>OY720362.1:12088399-12688399 GCA_963082945.1 Cerastis leucographa | reverse complement strand
AAGGTTTTTTTTTTAAATTCAGTGGCTATACAGCGCGAACTGTACGCCGATTGACGACTCTGATGTTAAGCGGCCGATTCGCAGAGTAATTACGCGGAAAATTTGCTTTTGCCGGCGTCAAAGTGGGTACGCTCGAAGATCCAAGTACATTACGATTCAGCTTGTCTTCTTTGCAAAGAGTTAGCCAAAGCCAAAGCTTTGCGGCTAATTTGCTTCAGTTCACCACTCACTCGATATTGAGTTGAGTACCGATTCGCCGCTCAAAATCAGTCAGCGGACAGTGAGCCACTCACAGTTCGCCTAATGAGGACACAGTCTTAGGGACGACAGTGAATTAAACATGATCAAAACATTCAAATTAGGAAAACACTCCAAGAAACATCTGTTGGCATTCAAAATTCAAACTCAAAAAGGAAAACAACACGGACAACAGTCCAGATCCAATACCGAGAAGTACAAATACATTCAAACTTCACAAAGATAAGAACTTCAAGGCGTAATTCAATAACCAACAGAGATATTCCCTTTGTACCCTGACGAAGCGAGAGGCACCAAAAATCCAGCATCGTTTACCGAGTGCAGCATAATAAATTCATTTAGCACCGTCCAGCATAGTTGCGCGAAATTAAGCGGGTGCAATAAAGATTTGCCTGAAAAACTATTTGGACTAGGCCAACTATTTGGATTAATGCAGGCTGTATACGTATACCCAACTTACGTGCAATCCAATGGCTGTACGAAAGGCATTTATATTTTTCTTTTGTTTTGTGCCAGTCTTGTGTTGTGCTTTGTGAAAAGTATATTTTAAACATTTTTCGGCATTCAAATGGGCACGAATTCGGTTTTGGTTGGACGTTGTTTTCGTTTTATTCTGAGGACCGAGAATGTTCGATGTTTAAAAACTTGTCAACACACAACGCACAAGCTTCCTCTCTGCGACAGGAAGTGGGCCGTTATCCACCACGCGGGCCCTGTGCAGGTCGGTGGATGTCATCATCTGCCTGGCCTTTTTCCAATTTTATTGGGGTCGGCTTCCAGTCTTACCGGATGCAGCTGAATACCAGTATTTTACATGAAGCGAATGCCTATCTGACCTCCACAACCCAGTAACTGGGTAATATGATACCCCTCGGTAAGACTGGATGTCAGACTTTTTAGCTTCTGACTACTCGTAACCACTGTCAAACATCTACAAATGACAGCCGGGACCAACGGCTTAACGTGCTTTCCGAGGCATGGAAAGAGAGAGAAAGAGAGAGGTGGGTGGTAAAATAGGAAAATTAATGATACCACTCCCTTATTGGTCGAGTGGTCTTAAGCGCGAAAGCTGAGCATGAGACCCTGGGTTCAATTGTCAGGTCAGGCAAAATTTTATTGTCAAATAAAGTGTTATTGTTGTGTAAGTGCTCAAGGAGATGTCAGCAAACCGGAAGGGGTCTGAGAGGGCCGTAGCCTGCCAGGGCTGCGGGACTGTTCGAAAGAGATACCGTGGCCCTGGTACACAAAGGGCTAAGAAGGATCATGGATGGGTTTTAGTCAATACAAGTCTGACACTCAAGAGCGGGAGAAGTCATTAGATGATTACCCATCCGTAAAAAAAGAGGCAAATTGTTATTGGGTGTTTTCATCACATATTTCTCAGTAGCAGTCATGGAGCCTACATTTGTACCCGGTTGATGGCAATAGGCTGCCCCTTTATTACACGAACTAAACAAAAAAAAAATTGTGCGTGGAGTCCCTCCGCGCGGAAGAAGTGAAACTAATACTACACGCATGCGTTCAAGTGCCACGCATTCACTCTCGCTCTGTCTCTTTCTATTCCCTCTCCATGGTAGCGTTAAACTTTAAACCTGTTGGAAGTCGCAAAAAAGATTCACTTAAAAAAAAAAAAAAAAATGTGGGTGTTCTGTGAGGTACACTTCTGCCTTACCCTTCGCTGTTTATAGGCATGACGTTATGTGTAAAAATACCACCAATTATTTTCGTTTCTTAACTCGTCTTCCCAACAAACAGCAAGATATTTCAGCAAGCGCAACCGGAAACTGCTGAAGTAAAATTCCTCACATGCGACAATTAATCTTTCTTAATCCAAACTTGGGAGCGGTTTATAGCCCCGAGTATGGTGTAACAGTCACGTGGCAATCTGCCAGGCAAGCCTCGTGGTGCCAGCCAAGCATCCATAATATCGTCTACGGCCGTGCCATATATATCGGCCTTCTGGCATTTTGGTAACAAATGGCACTAGTCCTGGGCCTTGTCTTATGAATTTTGTTATGTTCTACGAGTGGATTACAAGATGTTTTCTTGTTTATGAATTCGTTGTGGTCTTTTGTTTGCGTTTATGTGTTGAAAACTTTGAAATTATTAGCCTATGAATACTAACTGATGATGGCAATAGTCTCGCACCTATTACGTGGGCCTAAATTAACTGTAAATATTTTTGTTTTTCAGTCCTATAAGTACATCTCAGCCTAGCGCTTTGAATGACTTCTCCCTCAGCTCCGAGCGGGAGAAGTCATTTGATCCCATCCAAAAAAATAAAAAAAAAAAGCCTAGCGCTTTGGAGGTTACACGTGTCATGTTTTGATGTTTTGTAGTTTAGATCATGTCTGGAGTGGTTTTTTTTTTGTTTTCTTTTTCATATTTTCCAATAAATACTTATTTCTTTCAAATTTTCATTGTGATTTTATACTGCCTTTAAATACAATGTGCCGTCTGATCCTCGCCCTATAACCGCGCTCTCATACGTAAAAACAATCTCAAACGTTTATTCGATCATTTCTTATTCCCTAAACCACGTCAAAGGGGTCATTCTGAGATACTGACAAAATGAAACAACCGAAAAAATCAGCATTTATTAATAATTAACTAGGTAACGTAGTTTAAATTGATTATTTATCTCTTTTGTGACAACTTCCTGAATTTTGACTAGGATACAAAACAACACCTTGTATAAAACTACAACGTTTCCGTATATTCCTCTTAAATTTCTAATGCATTATTCATCCGATACCTAGTATGCTTACAGAATCAAATCGAAATGTAAAAATAATTGAATATTGTGGATCGAATCGGCAGGATGTCGACACATTTGGAGAAAGTAATGGAGCGTCATCATTGTGGAGTCGCAGCTCCACCGTAAAAATTGATCTGCGTGGGGCGTTAGATATATTGAATGCGAATCTACATGGATATTGCAGTTTCGGGTTATGTATTTTGTATATGTTGTTGAAGAAAATTTTAGTAAACGATATTCTTCTCTAAGATCAGCATCTTAAAGCGTTCAAATAGTCATTATACGAGACAGGTTTGGAAATTTTGGTCAAATTAATAATTTTGTGTCAGGGAATGTACTATCAAACAATCCTACAAAAAGTAAAATTATTCCTCGTAAATCAAGAAACCGAATTGAAAATCACATTACGTAGGTATTTACTCGTTTATTCGTCTTCTATTTTTAAAGCGCCTCTAGTTAAATATCAAAATTTTATAATTATTAATATTTCCTCAAACTACTAATAAAAACTCAACCAACAAATACAACACAAACACAACCTCCCAACAAGACTAACACAATTTAAACACAAACTATCCATAAACCAGAACTTACATTACAAATTGGTTTCTCCTAGTTCCACTTAAAAACGAATCCGAGTAACTTTTCTCGGCTTTTTTCCATACACGTCTAGATTCTGACAGTACATTACTCACGCTGGGGGTGTACCAAGGGGCTGCGATATTTAATCATGTCGGGAAAACTTCTCAGTTATCGAAAGGAAATGGATAATCTCGATTCGTGTCCGGGTAACGCCTGCGCTTTCGATTTCAAACCAAATAGAATAAGGATTCCTTAAGATGTTGTTTTGCGGATCGGAATTTTATTTATTTGTCGTTTATGATGGGAATTCGTGTATGATTGCATTTAGTGGCAAAAATAAATCCTTTGCTCAAAGATTTTTCCTGAAAAAAAAAAAAGACTTTTAAAGAGAAACTTAGATATTTTTTTAATTTTTGAAAATAAAGACTGAAATTTACTACACGTTAGTGTCACATATCATCATAACTATAAATACCCATCTAGGTAGTTATGTATTTTTGAGCGCATAGTACTTATAAAATTGAAATCAACTTATGGTATGGCTGGTACTTGGTATTTTTACCATTTTCAAGCATAAAAAGGGAGGAGGCCTTTACTCAGAAGAGGGTAGAAAATAGCAGCGTAACGATGATGATGAATCATTACAAACATAAATAACATCACGCATGTAATCCCCAAAGAAAAGGCAGATGTGTACCTAATAGACACCCACATTTCGCCAGTTATGTTTAAGTCCCATGTAATAGGAGGCGAGCCTATTGCCATCAACCGGGCACAAATTCCATACTACGGGGCTGCTACTGAGAAATTCCTGATGGAAAACCCAATAACACTTTGCCCGACCCGAGAATCGAACCCAGGACCTCATGCTCAGTAGTCACGCTTGACAACTAGGCCAACGAGGCTTAAGTACAATCCCTTAATTAATATTGAAAACCTTACTATTGAGAGATAAGATTTTTTTTAAACTTTGACCCTCACTAGCAATTTCTACTGTATCGTGGTTTTACGTTAACAGCCAGACCCGAAAAACTATCTGTAGGTCATAAGTATTTGTTCCGTGCGGGAATCGAAACCACGACACGTTGCGCAACAGTCAATCGCTCAGCCGCTGCGCCAACCGTGCCTTCAAAAGCTCCATTGGTTCTTTAGCTGGCAAAACCACTGTTATAGCCAAATTAAACATGCCCAACATCCCTCTATATTAAGCCAGTAACGACAAAGCACATTGAATACATGCCATATACTAGGTACATAGTGGAGCTGCCAAGTCGATGTCATAACTGGCAGGCCGTGCCAGTAACATGTAGCCAGTTTAAACAAAAAACTATACCACTGAAAAAATATGTCATTTCCATAGTTTGCTTTGAAAGTTTGATAGGAGCGCGACAAAATGTGCAAAAATACTGCAAACAACCTTTGATAAAGCACTTTCATTAATTTATTATTTCAAAAGATAAGCAATTCTGTGGATATAAAGTCCGGATTTTTAGTTATTGCTAACTAACCATGATTTTATGTCGATATCGGCTGTATTTATGCAATAGTATAAATAAGAAAAAAAAAATTAAGGATGATTAACATTTGCATTGAAAAACTTGATAGAACTGAGCTTTAGGGCCTGTATTACAGTTTTTTTTTCTCTCTACCAAATGAACAAAAAATAACAGAACTCGCATGAAATTATCTGCGAAACAACTTAACAGGCATAACCGCCCATACCTAATTTTTAGAACAAAAAGGATATCGATAAAAAAGAGCACTAACAAAAATCATTGTTTAAAATTCAGGCCGAAAACGAAAATCAAAATGGCCACCTGAACAAAACTACAATCGATACCTGAAACAAGTTTCCGGTAATCGTTTAGATAATGTATCGGTATCTCTTGCATCGAACTGTCACGGTTTCGTGACAAAGGTTAAACAGGGTAAGATCCTAACACTGCCAATTGGAGGACGGATAAAAGTTTATTTTTCTTCTAAATATACTAGAGCGTTAGGCTACATAGGATGGAAGGGACATATACGGACAAATACGTACATAATCATGATTTGTTTCATCGGTGATTTAAAAATCCCGATGATGCTATCACCCTCCTCCAGGAGAGCAGCAAAGAGACTTGGAGTCTGAAAAAGTTCAGACGCAACCCGCCGTCAACTATCTGACCTCGCGGTCGAGGTCCGTCGCGACGTCCCGTTCCTTGCCCTCCCCGACCCTCGCTCGAGCCAGTCCGCGATGCTGTGCCAGTAGTTTTAAATCATCCTCTAAATAATGATATCATTCAGACCCAGCCTGTCCACATGCTGTCCTCCCCCAGCGACGCCCTAAGCCGAGGCTCGTACCCTACACGGAGTGCCCTTAGCGTGTAGTCGCTTGGTTTGTAAGTTTATTTTATGCCCTGGCTGGAGGCCTTACTCTCAAGGCACCCACGGGATAGTCCGGTTTAACAGATGAGAATCTCCTGCGACTGCGGTTGACTGCGAGTAGCCATTAAAAAAAAGTGATTAAAAAAAACAGCTATTTCATACGTTTTGACCTGTAGATGTTTTGTAGGAAACAGCTGTTTTAATAACCGAGGAAAATTTTCTATGGTTCACAATAATGTACTACGTGGTGACCGTTTAAGCGTCGATGCTCCTTCCATTCTGCATAAAATATTATCCCATAGCTGTTCGTCATTCTCACAGGTTTGGGGTTCTTAGAAATACAGAACGTTTACAACATATTTTTTTATTCCGCATACGAGTTTTTTTGTGCTAGAAGGTGATACAATGATTTCAGGTCCTATTTTTATAAGTATACAAATATGTGATACTATCATTGTGAGGAAACTTCTTCTTTTTATCTATCCACAGCGTTAGCTGGTCATAGTTGCGAGGATAAATAAACTGTTTTGTTTTTGAGTTTTTTAAAGATCTCCATAGAGAAAAACTCTTTACTTTTCCACCCTCTATTTCATGAGTACAGCAGGTTTTTATCAAGGAAATCATTTTCTTCAGTTATGTACAAAATAAACACCTACACGTAATTTTCTCTTGCAAATTGTTTTATAATAAAGTAGAGAAAGAAATTCACAAACCGTGACCTTTTCAATAACGTTCAAACAATGGTAACAAAAACATCTCCAAAGAAAATTACCTTCATTTTTTATTCTCCAAAATTGCCTCACACGATTAATATCTATTATAAGACAATTAATTAGTAATCCACTTTTATTTAACGCGCTACGTCCAATAAAGTTAATTTGATTATAAAGGTTCATAGTCCCTTAAAATTATCTGGGGGATAATGGCTGAAGTTAATCCCCAGATATAAAGTTAAATAAGGCTTCAACATATTGGAACAGACTCGGGACAATGGTCTGGAATAGGTATTGATTCTACAAATTGGTTTTAGGCATTATGTATAAAGGCAACATTAGAATTGAATTTCGAATAGTTTCAGTTTATGTAATGTAAAGTTATCTCTATGTGGGTAAGTCGGGCTGGTATTGTTCTTGACTACAATATAATATATTGGTATTCGAATTGTTGATTTTTTGTTTAACAATAGACCCTGACTAAGGGCGAATTTCACAAATTAATGATAAGACCGTTCCAAGTACCTACCCACAGTCATGTCATCTTGTAACCGGCAGGTAAGTTCAAAGTGAATTAGTTTCTTCTAGGCTAGCGTGCTGCCCTCGTGTTGCGGCCAAACGTAAGTCTATTGAGTATTAGAGTCGACTAGAACATTGATACTTGTACAATTTCTAGTTATCAGCACTCAGCAGGCAATTAGCCAATTATTGGCCGTTATACGCAGAGCTGATCCTGAAACATCAGATGACCAAATATGAAGACCTTAATCGTTCCTCTAATCATGATGAAATCAATAAAAGCAGTATCTATATTCTTCAGAAATGAGTTAGTATTTTTAAAGTATACGTACAGTAAGGTTCATGGCAATAGGCTCGCTCTGGCGTAATGTTGGTGTCCTAAGGTCCTCTGCCTAACCTTTCGGGAATTACAAGCGTGATATTATGTTATGTTATGCAATAGCAAAGTAAACCATGAGCTACTCAAAAATATACCCGGCACGAACACACAGCAACAGTATACAAGTTTATTTATTTAAATTCAATCAAACTACAGACCTTATCGATCGGCTCCCGAGAACTCGATGACGTGTAGTCGGGTCCCGCACTGTGTTAGTTTCGTGAAACGTACATCTACAGTCAAAACCGTTAGGTCTGCCCCGATGAATTCTTAATGCCGGTATCTTCGGAAAGCATATTCTAAATAATTCACACTGCCCAGACTATACCTCGAAATGACTACCAAAGAGAAATACCGACTCGAAGTTAAGTGAAAATGTGCAATAAAAGCCAAGTAATGTTTCCCAGCTTATTAGAATACGCGTCTGCTTTCATGAAATTAAATGAACGACTAAGGAACCCCTTATTTGTTTTTATTTTCTTCGAATTTTGTTGGGTTCATAATTTCTTCTCCTCTCTTTATTTATGTCTTTGGTTAAATTATTTGCCGTGTTATCGCCGTGTAAGGAGCCATTTAGCCGCTTTTTTTGCCATCCTTTTTTGGAACGGTTTGTATTGAATTAGTACTGGTTTTTTAGCAATCTTACACCCGATTTACACGACACGGTCTGCTATTTCAGTTGATAGTTATTTTATTATGTGGTGGCGTAAAATAAATATTGGTTTTGTGAGCATTATGTTTGGACATAGGTTAAATTATCGCCACAACGCACCTACAATCCCAAATATTCGCTGACACATTATCGCTTGACACTGAGCATATTTTAACATATCTAAAGTACGCAAAATACGCGCTTTGGACGTGGACACCTACAATACAATATTCTAACGTATTGTAAAGCTAACTAATTTCATAATGATAATGAACACTGCCGTTCTTCATTGTTTTCTTTGTTACAATATATTTGCTTGAAATAGGTAGCTATCAAAAACCTTAATTAGTTCGTATTAAACTTAATACGAACTAATTAAGGTTTACGTTAATTTGACCTTCAAAACTACGATATAAAGAAAGTGTGTAGTTTATTAGCAGCTGTCCTTTTTATTACGGATGGGAAATCATGACCCTTCCCGCTTTTGGCGGAGCGAAAGGGAATGTCAGACTTGTACTGAATAAAACCATCCATGTTCCTTTATAGCCCTTTGTGGTCCAGGGCCACGGTATCTCTTTCGAAGTGTGTCACGGTATCTCAGTCCCGCAGCCCTTCAAGCATCGGTCCTCTCAGACCTCTTCCAATTCTTATTAGCAACTGCCCTTAAATGTTAAACAAACAATTTAAACAATATTTATTGGTTCAAGACTATATCATGGGACTGAAACATAACTAAATGTGGGTTTACTAATAGTACATCTCTGCTTAACCCTTTCAGGATTACAGGCGTGATGTTATATGATGTTTCTGTTTCTGATTCATTCTATACACGGTGTAAATCACCTCATTACGAAGCCGTCAACCAAGCAGTCTGTACATGAAACTAAGTAACTTTACGCAAAAATCATTGCTGGGAAACGACTTTTTTTTGAGGGTTGTAAAATCATGTTTTGTGGTAGAACTCAATGTAACGCACTCAACACATTGTGCTGATGGACGGATTGAATAGTACGGGGGTCGTGGAGGTGTTTAAAGTAAAAATCTTACATTAAAAACTTGTACTTAAAAAATACTTGTCAAAAAGTTGGAACTTTGACCCCTAATATCTCCGTAACTAGAAAGTTCCCAGGCATGGTGTAGAACAAAAAAAATGATCGCAATGACAGGGAGAACCAGTGCCTTTCGGCTTCGTTAAGAGGTGTTTTACACCCTTTATGGATGAGTTGACCTGCACCCTTTTTTCAATCAAGAACCTAGTTCTAGAAACAGGCCCTAAATCACAAGTTCATTATTTCTGAAGAGATTCCTTCAACTTTAAAGCTAAACAGACAAACTCTTCAACCAGAGACTAAATATTCAAGGATTATATTTTGCTGTCGAATTTTGTAACTAACTTATGAAACATTGAAGCTCGGTTTATTGAGTAAATAATGTTTACAAAGGATACGAGGTTAAACCCGGTTCGCTGGTAACCAAATAAATTTTGGGTATCTAGTAGGTACCTATTTACGACGGAATCGATACCAAGCGGGTACCATCGGATAGTGACCGTGAAGTTGCCCCGAAGTTTTCCTTTATTGACTGACAAAAGGAAATTATGATACCATTTACACGCAGGTATCTACGAGTTTCTATCTTTGGAATGCTTGGAGACTTTCACCGCAAAAGGCAGTCCTTACATGTTTTCATGTTTCATTTTATGACCTAAAAGAATGGTTTTAGGTATTTGAATTGTGTGATGTTTATTTTTCTGTTGACAAACGATTCGTCTATATTTTTATTATATTTCACGAGTAATCATCATCATCATCATCATTAGCCTATAATGTTCCCACTGCTGGGACACAGGCCTCCTCTCCTATGAGAGGGAGCGGGCTGTAATCCACCACGCGGGCCCAGTGCGGGTTGGTAGATGTCACATGTCTTCGAATTTTTGGTTCTAGGACATGCCGGTTTCCTCACGATGTTTTCCTTCACCGTTTTTGAGAGCAGCGATGATGAAATAAATTACACAAAGTAATGCGCCTGCCATGCGCTTGCCTTAATTTAATTTATTATAAGTTGTATTTTCATTCTAATATGTATTGTATGATCCTTTAATGATTTGTGCTGTTTAAATAAACTAAACTAAACTACACCTAACAATACTCATCTTATTTTAAGAACAATAACTTACATTACTTACTAACAAATATATAAATAAGTACACAACACATTAAATATTTAAAACTAAATAAGCATCACCTTTGTACTATTCTTCTGTCCCTTTCTTCTTTTATGTGTTAAGTGAGTACATAAATTGTTAAATAAATAAATAAAAGGGATAAAATAAATCTAAATAAATAAATAATCTATCTATGGAATCTGTCCACGATACAAGTTATCAATATTGTTTTCGTGTTACTGTTCTTTGAAATAACGTAGGTCTTTGTCACCTACTAGCTGCTGCCCGCAACTTCGTTCGCGTGGAAATTTTGATGGGTTTTAGGGTATGAAAAATAAGTGTTGGCCGATTCTCAGACCTACCCGAAATGCACACAAAATTTTATATAAGTTGATTCAGCCGTTTCGGAGGAGTTTGGGAACAAACCGCGACACGAGAATTTTATATATTAGAATACAGTAAAATCGTTTTAAGGTGGTAAAACAATTGAATCAACTAGTGCAATAACCTCGCAATTGTAAACGAAAGCTATCGTTGCGCTACATATTATATCACACGCGTATCATAATATTCATAATACACAGATTCTTTATACGCGTGAGATATAATATTTAGCTTAAAACTGTAATCTATTTCTGCTCCAAATTCATCCAGATCTGTTCAGCTGTTCTGGTGTGCTTGTGTGACAAACATCTATCAAACTTTCGCATTTTCAATAGTAGTATTTTTTTTTTAAATTATTCCTTGTGTAAATAAGTTTGTTTTAACTGTGCAATAGCTTGAATATTACCTCTGATAAGTTGTAATTGTTTCTATGAAATCAATAAACATCTTCGATTTTATGGCCGTTTTCTCACGGTTGCCTTTTACCGCTTTGGAAGCATTGCACAGTGGTAAAGTAAAATAAAAACCACAAAGTAAAGAACCTGCTTAAACTGGCTTACTTGTTGATAAATATTAAACCAAACAACTCGCACATTTAAACATTTAAATCAATACCAACTTATAATTTATCAACAAGTAAGCCAGTTTAATCAGTGCCTGTCTTGGACGTGCCCTGCCTATATTACCCCGCAATTTGGTCCATTGACTGTGCGCAATGAAGTTACAGGCGTCTTAGAAACCTTCCGTCGTCCTTTGAAAGCACCTGGCTACTATACTTGGTACATGCAACAGTGTTAATGGAGTGGCAGTATAGTTGCATAATTCAGCTGGTTTAGAGTGATATTGTAATGGAGGAGCTCGTGGCTAAATAATAACAGCATAGCAACAGCACGGGTCGATCTTTAAGGTTAAGCCGTGCTTGCCGAGGTTGGTCCGTGCATGGGTGACCATAATTACATACCGAGTTTCCCCCGTGCCTCAGAAAGTACGTAACGCCGTTGGTCCCGGCTGTCATTTGTAGATCTGTGACAGTCGTTGCGAGTAGTCAGTCAAAAAGTCTGACGTCCAGTTTTACCAAGGGGTATCGGTATGCGTAGGTAATAACCTACCCAGTTACAGGGTTGTAGAGCTCAAATAGGCAGTCGATTCATGTAAAATATTGGTACTCAGCTGCATCCGAATAGACTGGAAGCCGACCCCAAGATAGATTGGGAAAAGGCTAGGGAGATGATGAGAGTGATATTTTGTGTGTGAACTAATATGGTAAGTTTGATTATAGGGTATATTTTTGGGTGACAGTAAATCCGTACATCATATAACACCACGCCTGTTATCCTCAAAGGTTTAGGCAGTGGTGTATTTAACTGGTTTGCATAGCTTGATTGGTCACGATCCGTACACTGGTTGGAGCAATCAAAACTGTTGTAATAAGTTATTTCTGGGTCTAGCCAGATCACTATCTCGCAAATAGGTATGTTAGTCAATAAACTATTGCTCCGTTTGAATATTTTAAGATTAATTTTAATTTAAGTTCTAAATAGCGGATATAAATTGCATACCAAGTAGATAAATAGTAGTTTTTAGGTAGCTTACGTTCTGATCATTGGCATCTACAGACTAAGAAATAATGTAGTACCTCTGGATTTTGTTTCACATTATAAACATTAACTGCTTGTGCTTGGCACGGTTTGTACACCCAGCGAAATATCAAGTTATACATTTCCAGTATAATATGGCCTCATTTTGTATAAATTTTCCGCACATGAGAGATCCGCATAAACTGGTTTCGTATACCTTGACCGGTCTTCGTGCGTACGACTTTATAATAACTGCAAAATCCGGCGAAGAGTTTTAAAGAAACTCGAAGTCACAGATACGTGAAAAGTTAACTACAGTTTATGGAATGTATACTAGTTGATTTTATAAACGATGGCAATACTTCAGGGGCGTGTAGTACTCATTAAAATGAACAACTTTTAGTATGGGCAAAGAACATTAAAAAATTGCTCCATACATTATTGGCCGCGTAACTTGAAAAAAAAATGTTTAATAAATCACGCTGTATATATATCAAACAGCTTTCTATGTAAAAATCTTATTAAGTTAACATTTTGAATTGATCTTCATCTTGTATATATATATATAAAATTCTCGTGTCGCGGTGTTTATTACCAAACTCCCCTGAAACAGCTAAACCGATTTGTATGAAATTTTGTATGCATATCGGGTAGGTCTCGGAGAATCGGCCAACATCTATTTTTAAAACCCATCAAAATTTCCACGCGAACGAAATCGCGAGCAGCAGCTAGTTAGATTATAAATAACGTACCTAATACCTACCTAAATCACGCCAATCACCTAACCTAACACTTCGATCTATTGTCAAAAAAAAATACAAAGACAACAATATAAAGCCTTGTTCAGACAGAATTTATGGGCCAATTACCGGCACACACCAGCCATTAGGCCATTCGCTTTTACATGCTAATCTGTTATTGATAGAGGGCAGCCCGTGTTAATTACGCCCCTTGGTTCGGTCGCGTGGTAGTGTAAGTGACACTCGCGACACTAAAAGTATTCCTAACCCAATTTTGGTGGGTGTTATTTTGCTAGTTGTAACATTTTTGAAGTGAAACTTCTTATGCGACTTCCAACAAGTGTTAGCTACAGCTCAGAAATGAAGGATATTCAAACAAAGAACCAAACACAGTATTTAAACTCAAACACATTTATTTTCTCTTCCACAGTACTTGATAGAAACACCAATACAATATTACCGAAATAATAAATCCTGTACTTACTTGCTAGCTTTTAATCAAAACTACACAACGTTTTTACACTTTTACTAGTTGTAGACGTGTTGCCTGCTCGGCGTCTCGAACCAGAAGGCCGGCTGTCAGTCGCTCGTATCCAAAGATGACAGCGAATGTCATGATGAACGAATAATCGAATGAGTGACCTACGAGTAGTGGTCGACTTAATAGCTGGGGTTACCAGATGCAGGCTAACAGCTCGGCCATCCTGTTTAAAGCGCGTCCTCGTGCTTACAGACTTATATAAATTCAAAAATAAAAAAAAACAAAAAGTACATTTATCATGAAAACTAACAAACAAAAAGAAATATACCATATAATATCATTATATGTGAATCATCATGAATCAATCAGTTCTTTATCCATAATACCTATTCATCAATCAACAATCAGTTACAATAATTTGCTTTATAAAAATAATTAACATTTCTAAGTAAATACCTAATTTTACTTAACCTTAACTCTTACAATTTATATTATTAATAAATCAAGATCACAGTTATAACATAAAATTCAAACAATTCATTCACATATTTAACTCTCTACTTCGTTCCGTTCGGTATTACCATCACTATCTTCATCATCACTACTTTCTAAGCTTCTACTAAATGTTAGCCAAGGCTGCATTTTATCTACGGCAACCACGGCTTCATATCGACGGCCGTGTTTGCGTGTCATAGGGGTGTCTTCGATTACATATCTTTCATTGGGAAGCACTTTCATTACTCGATATGGACCTTGGAATTTAACCACTAGCTTTTGAGATTGTCCATCATGAGGAACTTGCCTCTCAACGCGGACTAAGTCTCCTACCTTATACCTTTTGGCCAATTTTCTACGACTGTTGAACCTTTCTGCGTCTTTTAATTGCTGTGCCTTTATATTACAACTTGCCTTTTCTCTTATGTTATTCAAATCTTCAGAGTCAATTAGATTAGTGGTATCGGATATAACTGGATTCAAAATGCCTTCTGACCTACTAGTTATATTAAACCCAAATAATAATTCAGAAGGACTTCTTTTTGTGGTTTTATGAACTGTGGTATTAATGCCTACTTGAATATCATAGATATAATCATCCCAGGATTTGTCATCTTTGTTATGAGTGCAAGTCGAAAGGGCATCTAGAATAGTCCTATTAAAACGCTCAACTTGCCCGTTAGCTCTGGGTGTTGCTACAGCATTAATAATATGTTTAATTCCGTATAGTCTAGTAAATTCATTAAACGTTTTGCTTGTGAAACTAGATCCTTTATCGGTAATAAGACGTGTGGGAACCCCGAAATAACTTATGTGCTCTTTTATTACGCGTATACTAGTTAGGGACTTAGTATTTTTGACAGCATTTATGTTTACAAATTTTGTGAAAC
The DNA here is from genome assembly GCA_963082945.1 of Cerastis leucographa. Taxonomy (NCBI): domain Eukaryota; kingdom Metazoa; phylum Arthropoda; class Insecta; order Lepidoptera; family Noctuidae; genus Cerastis; species Cerastis leucographa. The sequence continues at coordinate 12,673,440 of OY720362.1, read as the reverse complement.
TATCAACCATAACTAGTAAATAGCAGTTACCCTTCTTGCTCTTGATAAAAGGACCCAAGTGGTCAGCGTGTACTGTATGGAAAGGGACACTGACCTTCTCTATCGGGTGCAGTTCGCCTTCTCGTTTACCACCAGGGGTCTTATGATGAGCACATTCTAGGCAAGATTGCACGTATTTTTTCACGAAGCGGCGCATTTTAGGAAACCAATAATGCTGTTGTAAACGCTGTAAAGTTTTGTCAAATCCGTAATGTCCTATGTCGTCATGGTTACGTTTTAGTACTTGCCAACGTACACCCTTCGGAACTAACCACCTAATTTCGTCTCCTATCATGCGATAAATACGACCGTTCTTTATTTGGTAGTTTTTATGAATATCCATGACTAAATCAGCAGTTTTATCCTCTAATATATGTTTAATTCTCTGTACCTCTTCATCCGCGTCTTGCACGGTGGCAATCCAATCCTGATCTGAGCGTTCAATACTTAGGATATCTAGAACATGCGTTTCGGGCTCGGGAGGCGCAACTGGTCCTCGGCTCAGCGCATCAACATGCGCCATTCGGGAGCCAGGTCGATATTCGATAGTACAATCGAACTCTTGTATTTGGACCCACCAACGTGCAACTCGCGGAATCAGGTCGCGTTTTACGAATGTAGATCTTAAAGCACTACAGTCACTAAAAATTTTGAATGGAACCCCAACAAATATACCCTGAACCTAGCCAAAGATGATACAACTGCCAAGGTTTCCAGCTCATACGAGTGCAGCTTGCGTTCATCAGGGGAAGTTTTACGACTAAAATATGAAACCGGATGAAATGCTCCTATGGAATCACTCTGTAAGAGTATACCTGCCAAGCCATCTTTGCATGCGTCGGTATGCAATTGTGTTACTGCTTTAGGGTCGTACAAAGCCAATAAGGGTCGTTGGGTAAGCAAGGTTTTAACCAAATTAAACGATTCCTCTTGCTTACTACCCCAGGTCCAAACGATCTCCTTTTTTAGTAAGTTAGTCAATGGGGAAGTTATTATGGCATAATCTCTTACGAACCGCCTAAAGAACCCAGAAAACCCTAGAAATTGTCTCAATTCGTGTAGGTTTTTAGGAGTTTTAAACTTTGAGATAGCCTCGGTTTTCCGGCCACCCGGACGGATACCTGACGAGGTTACTTCGAACCCCAAGAAATCGATAGTATCTAGGAAAAAGTTACATTTACTGAGCTTGAGCGTCAAACCTCCTTGTTTCAGTAACTGTAAAACTTCCTCTAATCTATTCAAACCTTCAGCGACATCTTTACATGGGATTAGGATATCATCCATGTAAACGATTGCGTATTTAATTTTAGCGTCATGAAGAATTTTATTAATCGTCCTTTGAAAGACAGAGGGCGCATTAACGAGGCCAAACGGCATGCGAGTATATTCGAATTGCCCGTCTGGGGTGACGAAGGCTGTTTTATGACGGGACTCTTTACTTATCGGAATTTGGTAATATCCTGAAGCTAAATCAAGAGAAGTGAATAGTTTATTACCTGCCAGTTGGTCTAGTTGGTCCTCAACGCGTGGGAGGGGGTAATGGTCTTTTTTTGTTTTTCTATTAAGTGCTCGATAATCGACGCACAACCGTTTTTCTCCAGTCTTTTTCTGGACAAGGACTATTGGGCTAGCATAGGGCGACGAAGACTCTCGTACAATGCCACTATCCAACATCTCTTGAACCATTTTGTTAACTAATGTTCTTTCAGCATGAGATAAACGATACGGTCTATACACGATTGGTTCGGCGTCTTCAAGTTCTATAACCATTTCCGTTACTTCAGTAAATCCGAGATCTTTTAGGTTTTTAGAAAAACAGTCTTTATATTTATCTAATAATTGTTGTAATCGTAAACGTCCTTCTTTATTGAGTTGCTCACCGCAATTAATTAACTCTTCAGAATTTTCAGAATCAAAAGACATTTGACAGCAATTAAGAACTTCTGAAGAATCTAAATACTCGCTTTTAATAGAACGAGTCAATAAGGAATTTTTAGACATAGTTATTTCGCAATCGGACACGTTATACACGAGTACCGAAGCGTTTCCTTCATAGACGTTGTATTCGCCCGATAAGAGATATAAGTGTTTTCCATTCAACTCCCTAAGAGACGCTTTTACGTTAACGTTACCGCTGAAATATGGTTCGGAATTTACTGGTAACACACGTAGTGAAGACGGCGGAATGCAAACATTTTCAGCGCATTTTAAGTGTATCTTTGTACAATCTATCTTTTTAAATATTAGTTTGGTTGGAGTCTTAGTAATAATAATATCAGACATTTCAGTAAAAGAATGCCCCAAAAGAGAAGGATGACTAAGTACGTAATCTTCAACTACATAAATATCAATAACCTTCTTAATGCCTTGAACTTCCACATCAGCAGTTATTACGCCCAACGGAACAGACAGGCTTGCACCTATGCCTCTCAAAACGGGTAAATTTGGAAGACATCTAATATCTAACGCAAGTTCTTTAGCTTTGCTTATAGTAATAAGCGTACACTGGCTTCCCAGATCTATGTGGCATTTTATTGGTTTACCATTAATTTTAATATCGAAAATATATTTATCAATAGACCTTTCAGTTGTCAACTCTGACACCTGTTTTTCATTGCTATCTTTTGTTTGAGTCTCGTTTTTTTGAGGAATTTCTTTCGTCCTGTTAATTTTATAGCAACTAGAAGCTTGATGACCCGATTTCTCACATAAAGTACATTTAATAGGGGGCTTATCGCATCTAAAACTAGGGTGACCAATTTCGTTACAATTGAAACAGCGTATCTTCGAATTAATTATTGTACCAGACTTCGAATTCTGGGTTCGCGATGTCGCATTAGCAGTAGCTTTGCGTTCGTTCCTATTTCGATTAGCTTCGTACGCGTCCCTATTTTGTCCTACCTTAACCGTTCGAAAATATTTTAAAATTTGTTCCGGTTCACTAAATTGAGCCGCTTGCGCGCCTACTCTAATAGCACGATCATCCACTCCGTATAAGACACAATCTACTGCTTGTTTACCATAAATTTTGCACCTATTCAATAAATTTAATTTCGCGTAATAATAGTGCTCCAAAGATTCACCGTATTTAACACGTTTAGCCAACATTTCCGTCAAGAGTTCGGCGTAGTCTTCGCGACAAGGGAATGACTCTATTAGTTTTTTCTTCCATTCGCCCCAAGTATAAAGAAGAGAAGGTAGACCTTGATACCAAGTCTTTGCTACCCCTGACAATTTTGGAAGGGCATAGTGAATTATTTCCTTTTCAGACCAACCGTATATTTCGGCGCATTCTTCTACTTTTGTGATCCATACTAACATAGTCTGCTCTTTACTCAAGGGGTCAAAATCCGGTAAAACATTACTATTAAAAGACAGTTTGGGCTTCTCCGAACTCTTGACATTACTTAAAATCGACAAAAATTTATCTAATAATACATTTGTTTCAGATTCCTTGTTCCTGTTCCGACTAGATTTATAAACATTATTATTTGACTCACAGTTATCCGAGCTTTCGGTGTTGCGCTCCGTCCACCTGGGAGCACGTCTCCTTGTCCGTGACCTTCTTCTGAATTTCCTCGTCCGCTCGCTGCTCGCACCGCCACGCGATGAGCTATCCGAATCTGTGATGATATTTCGCCTTTTCCGGTTCCTAGACTGACGAAGCGTCCGGTCTTCAGTCCTCCTTGCCATCCCAGGAATAACCCGTTCCTCGTTTCGACTGTCCAAATTCCTTCTTCCTTTGCCCTCTAACCTGGGCTGTCCTTGACCTTCCAGCCTAGGCGTTGGTATGTCCTTAAGCCTAAATCTACTCCTGCCCTCGAACCTTTGCTCACTTCCGCCCTCGAACCTGGGCTCACTCCCGCCCTCAAACCTGGGCTCACCTCCGCCCTCGAACCTGGGCCCACCTTCGCCCTCAAACCTGGGCTCACCACCGCCCTCAAACCTGGGCCCACCTCCGCCCTCAAACCTGGGCTCACCTCCGCCCTCAAACCTGGGCCCACATCCGCCCTCAAACCTGGGCCCAACTCCGCCCTCAAACCTGGGCTCTTCATCCTTATCCATATTGGCTAACAAACCTTAACCTCGGTCGCAGCCAATAAGGATGTGTATCTGAAACTTGCAATTGAAAAGCTTAGTGCCTGTTGGTATTACTGCTATATCTGAGAGGATATAAAAATAATTTGCCTTCTTTTCTATTAGCCAGATAATATATCTATATCGCAAAAGTGAGTAGATACGGAAAACAAATTAAAAACGGCTTATTAAAAGTAGGAGGGTACACAGCCATAAAACCATCGGCAGTAATTATATATCCTTAGTAAAAATAAACTTACAATGCTTCTTTCCAAGTTACCATTAAACAGTAGCAAATATAATTATGTAGGTCAACCATTAGTCAGTAACATAATAGCTTGTTGTTTGCTTTATTCTATTCTTTACACTTTTTCAAATCCAATTAACAGTAATGACCGTCCGTATTAAGATGAATGCGTTCACAAACCGTTAAATACGAATGAAGTCTTCATATTCAAGTTTATATTCAAAACTAAATTTCTTGTACGTAACGACGGTATTTGGAGAAGAAAAAAAAACAAGATAATCTTATTCACTCAGGAAAGAAAACTTATCGTTCCTTTTTCAAAGTTAAAGACGTATGTAGGTAGTCAGGAAAAGAAAATAAAGTATGCGTGTCTGTATCCCGTAATATTACTCGTTATTTTAAGTGGACGTGAACAAAAGAAAATTATGAGAATTCTCTTTGATCCCACTTCTGAACTGTTAGCTACAGCTCAGAAATGAAGGATATTCAAACAAAGAACCAAACACAGTATTTAAACTCAAACACATTTATTTTCTCTTCCACAGTACTTGATAGAAACACCAATACAATATTACCGAAATAATAAATCCTGTACTTACTTGCTAGCTTTTAATCAAAACTACACAACGTTTTTACACTTTTACTAGTTGTAGACGTGTTGCCTGCTCGGCGTCTCGAACCAGAAGGCCGGCTGTCAGTCGCTCGTATCCAAAGATGACAGCGAATGTCATGATGAACGAATAATCGAATGAGTGACCTACGAGTAGTGGTCGACTTAATAGCTGGGGTTACCAGATGCAGGCTAACACAAGTTTAACGCTAACATGGAGGGGGAATATTTTCTATCACTCACTAAGAGATGGCAGTATTACAAGATTTGTGACTACGTAGTTCTACTAGTTACGCAAGCTGGCGTGCAAACAGTCATGCATTCGACTCTTCGGTGTGACCAGCCTTCGCTCAATTTCCATGAGTAGAATAATAATATAAATAATAAAAATAATACAACAAGAAAACAACAAAATATTATTTAGAAGCTCAATAAAATAACGAGAGTGACTGCGTGGCACTCGATCGCATGCGTGTAGTGTTACGAAGTTTCACTTCTACCGCGCGGAAGGACTCCACGCACAATTATTTTTTTTGTTAAAAATTTCAAGGTTGAGGAACAGCAACGCACAAATTGTTACCACGTGTTCAGTAGGTATATCAGAACCAACCCTTTTACAATTTTTTCACCGCAATGCAATGAGCAGGTCAGACTATTAATGACAATTCATTCATGGGATTACTTGAACTTAGAGGGGTGTATTGATAGTTTTAATGATTATAGTTGTGTAAATACAAATGAGTGGCTTACAGAGGAGCTCGTGGCTAATAATAAAGGCCACACGGGTCAATCTTTAAGGTTAGGCCATGCTTGCCGAGGTTGGTCTGTGGATGGGTGACCATTATTACATACCGGGTTTTTTCCGTGCCTCGGAAAGCACGTTAAGCCGTTGGTCCCGGCTGTCATTTGATCTTTGACAGGCGTTACGAGTAGTCAGAAGCCAAAAGTCTTAAATCCAGACTCATCCAGTCTTACCAAGGGGTATCGTTTTACCTAGTTACTGGGTTGTGGACGTCAGACAGGCACGCGCTTCATGTAAAATGCTGGTACTCAGCTGCATCCGTTTAGACTGGAAGCCGATCCCAGCATAGTTTGGGAAAAGGCTAGGCAGATGTTTAGTTATGTAAATACAAATACATACGTGATACGGTCGCGAATTATATTTTAATCACTAAACAACCTGCCACTGACCTGCAAATTGCAAAAAAAGTAGAAAATTTGAATTTCACGGGTTACTTTAGCGCATTTTCCTTAAAATAAACGCACGCGCAATATTCAACCCTTAAATTATTCAAACTGCCGACTACACTATTAATAAGTCAAAGTCAAAGTCAAAGTTTTTATTGCGAACTAAGTGTACAATGTTGGTGTTATTTTATGTTGTTACTTAAGACTTAGCAGCCTTTTACAAGCATTGCAATTTTCATCCTAAATAAGCATGCAATAAATATTATTATTAATTAATTATTTCCTTGAGATCAGTACAATTAAATTGAGACATTTTCTTTTAAGTCAAAATTAAATGTCAATGTTTATGAATTCAATATAATTATTCAACAATATTTATGTCATCCATTTCAGGTAGTACAAATTATAACTATGATTTTAAATTAATGTAAATAGGATAGACTAATCTTGTTTTGTTTTATAGGACAGATCGCCACTTTAGTACATGAGGGATAATCGTTATTTTAAGCTAGACTCTAAATATTCTTTTACTGAGTAGAAACATTTTTGGATTAGGAATAGCTTTAGCCTTTTTTGGAATATTGTTACTGATTTTTCAGTTTTAAACGTGTTGGGCAACTTATTATATATTTTTATTGCCATATAGTATGGGCTGTCACTTAACATTTTAATTCTTGAGGATGGTGCGCATAACCTCTTTTTATGTCGAGTGTTGACGTTGTGCGTATCTTCTACTTTAACGAATTTGTTGATATTTTTGAAAGTAAATAAGCAAATGTCCAGTATATATATTGACGGCAGAGTTAGAATCTGATATTTAATAAAGAATGGTTTGCAGCTCTCCGTATTATCTATTTGGGCTAGAATTCGTATACACTTCTTTTGTAATAAGAATAGTTCATCTACATGTACACTATTACCCCATAGCATGACGCCATATCGCAGCCATGAGTATGCGTATGCGTAGTAAGCAGCCATGGCTGTTTGTGTGTTAGTGCTTAATTTAATTTGAAAAAGAGCGTAAGTGAATCTCGAGAGTTTTGTTTTTATATGTTCTATGTGTGACTTCCAATTAATGTGTGTGTCAATATTAATGCCAAGTAGGCTAAATGTACTAACTTCTTCTATTTGCACGTTTCTAAATGTTGTTTTTAAATTGAGAGGTGGTTTTTTATAAGATCTAAATTGTATTATTTTAGTTTTATTACTATTAATTTCTAAGTTGTGAATCTGGAGCCAAGTATTTACAGTTTGGAGGGTATCTTGTATTTGTAGACTAGGGTTATTTAAATTTTTACACTTGATTAGTATTGAAATATCGTCTGCAAATAGTACTGGTAAAGCGTTTTCTTTATCTAATATTTTGGGAAGGTCATTAATATAGATTAAAAATAGAGGGCATCCTAACACACTTCCTTGTGGGATTGAGCAAGTAATTTGTTTTTCTTGTGATCTAATAGTTTTGATCTCATTTTTATCATGGTCGTAACTTTCAATTTGTACTATTTGTGTCCTATTATGTAAATATGATTTGAACCACGAATAAGCTGGTCCTCGTACGCCGCAACCATATAGTTTAGTGAGTAAAATGTCATAGAGGACCTTGTCGTATGCTTTTGTCATGTCTAGTAGTAGCCCAATTACGTATTGTTTGTCGTTTATATGTTGTAGCGCTTGTTGAACATATTTATAAACTGCTAATGTTGTTGATCTACATTTTCTAAATCCATTTTGTGCGTCGTCAAGAATATTAAACTTTTCCAGGAATATATATAGCTGATTGCACATAGCTTTTTCAAATATTTTGGAAAAGGTTGGTAGCAGTGCTATGGGTCTATAATTGCTTGGGATATGCTTGTCACCTTTTTTATGTACTGGTTTAACCAAAGCTACTTTTAGTGCGTCTGGAAATTGGCCGTCTTGGAAGCTTTGATTAATTAAAAACATTAGGGGAATGGAAAGTTCTATTGCGCATTGCTTTAATAAAATTGGTGGAATGTCATCGATACCGCAGCTATGTTTATTTTTAGTTGACCTTATTATATTAATTATTTCTTTCTGGTCTACCGGGTGTACATACATTGAACAAGTAGGGGGGTTGACCACGAGTTTTCCAATGTTCGAGTTTGTTGTTTGATTTTGCCCTACCGTCGCAAAGAATTCGTTAAATCTGTTCGATATATTTAACGGACATTTTACTTCTTCATTGTCTATGTTCAATGATATATTTTCACGTCTATTTATTTTTGTGTTCCCTGTTTTTGTGTTAATTATATTCCACATTGTCTTTACCTTATTGTCAGATTTTTGCATTTGTTCAATATATGTTAGTTTTTTTGATTTTCTAATAGTCAATTTTAGTATTTTATTATATAGCTTATAGTGTTTTTTTATGACACCACTTTTGCTTTCATTCAAAATTGTTCTTAAGACTCTTTTATGTTCGCATGACTTTCTGAGACCCTTAGTAAGCCATCCTTTTTTTGGTTTGCATTTTATTCTTATTTTTTGCAATGGTATATGTTTATTTAGATTGTGTTTTATTATTGTAATGAAAGATTCGTAATTTGTGTGTACACTATTATTTTTATTTAGTATTTTTTCCCAATTAACAGATTTTAGTGAAGTTTTGAAACATTCGACGTTATTTTTTGTAAATAATCTTTTTTTGGTATACCAAGTTTTACTATTGTTATACGATAAATAATCTACATTTAACTGAACATTTATTGCCTTATGGTCTGATAGTCCATAATCTTTGACAGTTGCTTTGTTTATGAGTGGTGGGTAATTTGTAAAAAGTAGGTCAATGCAAGTGGATGATGTCTTTGTTTCTCGTGTTGGTTCGCGGATTATTTGTTGCAGGTTATATGTCTTCATAAAATTTAAGAACTCCAGAGTCTGTTTATTTTTATTATACACGTTTATGTTAAAGTCTCCTCCTATTATTAAGTGTCTATGTGATTTTTTTGTATTTAATTTATGTAAAACTTTTCCCAATTGTTGAAGAAATATATCAATATGACGATCTGCTCTATAAAGTCCTATAAAAGTGCAGTTTAGTTTGGGTACATCAATAGCACTAAATTCTATAATATACTCCTTTGAGTGATTTACAATGTCTAGTCGTTCAATAAAATCCAATGAGTCTTTAACAATGATACAAACTCCTCCGCCTTCGCGGGTTTTACGACAAAAAATGGACGCTATTTTATATCCCTGGGGCAAGATTGATTGACAATAATTTTCATTTTTCCACAATTCGGATAGTGAGATAAAATCAATTTCAGAATCTAAAAGTAATTGTTCTACTAATTCTACTTTGTTTCCGATGCTTTGGATATTTTGGAAAATTAGTGTAAACTTAGTCAGTTGACTTATTTTGTTTCTTTGTACTTTGTTTCGTTGATGTAATTCGATTTTAGAGAAAAAACTGAGAGCTGTCACCTAGTTTTCCCTTTGTCGTTGATTGATCCTCTTGTTCGAGATCGCAGTTGTCGTTTGTCATAAGGTTTACAGCAATTATGTCTTCCATTTGTCGTCTTATATCGTCAAATATGGTGCGCATTCCATTGTTATTCAGTCTTCCTGTCAAATTACTAAACATTGTCCTGTCATACATGAGATGTAGGTTTGAGTCCAATAGGTATGCATGTAGATGAGTCATTATATCTAGATACAGCAAGTTGGCAAAGTTTTCTACTCGCCAGTTAAATAGATTTGAACTGCTATTAAACTTAAAGGTAGGAAGGCATAGGATAATATTTGTATTGTCAATTTCTTTCAATGTGTTTCTTATGTCATAGATTAAACCAAAATAGTCATTCGTTGTTTTAAAGTCGTCTTCTCCAATTAATATTATACAAAAATCTTCCTTAGTGTAGTCCATAAGCATGTTTTTTATTCCTTTGAGTAGTTGTTGGATCCCGCAGTTTGTTTTTACGTAATGATAGATTTTATAATTGTCTAGTTTTTCCTCTGCAATCGATAATACCTTATTAGAATTATTGGTACTGATGATACAAATTTTATTTTGTTTGCTATGACTGTGTTGCACTGTAGTTGTGGTATTCATTTTTGGTTCATTTAAAACTATTAACTTGTTTTTTTCGTCTAAATCTTGGTTTACTGGTGTTTGTAATTTGGAGGAACTACATTTGTCTTTAAAATATTCGTTTTGCTCAAGCAATTCCTGATTAACACGCTTGAGATTAGTATTTTCGAGAGATAATGATTCTATTTTATAGTGAGCATTGTTTAGTTCTGTTGTTAATCGTTCAATTTGCTTTTTTAGTTCATTAGTTTGCTCGTCTTCGTCATCAGAAATGTCAGGTAAGCTTGTTGTGGTGCCATCTATAGGCGATTCAGTGGAAGTTTTACTTTCATTCTCAATACTAGTTGTGCTTGCGTCTGACTTAGTACGGTTGCGACGAAAGGTGATGTTATCTAAGAAATTCATATTAGAAATTTTATAGAATCCAAAAATAATTGCACTAGCTTGGGTTTGAACCAGGAGTCGCACAGCGGTGGACGATTTGTATGGTAACTGAAGCTAATTAGCCACTTGGTCGTTACGTAACAGTGTTGAAATTGTCTACTGCTTACTTCTTCGAACAAAATTTGAATAAAAAAGTACGTTACTGTGACACATAAGGGAATTTTTTTTCCACACTATGACATTTCACTTTTGTTTTTGTTTCGATTGTTTTATTTAATTATGGTCGTTTTGTCACTGGCACTGGTCACTTTTATGTTCGTTGTTTGTCTTTATTTGTTGTTTTTACTCACAGTTTTAAGTTTTTGACAGCTTTGTAGTGAAGTTGACGATGATAGTTTTCGATGCGTTTTATTCTAATTTAACGCCTCACAGTTCACTCACTAATAATATCACTAGAACTTTAGATGTTTAAGTACATTTTTAGATAACATCGATTACTATCAGAGCACAATTTATAATTTTAAAGTATTTTTAAATACGGACTCGAAGTGATCGTGACAGCACTAGCGCCATCTCTCTCATACCATTTCCAAAGTCATGTCCAAATTTTAATAATCGTTCCGTCCTCCGCTTAGCTTATCGAACACTTAAAAGGGCTTATATCAACGTAATCCTTATTTATGAAGTGTACCTTAATACCTTCGTAACAGAGATTATATTAATAGCTACCGTGGTCCGAACCGACACTCGTTGAATTTTCACAATCAACAACTTTTAATCTTCGTCATTATGCAGTCAAGATTCATCTAACTTAGTCCTTTTAAAACTTATCTAGTTTGCAGTTGCCGCTTCTTCTGTAGCTGCCGTGAATAATAGACAAGAAAGTGTGGGATGGATCAGTGTGTGAAAAGGTTTTAATAATTATGTATCTTCACTTTACGTGCACAACGGCGAGTTTGCAGTCATATATTTTTTTTTAAACTCTAACCTAGTTTAGGCACTAGCCACATGAAAAGAAGAACGCAAAAATGTTGCATTTTTCTATAATATAAAAAATTTAGGTATAACTAATCAATTTAATCATAGGTGACCGGCATTTTTTTAAAGCGCCTTTTAAAATTATAAAAACATCTGTAAGTAAATGAAAATCAAATCTTATTGTGTGCGCTTAATACATTTTTTTTATTAGGTATTATTAATTAAAACAATGACTGGACTCCTAACAAACTATTACGCTTACTAAGCAACACAAGTAACACAACGTCGCGATTTTTCCAGCAAATTACTTTAACGTAACTTTTTAACAACGTTCATCAATATTGTTTTTTGACCTTGTAAACTTTTTCAATTAGGACAACGCTAACTTTAAAACAAAAAATTGTTAATGACGTTTTCGTAGCTGGGTGATTAATTAAAAGTATCATAAACTAGGACAAGGCACAGACTATCGCAGACTTTATAAGATGCATGTTATTTAAGTTAAGAATGTTATTAAAATAAAATTATAGTTAAAAAACACGCTTTAGATTGACGTCATTTTATTTTCTGTATTTCTGAGCAACCGTTTATTTTATACCCATTTCAAAAGAATGCAAAAAAAAGCTAGTCCGCTATCTTTGGGAGTCCACCATATTGTATTTAAAATGACAACAACACCAAAACTAAACATGCATGCAAAATTTCAGCTCAATTGGAAACCGGTATGTAGGGCAAATTTTTTTTTTATGATTTGCTTACATAATTAGTTGAGTGTGTTCACACCAGCCTGTGAAGCTAACAAAGCTGCAACAGTACAGTATTTTTGCTGCTACATATAATACTACGTTATAAAACTTCAAAGCGCCATTCATGACTTAATGGAAAACCGGCTTCTGCCCGACTTTGTCCGCAACGAAGAAACATGATTATCCTTTTTACAATAATAAATAACATACAGTCGAATTGGGATCCTTCTCCATTTTTGAAGTAGGTTAAATGCGAGACTTACGATGCTGTGCAAGAAGTCCTGGGTTCAATTCTAGGGTCAGGCAAAATGTTTTTGGGCTTATCCATCACATATTTCTCAGTAGCAGCCACGGAGTCTGAATTTGTGCCTGTTTGATGTCAATTGGCTCGCCAACTAACTTTTACATGGGACTTAAACATTACTGGCGAATTATGAGTTTACTGTTAGGTCATCTCTGGTTTACCCTTCGGGGATTAAGAGTTCTGTTATACGGAAAAAATCCTTTCATAATTCACATTAAATAAAAAATCCTTCCCTTTAAAAGCATCTATCAGCAATTATCTCCCTTCATCCCCTTACGTACTTATAGGTATATTGTCGCACGGCGCTCCCCTTCACAGTCTGAGAGTTATCGACGGCTCTTAAAGGTACTCCTGCCAAAAATAGTGACGTGCATGCCTCTGAACAAAGGCTATCATGTATCCCATGAGTGGAGGCTGCTCCTTAATGACTGGTGCTTAGTCTGGGTATGATATTTTGTGGTTGAAAGAATGTGATGTCAGCACATTACATGATCTTCTTTTCGTGGGGTGATGACTAACATGGTGTCAAAGTTTGTATGCCGCCCTTGGACTTGGCTTAACGTGCCGTCGAGAAACATCTCTCAGGCATGCTGGTTTCCTCACGATGTTTTCCTTCACCTAAACTAGTGATAATTATACAATACGCAGATGAACACACTATGTCTGCATCTCTTTTTTTAAATATCTCCTTTTGCAGGTATGCTGGAAGAGATTTCTTTAGAAATAAGCATCACCTTTGTACCAATTAGTATAGTATTAAGTGTCTACATAAATTGTTAAATAAATAAATAAAAATAAATGAATCCGAATAATCAAAGGAACATGCCTTGGGTTCGAACTCGTGACTATGACTTGGCAGTCTGACGATCATACCATTAGGGTATCACTGCTTACATACATACATGATGATGTCATATGACGGTCCTAGGCGAGTTCGTCTCGTGAAGTGCTTGAACCATGCCAGATGGATCACCATCGTTCATAGATGGTTTGACTATCGCAAAATGATACTAGAATATCATTAATTTTAGTCACCAGTCCTTGGACAGTCATTACAGGCGGTCAGTGGCCCGAAAGTCTGACAACCAGTCTTACAAAGGGGTATCATATTACCCAATACTAACTGGTTGTGGAGGTCAGATAGGTAGTCGCTCTATGTAAAATACTGGAATTCAGCTGGACCCAGTTAAACTGGAAGCCGACTTCAACACAGTTAGGAGAAGTCTAAACAGATGATGATGATGAATACTAGAATGATAGAAGCTGCTGGCTGTTTATATAGCTTATACCTTCAATTTTTCCTTGAACTTCTTTCTTCTTTTCTGCTTTGAACATTTTAGAAAAAAGACCAAATAATGACATTTCTTCTTGAACATATCTCGAGTTATTAAAAAGTTGTGAAAAGCCTTTTCCTTTTCACCATACTAAGGTGATCTCAGTGTGTTTTCACTATAAAACATGAACTGATCGATGAATAATTTGCAATCACTAAGTGACATTAAAAGTGCATACTGCAGTTCGTCTTCCTGAGATGAACCCCGAAGCGACATTGACGACTCTCTAAGTATTTATTGGTCAACTGAATGCTAAATGTTATCACTAATGCCTTGTGCTATGTTAAACTAAAACAAATAAATATATAAATCACGTATTAACAAAGAATTAATTATTACTAAACTGAAACCCATTATTAATTCATAAATAATCTATCCCTCCCCTAAAACCATCAATACGAAACAAAACAATTCCCACACAAATCACTAAATTCAATCAGAAACCCCATTGACCGCTCATCAAATTTAAAATTCCGACATTGTCATTGAAGCCCATAACAACTCAGGGACCGTGTCCCAGGCTTCCAAAGACATTTGTTGCTGACCTTTACAGCTGAATAAATAATTTAAACTTGACTCAAGCCCCCCAGATTTAGTTAAACAAAGGTGGTCCAGTTAATAGGGTAATACATTTTGGTCAATTCTACGATCCATGAGAGGGCGAGGTTCGTTCGGGAGCGGGAGGAAACTAATTGAGTGTGTTTAAATTAATGTCGGAACTTTGGTTGACGTACTGTATGGATACAGGGCGTTGCTGAAAAAGTGAAAGGGTGTTGATAATAGTCGGGTAGTGAAATAGGATAAAGTTGGCATTGTATTGAGTAGCGTCTTTGTCATCTCAATAAATCACACAGGTTTTTTTATATATATATATATCGGTTTTCATTTCTGTGTAGGTAAACTAAATCATTTTGCCGAGTGTACGTCGAAAATATATTAGAAATTACACCGTGTCGCAACACAATTGGTTTTTGGGAATTTTGGCAAATGTAACAAAAACCAATTTTGTGTATATTCCTCAATTATCTATTAAGAAACATACATTTAAAAATAATTAGTACTTTACACCACTTATAAAACTTCTAAAAGCCCCCAAAACCGTGTAATTTACAACACATTCCAAAGTCATTATTATCCGCGCCCTGTCCGACCTCTGCCCAAGGACTGACCACGGCACTTAGCGAATTAAGCATGTCACAAGTTAATGTTTAATGGTTAATGCAGACGAGGGTAGGCATTAGGCCAAATTAGCCATGTCTGCTTAGATGGACGCGTTTCTATCTGGAATTATGGCTGTATTACCCAACTAGTTTTGTTAGCACAATTATTTATGTTTGGAAGTATTAACTAGAATCGGCCGTGTTCGAAAAAAACGAATAGTATTCTATTTTCGTATTTTTTAACGAACACCGATAATTCCAGAGTGAGAGAGAGAGCTTTCAAACCGACTGCGACTTTAGTCTAGGCTGCTAGCGTTTTGTAGAAAATTCATGAATCAGTGATAAAAAAAAACGCAAGACATGGTTTTTTTTAAACATCAATCAAAATAAAAAAAAGTTTACTTACTGGAAATAAAAAAACAGCAACAGTCGTAAAACAGGCCAACCTACCTATCCTACATGCACCCAATGTAAGCAAAAGTGCATTACATCAATATTGTTCCTGTTAACTCCGACAACTTACACAAACATACTTGTGCTAGAAGTGTGTTAAGTTAACAAGAGCTTAGCGTGTCTTGTATCTATCGTTACTCGAATATAGGTAGATATGAATATAGATTACAAACCAAACATCTCATTTTATGCAGGTACACACGGCAAAAGAATAAGTATGCAGACATGCCTGCTACCTACAGTAAGTTTGTTTTTCATTACACATACAAGCAAATTTAGTTTAAATTCTAGGCATCCATAGGATTAGACCGGTTAAGCAGTAGCCAGCCTCAGAGGCTGAATTGCGAGATGCCATACATAAAAAAAAAAAAAAAAAAGCACGATGGGGCAGTTGTTCGTCGATCGTTGCCCGGTGCACACGCTACGTAATCTTTTGCCGAGTAGTTTTATAATCAGTGCAGATTAATTTAGTTATTCTAATTACGAAAATAAACTAAGTGATTGTGTGAAGACTTTCGTGTTTTTCTTAAATAATGTCGGACCCTGACCCTACCTAAAGTGTAAACTGAGCTGTGAATGAACGTTAAAAATATTGTTTGATTCTACGGACCACTTCGCCTGCGAGTCCGACTCGTATTTGGGCTGTTTGTTTATAAACGAAACCTTATCAAAATTAGACTAACCATAAATTAATACATCATCATCAATATATCACCATTCAAGGTGGAAAGAACATGGACGCACAAACGCTTTTCAGGTTTTCAGCTCATTATTCTTAGCCCCCCGAACTAGACATTTTTCGTAGGTTATTTAAAAAAAAACAACTGTTCTATACATTTTGACCGTATAAGTATTACACTTGTAGGAAACGGCATATTTCTTTATGCACCCGGGGTGTTCAGAACAATGACCATAAAAGCTGTTGTTTTGCATCTTCGTCAAATTCAAGGATGTAACTATGCTAATGATTCACGATCCAAATCAATAATAAAATGGGTAACTATTTTTTTTATTCATTTACGGAAATCGATAAGGTGTGAACCACCCGTGTTTTAAACGCGGCCCGTCCAATCCTCGCCCTATAACCACGTTTTCACACATACAAACAATAGCAAACGTTTATTAAAGTGAAACTTTTATTACATCGTCTCAAACTTTTTCGTCTGTGTGTTGCATGTCGCGTGACGCGCTATAGTGTGAAAAAAAGTTTCACTTTTACCGTGGTTTCATAAAACCACACAATCCTTTTCGATATTTTTTTTTTACTAAACCACGTTAGGGGGGTTTTTCTGGAATACTGACAAACTTAAACAACAATAAAAAAGCAGCGTTCATTAATAATTAACTAGGTACCGTAATAATATTAATTGAGTATTTATGCCTTTTGTGACAACCTCCTGAATTTTGACGAGGATGCAAAACAAAACCTTGTATTACCAATCCAAGAGTTACCGTTGTATATTAAACCACGTGTACACAGACACTCCACAACAAAATACAATTCGGTACTGTAATGCAATGCAGCTGTCCCAAAACTGCTCAGTTCTCTAATTTCTGAGCTGTCAAGGAGAAGATGCGTTAAGCCAATACGGCAGAATCACGCGACAGCTGTATTAGAGTAGGATTCAGCTCGTTCGGCTGTACCCAACCTGTCTGTTCCGGCCTTAAATGAATTTGTATTTGTAGACGAAGAATTATGTATTTAGGTACAAGTTACTGTGTGATTTTTAAATATTCTGTTTAAGAAAACATTTCGTAAGGTTGCTTATATTTTATTTGATTTTTATTATTCATCTTTTGCAGTTGTCATTTTTAGACCTGGTGGCCTACTATGACGTCTTAAAACAATAATGTTTTAAGACGTCATGGTAACCCCCTTGGTCGCAAGAATATCGTAACTATACAGATATCGTAAACATAAGTCCTATATGCTATCTTTTTCATGTAAGCAGAATTGATCAAGTTCTAAAGCTTTGCTTTCTTACAAAATAAGAAATATATACTTAAGCAAATATGTTTTGTTGCTGTGTAATGCTTTTTCACGAACATACGCCGACAAGTTCATTGACCTCCATAAAAATCCAGGCAAAAGAAAGGAACAACAAATAACAAAAGTACACACCAAACCAGTGTAACAATATGACAACACAAAATTACCACCATCAGAACATGTAAATATGGAGATACAAGATCACGACTGAGGAAAGCTTCACTTACAGACGATAACGTACATATAACTGTATCTGTGTGCCAGCTCCTATTCCCCATAAAATACTTGAGAAAATATAAAATAAATGTTTTCGTCTAGCCATGCTGGCGTCACTCGTTCATAAATCACATAAAAATATATCCTAGAGTGGCAGATTAAGTGATTCCTGGAAAAGTTGTTCGGCAAACAGGCGAATCCATTAAAGTAAGCCCATCTGAAGAAAACTGTGTAATCTGTTTATACGGTTGCATAAAACAGTTAGTTGTGTGTGTGTGTTTGTGTGTGATTTGTTGCTAAAAGCTTGGGGAAATTAAAAGATAAGCTACCTACTAAGAGGGGGTGTAGATTTACGATTGAATTTTACATTTTCAACTCTAAATACATATATTTAGTGACTTTCAGCATTATCTACTTGCAATAAAACTAAAATCGGTGTGCTATAATTGATAATAAACATAAAAAAGTTTAATACCCACTATTTTTTATCTCCCACATCCATTTTAACACAGAATCCTTCTTTAATATCAAATCAACATAAAAAAATACAGTAATACAATAAAAACTCATGAAAATAAAGCATGGTAATCGCTGTTCGCAAATCGATTGAATCGAATACGGAAACAATTTCGATTTCGAGCGAGGAAACCCACAACTCGTTACAACTCGACACATTATGCGAGTTAGAGTTTCATTGGGAATAGCTAAAAAATAAAAATTGTTTTTATATACATACATAAAATCCACCTACATACATTCATATACTTTGTAGCGGGAAGGTTTTTCACGAAAACAGGGTACGATTCAGTTCGCCAAAGCGTTACCAAAGTTGCTATTATTAATTTTTTACGACAACAGACGCGCGATATTTATTTGTTTTTCCGTGTTGTTGGAGTAAAGTATGTGCATTATTTGTTTAGTGACGTGAAAATTGTTTCTTGAGGAGTATGGCCTTGGTTATTAATGGAAATGTATGTTTTGTAAACAACATTATTTAGTTTTTATCCTGCCCTTATTCCAATTTATTTGGGGTCGGTGCAGCATGTCTTTTTCTGCAGAACTTCCCTATTACTTGTCTATTTAACAAGTCTTACAACAACTCGATATAGTCGTTATTCATTGCTACAAATTATGTAAAATACTAAAACATGTAAGACGGGACTCCCGAGCGATCTATACATCCGAGGTTTTGTAATTTGCGTACTTGAAGCCATAAGCAGAAAATCGGCAAAAATTATCATAAAGACGGCCTCTAAAACGCCCCCGCTTCTGAGTTTTGCAACTGAGGAGACGAAGTGACGGTCAAATTCCACAGCAACACATCTATCTATTAATTTAGACGAACTTGACTGATATAAGTATGCAGACTGTTCATGATCATGAAATCGGATTAAGGATACATGCGAAGCCTGGGGCAGTCCAAGAAACCTGAGTTTTGTGCTTCTAGATTTAAAAGAGTGTCCATGGAGTTCCTTGCCCGTACTTCTCCATAGAGATAGCTACGCTTTGGAATGGACAACCACACACACTACACAGTACTTTCACAGTTACTTGTGACTGGGACAGTAGCTTCGTTTTATTGTTGTCTTTGTTTCAATAATTCAAAAGTGCCTGTAACAGGCACACTTGAAATAAATGCTTTAATTCTGATTGATTTTGATTTTCTTGCAGACTATTGCATAGACTCTCTATGCGAGAGGAAATATATTATATAAAAAAACAATAGCCACGGATAATTATGCTCTATGGTACCTATAGTTTGTGTTTATGTTTTTTTTTTATATATTTTCCTCTCGCAGCGCAATTATGCTATTCAAACAACTCAAATTACAACATTCATCAAACAAGAAATAGGTAAACAACAAAACATCATCATCTATCTAGTCTTTTCCTAAACTATATTGGGTCCGGCCAAAATGGTGAAATTTTGTATGAGATGTTGGAGTTGGGGTTTTGTAAACAACAAAACATACATGTCCTTATCCTCCTATTTACCTATTTATCAAATCCTTTATTATGTAAATACAAAATATGTACGTACAGTAACAAGAAAATGTAACGAGTGAGCTGAACGGATCGGATTCATTCTCAAATCCGCGTTTACAAATAATCTGATAATCCGATTCCCGTAAGGAATCGAGTTCTCGATGCTCGGTACATTTAATAAACACAATAGAATAAGGATCTTGTGCATTGCTTACGTTGAAATGGCTGAGATAGGATCTGATGGCGTATCATGACGTCTTAAAACATTTCTGTTTCATTCTTATTCCAGAATGGGAAAGAGATGGAACTACACAGGTCGCCTAGCTCCATCTCTTCCCACTCTGGAATAAGAATGAAACAATAATGTTTTAACATGTCATAGTAACTACTTAATGTGATAAATATAAACGTGGTGTTACCCTCATTGCCGATTTTCATTTTATTTAAATAGTAGCATCATATTATGTTACGATATCTCGAAGTTATAGAATAGGCGGAACTCGTAAATCTTAAATATAACACTTTTTGACCGTGTAGCATTTGCACATTTGTAGGAAGCAGCAGATTTTTTTTATTATTTCCGTTTTTTTTTTTATATTGCGTACGAAATTATGTCTGAGTCAAAGAAACATATCCGACGGCACTCGGTAAAACCTACATATCATAGCTTTCCATTGGTGTTTTTTTTTTTGGATCTTGTCCTACAGATTTTATTTCAAATACATTATACATTTTGTTTATAAAATACTGCCACATTGTTGATGATGACAAGGTACGTCAAAGACCAGAAAAACTAACAAAGGCTATGAATGAAAAAAAAGAAGGCACAATGTAACTAAAAACTAGTAAGAAACTGTTGATTACTGAAACACAACCAGAATAAGGAAAACTAAGTTATCAAAGCACTATTTGGCAACCGTATGTTTTGTTTTTCTATCTACCTCTATCCTTTTTCAATTTACTTAATTTCAGGTTGTTTGTTTTCCTATCATACTACGGTAAAACGAGTACATAATCATACTAGAATATAAAGGGCAATAAGTCACAATCTCCAACACAACAAATCAATAACTTTCCTATGTTATACTGGAATCTATTTTAACATTCGTACCGCAAAACTTAGTCCCAGGGGTAATCACAATATGGTAAACTAGTTGTGTAGTTTGTGTCCAAACCCTTACAGGGCTCTCAACATAGTTCACAGGTCAATTTTCTTGTTAAAACATTCCTATAGTAATTTCTAAGTGGGTATCCTATTGTTGGAATCAGTTTCCAAGTGCTGTATAATTTGGCGGCCATCTTGGAAAGTTTATATGGCATTGTGTAAAGTCAAACTAATTCTGTAATGTAAATTGCGATTGTTGGAATGTATCGGTTTGTTAATATTGAGGTTATAGTAATATGTCTTTGAATTTTAATTGATATAATATTCTAATCTTAGAAAATAGGAGGTCAATTTGACATTGCTTTTAGTAAACGTATTAGTTACCCCTTGTTCTTATTCCTGCTAGAAAAAAAACCCTTGGAAAGTTATGCAAAGAATTCCCGATTGGATATATAAGGACTTCTCATATGGCCCTCAAGAACAAATTAATTTAATTTCCCCCAATTATAAACCAACTTCAAACAGGCACGAAATCATGCATTCAAATCAAAAACCATTCATAAATAAAAAAAATACACAAAGAAATTCCATTCTAAATTCGAATAGTAACCAGTAGCATTATTATAGACCGCGCTACCATTCCTGGGAGTTACAACACGTCTCTCTTTGAACGAAGAAAACAATTTCATACCGTAAATTTCACTTTAAAACTATGTTTGAAACTTCTAATATCGAAATGCACTTTATCTATGAAAGACTTTGAATGCTCGAGGCGAGAGGGTGCACATCAAAGATGTCGTCGCGAAGCCGCGGTAGGGTTAACTTCCATCAAGCGAAACGTAACTTTGTCTGCTTACGAATATGATACAAATTCTTTTGATACGTGTAATGGGATGTGTGACATTTTGATGAGGGTTGTTTTATAAGGGGTTAGCTTGGGTTTTTGCTGGGAACCTTAGGCGTAATAAAGCCAATAAACTTGATAGCCTTATCTTAAACACTGTGCTGTGACACCGCGCGTGTTCAAAGGAATCTGTCTTATGATTTATTATGGAGTAAGTCTCCATAATAAATCATAAGACAGATTCCTTTGAACTTAATGTTAAGTTGACATAATTAACTTTGTTATGTGGTTTTGCAGTCAAGAATGTGCGCTTAATCTTTAAACGCCTATAGTAGGCGCGTTAAAGATTAAGCGCATCTTCTTGACTGTGGTGGCGGCTATGAGAATAGATTTTTCATAATACATTTATGGTATGATTAAAAAAATAGGATATGTACAATCGTTCTTATGGCATTGTCATGCAATAATAAAGGGTCATTCAAATAATAATTTGAAGAATAAATCTTTATAGATTTTTAGAGATCGTTGACATACTTAACTCTAGATTTAGCATGAATAACAAAACCTTACTGTTATTAATAACAACCAACTATTCAGGACAAAATAGTGCTTATTAAGTAAAAGCTGGGAGCCTAAAATAGCCGCTTTAGCATTTTAGACCCCCGAATGGAATTGAATAGAATAAAATTTGATTATGCGCACGGCTTCGCCCGCGTTTCGTTCGGTAATTTGTCCCACAAGATCGTACCACCGTGATAAAAAGTATATTATGTACTATTCCAGTTTATTATTTATCCTTGTGCCCAATTTCATACAGATCCATTTAGTAGTTTTTTGCGTGGAGGATTAACAAACATCCAAACATCTTTTTTTCCTTCCAAACTTAAGCACTTATAATACTAGGATATACTTTATTTGTACACCAAAATTGATAATGGATGCCCTTGATAGTTTTTTATACCTACAACAAATTTCAATGCTATAGGGCCTCGAAACCTGAACTAAATCCATAGATAAGTTTTTTTTTTCCCCGCACTAGGAATTTCTCCTGTATCGTGGGTGTGTTTACAAACATTTAAACTAACATACACAAACAGCCAGACCCGGAACAACTATCTGTAGGCCATACAAATATTTGTTCCGTGTGGAGATCGAACCCGCGACACGCAGCGCAGCAATCGATCGCTCAGCCACTGCGCCAACCGTGCGGCCAAAGCTTGTGAAAGAATGGCTATAATTGAACTAGTTACGATTATTAGGACACAAAATTAGTCACAGTATGATAAATTGGTTATTCATATAAATAGGTCAATAAGAGATGATTGTAAGATGGGCTAATCATTTAGAAATCCTTGTTCTTATAATGTTCTGATGAATAAGTACAAGATAATTTATAATAAATGTGTATATTTTTCAGGTCAAAATCATAACCCTCCTTTTTGCTTCGCCGTCCCCAGATAAAAAGTAACATCTTCTCTATCTTCTTAGTAGGTTGAACACCCAATTTAAACTCTTTTCGCATTCATTATGACACAATCCTCCACATCAATGCACAAAATTACTTACCTCAACAAAAATAAGCAAAAGCAAGATTATAGGGCACGTTGCAAAGAACTTTGCCTAAAACTTCAGACGTACACAATGCTGGCCGAGAAAGCGGGGCCCGGAAGAAATTTCACGAAACAAGACTCGCTTCTCTTTTGTTTCGCTCGGGATCCACATGGGAAGTTAAAAGCTGTACGTACCTGAAACAGAGAAAAGTAACATTAGTTTGTACTCCAATGATTCATTTTCGAAATGAGGTCAGTGAATTAAAGTTGTGTAACTTGATTTTAGTTTTGAAACCTCCTTTAATCGTGCTCCATCTAGATAGCGTGGGTAGTGAATAACTTTCTTTTAAATAGAGTTCTGTTGCTGTTATCATTTAACTAGGTATGCAATTAAAGTTACTTGAGGGTTTTTTTTTATTATTGCTTGTAGCATTACACTATCATTTAAGACGCACTGTTTAAAGCATTTTTTTTTTCATTTTTTATTGAAATGAGCGATAGTACTTTTTTTTATTCGTTTCTTAAGACCAAGTCTCTGTCGTAAGACAAAATGAAAATATCCTTTTCATCGAAAGCACCTTTTTTAAACATCTGATTGCCATAGGAGTCACAGACAGCCGAGCCTGCATGGAAGAAGAAGAGACAGCAGTCCACGTGGTTCTACACTGCACAGGTTGCGTCATACAAGTCAAAGTACTTCGGTAACACCAAGGAGCTGCTAGCCTTACTGGGGGAACTGGGGTGGATGGAATAATTTTCCCATCCGTACGCAAAATGCAGACGTGTAGTCGCGGACACCATCCTGTTACGCAATACAAAAAAAAAAACATAGAAAGTCCGCTCCCATTTCAAATAATGTAGACAGAATTTCACATACCATAACGTTTGTAAAAGCCCCACAACTTGCAAGTGTATAAAAACAATGTCAAGACATCACTACTAACCCTTCTTATAACCACCCGACCTACACATGGCGACACTTCCGTACAGGTAACAAATTCTACGAGAAAATTCAATAAAGTCTCTGACGACTTGAGCCTTAACGTAGCCGGAAAACGTTAGGTTCAAAAGGCTGGAAATTAACCTAAATAACTTGCAAGTGGTCGAGACTTGCATTATAATTACTTACATGCACGCGAGCTGGGGAACTTTTATTTGTATCGGGAATATGTGGAGACCTGGGGTTATATAACTTTCGAAGTGTGCCGGTGTTTGTTTGTGGTAATTTGTTTTTAGTTGCTACGAGTTGCGGGCAACCGCACATCTGTTTAGTATAAAAAAAAAAATTGCTAGACCAAATGTCTTTCTTATCGTTCATCATCATCAGCCTATTATGTTCCCAATGGTGGGACACAGGCCTAATCTCTATGAGAGGGAGTGGGCTGTAATCCACCACGCGGTCCCAGTGCGGGTTGGTAGATGTCACATTTCTTCGAATTTTTAGTTCTAGGACATGCCGGTTTCCTTACGATGTTTTCCTTCACCGTTTTTAAGGGCAGCGGTGATAAAATAAATTACACAAAGTAATAAACCGCAGTAGGGGCCACCACTGGGCCACCGCTGCTCTTTCTTATTGTTACAGTCGGCCAAATAATTACAAAATTCTGTATTTTTCAACTGTTGCTAATTTATCATCTGCCTAGCCTTTTCCAAACTATGTTGGGGTCGACATCCAGTCTTACCGGATGCAGCTGATTACCAGTATTTTACATGGAGCGACTTTCTATGTGACCTCCACAACCCAGTTAGTACTGGGTAATAAGATACCCCTTAGTAAGACGGGTTGTCGAACTTTTGGTGGCACGTACTGAATACCTGTTACGACTCTCAATGATCTACAAATGACAGCCAGGACTCTACCTGTATATACTGTACCTGTCTGTATGTGTGTGTGTTTTTTTAGGGGTATGAGGTACAGAGTGTAAAGTTCCTTATCGCCCCATAGAAAAGGTAGGATCCTCCGACCAGACAGGTGCTATGATTGGTGGGCAACTGCCCCACAGTTGTTGTCGGGTCGTTCTATTTAGTCTTAAGTCGATGTAAACTTTGCTTGCGACTGGTAGGAAATTGATATTAGGTCTTCTGCGTGTCAGAGATGGCGCTGTAGTACACTTTGTTGTAAGTTGCTTTTTGTAGGTCGCTACATCACTTTCACGTTCACGTTTTACGAACAGAATGATTGTGGATGTTGAGGCACACGGATAAAACCAGGATTTGAGTTAGGGCAAAGGATACTTTTATTCCCGTAACGCGGGCAAAACAGCGTTCCAAGCTAGTACTAAATAAAACGTTATAGTATAATGCGTATATTAACTCAAATAAAATTGACATAAATTGATTATAAATTATCTTCAAAATAATACTTGAATCCAAAACTATTAATAACTTTACCATTAACCAAAGTAAGACTTCACTGCAAACATGTCAATCAAGTAAACTATCCTTAATTTTAATTCAAATTACTTAAAGTGAATGAATATGAACTCATTTACTGTAATAACTTAACTATACAGGTTGTATACGTACATAATAACTTAATTATATCTCTAATACTTAGAGAGATCGTTACAGATAGTCAGTGGCCTGAAAGTCTGAGAACCAGTCTTACCAAGGAGTATCGTACTATCCCGTACTAATGGGGTTGTGGAGGTCAGATAGGCAGACGTTCCATGTAAATTTGCTGCATTCGGTGAGACGACAACCCCAACGGAGATGAGAAAAGGCTAGGCAGATGATGTCAACGAGATTTCTTTAATAAATCTGCCAATAACGTAAAATTGACTTCGCAGTACCATGACGTTAATTGTCCCTATCATCCGATGGTACCATCATGTGTAATGGCAACAAATTAGTTTCCAAATATGTCACATTAGCGATTGGCATTCCTAACTCACCCCCTGTATATACGTAATGTGATCGGCCATATTTTCATCATTAATCATTAGCCTGATTGTGATCAAATGCCCAATCAATCTCAATCATTAGGTAATTGTGAAATCTATAACTAGATATGTTTAGAAACATGCATTAACTAATATTGGAAAATTATTATTAATGGTGGTGTCAAAACTATTTCGTTTTTTATTACAATGCAACTTACAAAGGTAAAAAAGTATTTATTTTTAACAAACACAATGCCATTGAAAAATGAATGCCCCTTTTAAAAGCAAACACAGTGGTGGTTTTTGTTCTTTTTCTAAAATGCCTTTCTGTGGATTCAAAAACCACTTTCGATCGTTCCTACAAGCTAAACATATTTTTTCTTGATTACTCAAAATACTTGACCGTAAACTCAACTAAGATTAATCACATTTCACACGCAAAAAATAACTTGCGCCATTTTCTAAGTTCACAAGCGTTCTAATTTCAAAAACACACGAATGAACGTGTCACATACGTTACACGCCATCTCCATTCTCATTCGCCCATTACTCGGCACCCAAAACATCACATATTATTCTAATGACGTTAAACAATTTCAGGATTAATTTAATTTTCAACAATGGGTTCGCAGTGTGAGTACTAAAACAAAAACGCCAGGATCTTTTAATTGCACTAATTAACTGCCGGCGCCACGTACAAATTAAGATGGCGAAGAAAAATTCAAGTGAATGAACGAGTGAATGAGCCAGTGAACGAACGAGAACGTTAATTGAGGTCATTATGGAACGAAGATGCACTAGACCGCGCTGGTTTGTTATTTGAATATTATATTATGAGAGGAAGGGTTCATGGGATTGTCGAGTAGTCGTTGACTTGATTAGATTATGTGCCTTCGTTAAGCTTTATAAACTTTTTTTTTTCAAGAATTCTAGCTTTTGTTTACTTCGTTACACTGTTATTCTTTCTATTCAGGTATATGCGCAGCTAGTTTTATGGACCTTGAACTGGTTCAAGGAAGAGGTGGACATCAAATTACTATTTTTCCTTGGGATTACGCAGCTTTACCCTATGGCAAATACTTATTTAGAAAAAAAAGTGACAATAGCTCTATAGCTTTAATTCTGAATATTTATGAAAAAACGCAATGTCAACCTGTCATGGATTTTTGGATCAATCAAGTCGTTGTCAAAGTATGTTAGGATCGCGTCCAAACCAATTTATGGTTTTAGAATAAACGCCTGCCACCCTTAATTAAATTTTAACGAAATACAGTCATCAGAATATGCTGAAAATAAAGAATTCGAACTTTTGACAGAAGCACGTATTGGTATCACGAGTTGCTGCCAAAACTAATAATTTCAGCTTTGATCGGTTCAACAGAACAAAAATAGCCAATGAAATATACAAATAATTTGAAAAGACTTTCAGCTTTCAGTGCATAGTCATCATCATTATCACTGTAAACAGCGGTGGAAATAAAAACGCGTTTTATATTAATTCAATTCTGAACTTCACGATAACTAAGTACTAGGCTCCCAGAACTACAAAGAGTTAGTTCAGTACAATGGTTGATGTGACTGCATACTTCCACGGTTTCACTCGCCACTTCAGGTGTCAGACTACAATGGCTTTAGGACCAACACTGCGTTATAACCTGACACTTTATAAACCCCTGGTACTGCATGTGTTGCTACAGTTTGATTTATTGGATTGCACACATATTGCACGGTATTGAAACGACAAAATTATTAAAGGTTCTTTTTCGTCTCTGGATTTCTTGGTTTACTACATTCCTTACCTTCACCGTTTTCACATGGGGTTAGGCAGACCACCACCGAACCCCACACGAACCACAAACGAGTAATGTCGACTGAAGAATCGATAAAATGACAGATTGTCATTGTCTATCTGTCATTTTGTCGATTTTCCACCGACATAAACCGTTTCTACAGTGGTCATGCGACGCGTGCAGCTACATTCCCTGCATTATTGGTTTAATCTATTAAACAATGACGCCTAGAGTAAAGTAAAAAAAATATGTTTAAATATTATTTAACGTATTGCTTTAAATTGTCACACATCAGGCTAGATTCATTGTCAGTATTTCAGAATAAACCCCTTAACGTGGCTTAGGGAATCAAAAATTATCGATTATACGTTTGAGATTGTTTGTAAGTGTGAAAGCGCGGTTATAAGGCTAAAATCAGACGTGTCGTGTTAAAAACACGGGTGGTTCACACCTACCAATTTCCGTAAATATGCCAAAAAAAAATACATACCCATTTTATTATTGATTCGGATCCAGAATCATTAGCATAGTTAACTTCTACAATTTGAGGAGGATGCAAAACAACAGCTTGTATAAAAGCAAACCATGAAAATGTGCGTGTAATTAATTAATGAAAACTTATTTTTATCCTTCACATAATAACACAATGTACAAAACTGTTTTACTTCCGTCTCGTCACTATCTCTCAGGTCTAGTTGAAAACCAGCGTCGGGCACTAGCTGCTCGGCAGCTAGCTGAACTGGGTCTATTTGGCGCAGCCGTGAGACACTGACACACAATATTTTCTTTTTATTTTATGCTTGATTTAAGAGCGTTTACGCCTTACGACATTTCATACAAACTTTCAAGTCGTTATTTTCCGAAATGACTGAACTGATTTTGATGAAACTTCGTACACATAAGCAGGATACACAGATCTAAAAAGTTACTAAAAACATTTTCGAAAAACAGTGTTACAGTTAAATAAGACCAAATTTAAATTTTCTATAGAAACAGAAAATTCCAATTATCTCTTGTTTTAAAACACATTTTGAAAATATTTTTTAGAAACTTTTTAGACCTATGTATCCTGCTTATGCGTATAAAGATTCATTTAAATCGGTTCAGTCATTTCGGAAAAAAACTACTTGAAAGTTTGTATGAAAAGCGGTAAGGAATTAACGCTCTTAAGTGTTGTTATTTAATTTTTTACTGTGTGTGCTTGTGGCATGTGTCAAATAAATATTTTTTCTTTCTTTCTCCTTTCCCTCTATTTATTTGGAATTGGCCCAGTATGTCTTCTTCATCCATTTCTTTTCCTTTTCTAAATTCGTGATTTCAATAGTCATACCCTTTCCAGTCATTTCATCTTTCACACTGTCCATCCATCATTTATTCGGTGTTCCCCTACGTGTTTACTACGTTGAATTAAAAGAAACACAGGTTTGTTTCGCTTGACGTACTCAGTTAACTAGATCTAGGCTACCTAGATAGATAGCGATGACCCTATGGTTCGCGTGCCCCTACCGATGTTTAGTACAGATTTGCGACTCGCGAGCTGGTATCTACTGTTAAAATGCTTGAAAAACCTAAGTTACGTGAGTCTTTTGGGTAAAAAGGATTATCTTGTACACTGCAATAAAATTACATATAAAAATGTAATCTTAACTTTACTTTGTATGAAGTAGCTGTAGAATTATATTCTGTTTAATATATTTATTTGTTTGTTTTATTTTTACTGTATTTGGAGTCCATGCATGATGGGCTGACGTGTTGGTAAAATTGTTTGATACCAAATAGTGGATAGCCAATTAGCCACTATTTGGTATTACTATTATTTATAGATCCTAATTTAAGTTTCATGAAGTCAAAAAGTTATACACTCTGCCCGGCGACCAATCAAGTTTATGAAACCATTTTATACGAATTTCTCATTGTACGGGAAATCTAAACAATGCAAGGGCATGTTATACTGGCGTATGTTCAATCATATTAGGTTTTATAAAATCGGGTAAATTCTCAGTGTGGATAGAACACGACACTGTTATCACCAACACGCTTCAGTGTAACCAAGTAAAGTATATACGGTAACTCGCGTGCTTTTAATTTAGGGTTGCAATTTTCAGGAAAACTACGACGTAAACAGCCTATTATGAAAAGTCCTAGTTAATTCCTCAACAATACAGGCAATCCTGAAATGTGCACGTGCAAAACCAAAAAATAAACAACATCAAGTAGACCTTACATAACGTTTTATTTTAAAATATTCCCTCCAAGTATTAATGCCACAGTAAAGGAAATATTCTGTGCAATAACCACAAATCAGCAGCATAGCGTATTCACGAACCGTGTTTTGTTGTTTCTATATTTATTTCAACATTAAAATTATTAATAGCAAAAAAGTTATTTGAATGTAAAACGTAAACCTACGTAAAAAGGAACTAATATGCATAGAGCAGATTATTTCCATTTTTATTTCATGTTGGTATTAAAAATTGGAATTGTATCGGCTACTTAGAATTCAGAACAGGTTTAAGGGTCACCGTAGGGAAATACGTTTCTTAGATGATCTCATACAACCGCCTACACAAGCCTGTCAATATAAACTGATGTATTTGTATAATCTATTTACATCTTTCTCTTTCTTTCACTATATCTCCTGCTTTGTCTTTCGTTCCTGCGTAACTTCTGCTAAAATGCCGATGAAGTAACGAGGCACTTCCTTGCGTATAAATAGCGTAAATGAACGGATTTGGATAAGCAATAGTGTCGTAGTAGCTAAATTACATGTTAAACTACAGGATACCGACACGGTTGAAAAAAATGCGTTATGTGATCATCGTAAACGCACATTTCTGCGAGTTGCACATCCAGAATAAACCCCCATTTATAATCATAATCCATTTTATTTATCTATCTGAAACCAATTTCACCACAAAGCCGTGCCATTCCTGACGCAAAACCATTATCATTAGGAACATCAGTTAACTTCTTTGTCTAGCTAGACAAGAATAGAATAATAGCATAGATAGAGACATAAAAACGTGGTACAGTAAGGTCTTAAACGCAATGCAACAATGGTATGTCAGCCCTAAGGCTCGATCCACACTATTCGCGTGACAAAGCTTCTAGTCACGTCACTGTCAACCGCGTGTTTAATATCGAATTACCCGACGCCTGGTCCTGTCTAAAGCCTAAATAATGTACTAGATAATTCAACTGAATTACGGCGTGGCTTTTATAATTTGTTTCTTGTTAAACTTTTAGTAGGTTTTAGCTTTTAGGAAAGTAATTTTTTTGGGGATAGCAGTATTTTTAGAATAAGAATTAGTAGTAATATTACTAGACACAAATAACCCTTGGAAAATATAACTTCGTTCTATTATTTTCATAGTTGAGATTTTTACTATTAGTTATATTTTCATAGAAGGAGCGAATTTACGAAAAAGTAGCCATAGGGCTTATTCAAACACAAAAAATACAAGAACGAGTAAAATAAAACAGTTAAATTAATAAAATACAACATTTAATACAGTCAGTAAAAACACGATTCCATCGACATCGAACGACAGACAGGAAACATTTAGGTCATTCCTCCTCACGAAAAAAAAACTGTCACCTAACAAAAACTCATTAAAACAGGATAAACCATTATTACGATGTTTGATCCTCAAAGTTTTATTATCTCAGAACAAAAGTTGACGATCCAATGCATTTCATTAACAAAGAAACCAAGGAGAATACGTAATTAGAAAAAAAACCTGCGAATCGTGTTTCTTACTTATCTTTCTTTCTTTCTTTAATATTCTGTTAAGCAAAAAATGCAGTTGTGAAAAGCTCTAGCTTTAAAGAACGGGTATTTTATATTTTCTTTTATTATGAATTTTTCTGTAAAAAACTATATTACACAGGTTATTAGAATATTAATCTTCTTTAGTACAGAAAAAGAAAAGAAGGTTAGTTACGTTGCTAAATCTTAGATTATAATTTGAACTAAAATCGATCGATTATTAATACTTGAAAAACTATTTAATAGATATAAATAGTTACTGGCACTAACCGACTTAGCCAATAGATTGGTGATTGCTAGGTTGGTCGCACGTTATAATGTATGCATTATAACGTTGTCCATTATGCAAGATTACCTACATATTTATGTTACGTTATAAAACTACCAAAATCGCATCAAACGAAATCACTTTTCCAATACAAGTGATTTCCGAAGAGCTAGTGACATCACTAACTTCTTCACCCTTAATAACAGTAATGAACATGCAGTGCAGTCACGTCATGACAGAAGCGTGTTTAATATCATTTGGTAGTTTAAGTACTAATATAACTATTAACTTATCTTCTTCATTTTGCATTAATATCAAATTAGCTGCAAGATATATCATACCTACATCATATCTTTTCACGCTCTTGTCCAATGATGTCATTTACCAATACCAGTGATTTACGACCAGCAAGTGACATCAGTAACTTCTTAACCCTTGAACGTGCAATGCAGTCACGTCATGACAGGAGCGTGTTTGATATCATTTGGTGGTTCAAGTACTAATAATATAATTAATTTATCTTCTTCATTGCATTCATATCGAATCAGCTACAAGACCTACATCACCCTTTTCACGCTCTTATCCAATGATGTCATTTACCAACACCAGTGATTTACGAACAGCAAGTGACATCAGTAACTTCTTCACCCTTAATAACAGTAATGAACGTGCAATGCAGTCACGTCATGACAGGAGCGTGTTTAATATCATATTACCGGCGCCTGCTAGCTCCCACCAAATTATAATATGATAATGGCTAGAGACCGAGATCGGTACTTCAGTATAATGCATACCGTAACTGGCTTAACTTTTGGATAAAGCTCTGGTTAATGGGTTAGTTTCGAGGAATTGTTGGTAGGTTAGCCAAAAATTAGTTTGGAGTAAGAATGGTTTGTAAAAAACGGGTTGTGACTTGAAAAAAAGTGTGTGTGTGTGTGTGTGTGTGTCTTGTGTGTGAACAAGTAACGATATACTCGGGAAAACTGCTGGCCTACCATGACGTAAAGCAGTATTGTTTTACTCTTATTCCAGTATAGTAAAGAGACGGAGCTATACAAAATGTCTAGCCCCATCTCTTTCCCACACTGGAAAAGGAGTAAAACAATAATGTTTTCATTACTCATACTCTGAAAGTAGGTCTGAAGTTGCCTGTAGAGCGGGTTGAAAGTAATACTTTTCCTCCCTAGGGAGAATCGCTTTCAACTGACAGATGCCAAATTATAAAAAAAAAACTAGTTCTATTTTCACATTTTTATTGAAGCATGTTCCATCTTTCTATGCAGCCACGATGTAAAAATGAAATAACTTAAAGTTAAGTATTGATTAAAGAATCTATATTTTTTTAATAACTTCATTATAATTTAGTTTAAACAATTTCTTTAAAATAACATAGATTTGGGCTAAATATTTACCATTTTTTCAATGATGAAAATGAAAAATAAAGGCTGAATAGCTGGCAGGCCAAAGAAAAAAAAACAAAATAGGCGGGAAAAGTTGTTGATTTATGTAAAATAAAATTTACTCCTTCCTTTCTCTGTAACCCCTTGTCCCTTCGTATTCCTTTTCCTACCTCAATACTTTCTTTACTTTGTACAAATAGCTTTCCTGTGTATAAATGTATAGTCTCATTCATCACCTTAAATAACATTAAGCTGTAATTTTCGCCATTGTAATGTGCTCATCATCACCATTAAAATAAACGAATCCTATACCTATACCCTTTCCTAAATTCTGTTCATTTTTATATTTTGGTTTCCCTACCTTTGATTTTTATAAAGTATAAAACCTGACGTGACATTGGCTGAATGCACAAACCGAGCGAGGCCAAAGTGGAAGAAAAAAAAAATTACTCATTTTTGCTTTAACTAATTATTTTTTTTATTATTACTTTCCTTGTATTCGTAATGAAAAGCACAGTGTTTACCTCGGGTTAAAGACTTATTTAGTCCCTCGAACTATTGGTTTATCACTTGGTTCGTGCGCCAAACCCCGTTTCGGGACTAAATAAGTCACTTTCACCCCTAGGGTAACAATGTACTATTTAAGACGTCATGGTAGGCCACCTGGTATTGCTCTTTATAAACATTGTTAGTTCACAACCTAACAAAAGTCACAAAGCCAGATGAGAAAATACACTTATTTTAATACACTTTTTTTTTTGGCTATGAATCTTTAAATGGTTGTGAAAATTCAGATACCCGATCACTATAATCGGGATCTTTCCAAAGTTTGAGTGAAAGCTTTTTCTAGGCAAGCTTTCTCCACACTAGGTCACATCATCGCTTCTGATCAGGCGAGTTGTTTCCAAACGGAAGCCTATTTAATATAAAAAAAAGATAGCTTATGTCATGCATCAAAAATCTTCTACAAGTAACAAAAGCACAGTTGTAATATGGTAATAACACAGTTGGTACGACAATTGTTATCCTGCACTTACACTAAGAAGCGCATTTGGATTAAAGCCAAAAGCACAAAATGGAAACGAATTTTTGTCACAATAATTGTTCATTACGGCTTGTTAATTTAACTTGGTACAGCGGTGCTTGAATACTTTTAATTATAGTGCAGTATTTTTCAGATGTGGCGTAATTGCTCAGCAATTGGATTTCTGCTCGCTGTATTTATACCATTTTAATAAATTTTATGGTCATCACCTGGCTAGCCTTTTATAACTATGTTAGGGTCGAAAAGATGATTTTATAGAATGTCAGTCGCTCCAGATTGGATCTTCTTTGTCTATGAATTCAGTGGAAATAGATTAATGTTCTCAGAAAGTAAGGCAACTATTGCTCATTGAACTGACTTTGGATCTTCTTGGAAAACCACTTCGAGGTACCAAGTAAACCAAGTTAAGGTTATTGGAATTCGAGAGTAGATAAACGTTTCATATGGAATTGACATATAATTGGCTTAGACCAATGTTGATTTGCACCGCAGTTTATAGCGGTACATAAGAACCTTGTATAATGTAGTATAGTGGTCGCAAGTGCGACTGCTGAGCTGAGAAACTTGTGGCTAAATAATAACAGCCGCACGGTTCGATCTTTAAGGTTAAGCCGTGCTTGCCGAGGTTGGTCCGTGGATGGGTGACCACATTACATACGGAGTTTCCTCCGTGCCCAGGAAACCACGTTAAGCCGTTGGTCCCGGCTGTTATTTGTAGATCTTTGACAATCGTTACGAGTAGTCAGAAACCATGAAGCTAAAAGTCTGACATCCAGTCTTACCAAGGGGTATCGTATTACCCAGTTACTGGGTTGTGGGGGCCAGATAGGCAGTCGCTTCATGTAAAATACTAGTATTCAGCTGCATCCGGTTAGACGGGGGTCTTGGTTCGATTCCAGGCTCGGGCAAAGTGTTATTAAGGTTTTCCTTTAGGAATTTCTCAGTAGCAGCCGCGGAGTCTCGATTTGTGCCCGTTTGATGGCAACAGGCTCGCCTTTTACATGGGACTTAAACATAACTGGCGAAATGTGGGTGTACTATTAGTTACACCACTGTCTATACCTTCGGGGATTGCAGGCGTGATGTGATATAATGTTAGGTCTACATTCTCCAGTCCACATATGGCTATTAAAAGTGAAAACAAGAAAATTAGCGATTCAATTACTTGGCATACCTCCACAGCCTTGTTGCCCTGGTACATTAATCACGTACCTAACTATGCTGTAACAGTTGTATTTACAACTAAAACAGCTGTTTATGCGTATCTTTTTAAGGCACCGCTTACACAATCCTAAGAACACAGTTGAACCAACCTTTTTCATTACACCTTTTATCATGGCCTTAGAAAAACCAACCATAACAAAATGTAGTAAGGTTGACAATTAGGCGAAGTAGAAAGACAGACGGCTGGTAAAAGACATGTATTACCAAATAGAGGAATTGTCGCATTTCACTCGACCAACAAACAAGGTGATGAATGTAATCGAATACTAACACTCGGACCGAGTTACAGGGAAAATTCCATTTACTGCCGTGCCCGTTATTCGATACTTTAAGAACCACCCAGAATGGTTACCCTATCGTGTGAAGAACGACACTATTTCGTAGGATGATCAAATTAAGTGGGCGCTCTCATATTTCGGCGGGATATACCATTGCAGGGGCGTTTTGTGCAGTAGAGTTGTATAGAAAACGGGATGTCGGTTTAGCTTCTTCTCTGTAAATTAGGCTTCTGTAAATGTTATATAGCCTTTTCAATGTTTTGAAAGTTCATTTCAAGTCTGTTTTTTCAGGAAACAAACTGAATAGAACGTGGTTTTTTGTCCAGTAGTTTTGTAAATCTCCTAGTAAATGTTTGTTTGCTATGTTTTCATTTACGTATTGGTCGACAGTACGATCCAAAGCCGTAAAGCCTTGTTTGTGTTAACTACTGCGTGACATTTGGCATCGACAAACCAACGTTCCGATATATCTCTATCGGTAATCCAACTTAACCATTGGTCGTATATCTGGTATTGTGATAGCAATGCGTAAATACATTTTAAAATACATTCCTAGTCGTGCAAAATAAACTTGAATGATCATCCTCATCATCAGCCTATAATGTTCCCACACAGGTTGGACACAGGCCTCCTCTCTATGAGAGGGACTGGGCCGATCCACCATGCGGGCCCAGTGCGGGTTGGTAGATGTCACATGTCTTAGAATTTTTAGTTCTAGGACATGCCGGTTTCCTCACGATGTTTTCCTTCACCGTTTTTGAGAGCAAGTTTTTGAATGATAGTTCTGTTTCCGAATGAAACGATATTATTTCTAATTGAGGCAGAGTTTGAAGAGTATCCTAAAAAACATCAAAACTTCAATACGTACAAACCCAAACGTATGGGACATAAGTATTGTTTCAGTTTGATGGTGTGGATCACACCCTGAAATATGACCACACTTTTCTGGTTTGCTTGGATTATCGCGCTATTAGTGCTTAACCAAGTGACAGTGTCAGAGTTTTTATGCAGCCAATGGGCGGTATATACATGGCCGTATGTTTACTTTCTTATTGTACCTACTACCGAATGTTACAAATTCTCTGTCTGTATGCCACTTTTTCAGGCCTTTATAGCTGGGTGAATATCAATGAAAGGTACATAGTTAGCATAGTTAAAGGTACCTACATATTATTTTGGCGTGGCTGAGGACACTTTATTCTTACGGTAGAACGTTCCCGTGGGATAACTTTCAATATCGACGTGGTCTAAGCTTCTCACGAAGTACATATACCAAAATATGTTTTTTTTTTTAACATTTTTGGCTGTCTGTTTGTTCCGGCTAATCTCTGGAACGGCTGGACCGATTTTGACGGGATTTTCACTGGCAGATAGCTGATGTAATAAGGAGTAACTTAGGCTACTTTTATTTTAGAAAAAAACTTATTTCACGCGGACGAAGTCGCAGGCACAGCTACTATTTAAAAAATAAATTAATCTTAACTACTTTAACGACAAAATTGACTTTAAACTCTCAACCCTATCATTCGTTCATTGGCCTAAGAATGTCGCAAAGCAATTGAGTGATTTTCAAACTTCAAAACGTTGTGAATTAAACCCTGTTACATCGCATTACAGAACAATATTCAATTGAAGTGGAAATCAACACATGCTTGGAAGCAATAACTCTGTATTGAGTTCGTGGATGTCACGTTTTGCAATAGCTGGTCGGGAACTATGCCGATACTGTGGATTAATTGCAGTTGTTAGTAATATTGTGTTGTGTGTAAGATATCGTTTGTTACACGTTGATACATGGTTTTAGAAACAAAGGGACGTACAAACCTATTGTTAAGAATATTACAAGCATACTGCCGTACCTATGTATTTAGTGGTGGTAGCCTGAATTCAATGAAAACACCTAATTTAATGAAATGATTTTTTTTTAAACGAAATGCAGATGGGTATCAGATTCAAGTTTTTATTTTATGAAAAACTAGCGGTCCAGCGCAACTTCGCCTGCGTCACATTTTCTCCGTTTTCGAAACATTTTTCATTGCTGCTCCGCTCCTATTGGTCGTAGAGTAATGATGTATAGCATATAGCCTTCCTCGATAAATGGGCTATCTAACACTGAATTAATTATTCAAATCGAACCAGTATTTCCTGAGATTATCGCGTTCAAACAAACAAACTCTTCAGCTCTATTATTAGTATTAGATACTTACAATCATCATTAATACCGTAATTTCAGATTTTTATGTACATCTATTGTTTGCATTCTTTGAACCTGTACATAATAATTATATGTTAAAATATAACATCACGCCCGTAATCCCCGGGAGGTTAGGCAGAGGTGTACACTAGAGAGATGGGTTCAGCACTAATTGTATGATAGATGATGAATTCAATATTGTGAATTCCCCCATTGATCAATCTAGATAGGTATTTAAACTAATACCTTTAGGACTAAATCTAGGCCGAAGTCTGAATTTATCCGTAAACTACCTATTAAAGGCTGTGAGAATACGTCAGATGCTCGTTTATTAGGAAATATTGTCCATTGCCATTGTTAGAATTAAAAAATAACAGGGGAGGGCCGGCCTGTGTAATGGACAACAATTAGAAAAAATCTTTTTTGTTGGCATTTGTGTTTATGGTTTACAAATGATTGGTGTTTTGAACAATTAATTGAACAGCAATAATTCCAGCCAGACTGATCATTATAAAAAACCATTTATTTTTGTCTGGAACATTATTATTAACTTTCTGAATAAATGGAAACACAAAATAAGCCTGACGTTATTATAGTTAGACCTCAGAACGGAAATTATATTATAACTAAATAACACGCTATTCTAAAATAAAACCATACAATTCCACTGTCTGAATTGTAAAACGCAACATTTCCCTTGGAAAGCCTTTATTCCGAGCGGTGAGGATAAACATGATAAAAATATGTATTCAGAATGTCAAGCGCTCATCAAGTTGATTGACGGTAGTATAATATAGGGAACTAACTTACGTAAATATTATATTTTCACAAATATTTTTCCTTGAAAGCTTTAGTAAGGTATTACGATAAAAAAAAACAAGTTGCTTCAAGAAAAAAAAAAAGAAATAAACAACAGATACATGAAGAGCTTATTTGCTGATCATTGAAGCTAAATGGATAGCGATATTATAATAAGATAAGACTATTGGTTAATGTAATAATTAAATTAGCGCAGTAGCAAAAAAAAATGCTTGGTTACCTTTTTAAATCCCTTATGGAATAAAAACAATCCCAATTTTTAAATTGCAACACAGAATTTTGAAATTCGCTCCCCTGTCACAACAATATGGCAGCTGCAGTGAACTGTCAAAAAGCGCGCGAGATGAATGCCAGCCGATAGATGGCATGTGCCGGGAATGATTTGTGGCGTACTCGCCAAATATGAACGCGGCCGTGCTAAAAATATTGATTTATTTTCAGCCTATTGAACATTTTCACATTTAAAATAAAGCCCACTGCTGAACGTCACTCATGTCATGGCATACAGTAGCTTCGATAAATCCACATTTTGCTGGCTTATTATCATAAAGTTGTAAATTTTTATAAACAGGCGTAGAATTTCCGAAGACATAACCTTCACTTAACTCTTCTTCATTGAGGCTGCCTGCTAAAATTATGCTTCGATGAAATTATTCAATATGACTGAACTTGTTAGCAAATTAAATTATCAGTCTAAAGTTCGGTAACGGTCTAAAGTTCAAGGACATAATTTATAGTCAGAAATATACACAATTTACTAAACTTTATCTTTGATCGTAAATAAAAACAACGAATGTTTTGACAGTTTATTGTTTTTTTTTTAATACAAAAGGAATATTAGATTGCCAGCATTAAAAATAAGGAAGCGGTACAGTTTAACCCCAATCCACAAAGCTGACAGCAAAAAGATCAGACATTTTCTTCTTCCCTTTACCCATAAAATTGTTTTCCCTTGCCGTACAAACACACCATATGACATTGTATAAAAAAAGTAAATCCGTGAGGTGACGTCGTGAGTGACCTGTGAGAGGATTACACCTGTAAGCCTCTCAAGTATCGTGGCTTCAAAGCGGGGACTTATGGACCTCTGGGGAGGTTTTATGAGCTCTACAGATAGTCCATATAATTAGTATAGTATTATTTTAAGGGGAAACTGACTAATGTTGAGGATTACGGTCTGTTATTCAAAGGAATGGTTTGTATGGTTTGTATTTACAGCATTTCAAGTGATTTTATGTCGAATGGCGAATGTTACACATGTATATTCTTTACAGGTAGCTTACTAAGGTACTGGTTGGATACAATTTGAGTTCAATCGACATCAAAAAGAAGAAGACTGTCATTGATCATGCGTTTAATTCAGATAAACTGCACTTGATTATTGCCAAAAACAAATTATTCCTCAAAACACAAGAAATAATTAACACATAAGCACTTAGGTACCTAACCTACCCTGCAATTCACCCTCTTTGAAAAACAACAGAGCTAAAACTGTAGAGCGTAGTTCTCCTGAGTCCTGGCCAGGTGGGGTGCCAAGGGAAATACACTTGATTGCACCCGTTCGCGTTCCACACACGATGCATTTTGATTTCAACTCACTTCTTATTTGTAGGAACTCACTATGGCAAGAGATGTTTTTTTTTTGTGTGACTTGGAAAATTATAAGGACGATCTTATTTGAGAAGATATCGATGTAGATGTCACTACCTGACTAAGAATTGAAGTCAAAGTTTGAGAGACAAGAACAATGATTAATTCCATTCCAATAGTTTAACTTTTTATCAGGTACTAGCTGCTACCCAGGACTTCGTTCGCGTGGAAATTTTGATGTATTTTTCAGGGATGAATTATTCATATAAATCTCCCTGTTGAATCATTCTGTCTATTGATGAAAACCGCGTCAAAATCCGTTGCATATTTTAAAAGATCCAAGCGTAAAGACGGCAGGAAACGACTTTGTTTTATACTATGTGGATATTATTTGTATAGGTACTAACTTGATAAATGAGTATTAAAATAATAACAAACGTAACAAAATAATCTAATGATGACACACACAATTTTAAACGTCCGGTCCTGGCCACATTTTTCAACATTCGCGCCCGTTGATCAACCAAGACATTGCGTTTAAAATAATCATTACAGAGAGTGAAAAACTTTCTTGCTAATTACAGAAAAGTCCTTGACACCACCGTGTGTAAATGTTTAATTTACGCACTAGTGAAACTCATCAATAATAACTAAGGATTACTAATGTATGGCAGGCCGAGCGTGACTAGGTACCAGGGTACTAGAACACCAGGGGATTTCATAACCACTACAATTTAATGTATTGCATTCAATATTCAAATTGAAATAACAAATGACTGCAGTTTTGCAGAAAACTCGATTTTTGATAAATAAAGCATAATCAGGTACTATTGAGCTGATTGATAAATACTGTGTAAAAACTGTAAATGAAAAACGTGCGTGTGAGTTTACACGCGGCGCATAAATTTTCAAGGGTTTTTGTCTTACGTAGGTGTCAAGTCACTCGTGTAATTATGACGTCACGTGTTTATAATGCCACAGCCTTTTTATTTTATAGTTAATGAAACTAGACAAAAATATTATTTTTTTGACGTCAGAAGGAAAATTTTTGTAGTTTTTTTTTTAAACTGGATATCATAGAGACAGGCTTTTTGTCCACCAGTAGCAGTAGGGAGATTTAGGCAAACAGTTAAAATGTGGGCAGTATTATTGACTTACATTTTTTCATATTAAATAATTTAGAAAACATATTCAATATCCGAATTGACTGTTTTTCTAAATCATCGTACTTTGAAATCCCCATCTTGCAATTTCTGCAGACGATCTGGTCAAGTCATACACGTTACATGCAGCAGTGAATCAGGAACCGTAACGGTGGCAGGAGCTTGCACAACCGCGGTGCATATTAACGCCTGCGCCCGCGCATCCAA
Source organism: Cerastis leucographa (assembly GCA_963082945.1). Classification (NCBI taxonomy): domain Eukaryota; kingdom Metazoa; phylum Arthropoda; class Insecta; order Lepidoptera; family Noctuidae; genus Cerastis; species Cerastis leucographa. The sequence continues at coordinate 12,631,546 of OY720362.1, read as the reverse complement.
CACAGTGACACGCCACACGCCACGCCAACATGATTCGCAACATTGCTGTGAGTAAATAGTTGTTATTTGAAAAAATCGTAGACTAATTAGTTAGTTTTTAAATATTATGGTCCATTTCCCCCCATTTTACAAAATTCTTTTGATAACAGTAGGCTATCAAAAGAATTTTGTAAAATTCGAAGTCGGAAAAATGGTGTTTCATTTGTGAATTAAAATAAAACGAATTAGTGTTTTATAGAACTTTTGTTTTAAATATTGGATTTAATAATGGATGTACAATGCTCGGAATCTTTTTCAAAACACAAGGAATATACATATACATTTTACACACTAAAAACAAAGTTATTCTTGGAATTCTCACTGTTGTTGTTGGGCAGAACACCAATTCCTGAAATCTCTTAACCAGATTTTTCCGATAATTCTCAAATTGTTAAAAATCTCGAAATTGACAAAAAAAATCTGAAAGTTCTGTAAGGTTCACTGGAAAATTCCATTTCTATTAAATCATGTAGGGTACGCGATTTCTTAACAGAGTGTATTAAGTTTTCGGTGAAATTGTATTATCAATATTATAAAGACCAGCCAAGTGTGAGTTGGACTCTCGCACAAAGCGATCCGTAGCACCAAAAAATATAATAACAATATTTTTAACGTTTCTTCATAAGTCAATTTACTTCTTTATCATAGTATGTTTTGTATGAAAAACAAAGTTACTGCTGCAGTTTCACGAAAAAGTCCCATTTCTCAAAGTTCAATAAACCCACATTTTGCTTTCAGAATTTTCTTTCAAGGTACTTTAAACATTACTGGCGAAATGAATGAATGGCGTAAAATAGTGTAACCATTTTCGCGTCAGTGTCCTTTTCACTCTGAATGTAACATATACTATATATCTGTATACTAGGTATACATACTAATTTTCATCTCTACAAGAAGTGGTCCGATTTTCTCTCCACACATTGTTAAAGAAGGCTGGCGAAAATGGACCCAAAGAATCTAAAAATTAACTAAACTCCGTTCCAGTGTAAATATAAAATAATTATAACTACAGTTTTATGAGGTATTTATTTTTAAAATATTGAATTTTTAGGACTCGGGAATCAAAAGTTATAAATATTTTCAATTTACTAAAATTAAGTAATCGTGCAATTACAAAACGCAACTTTTTTCCGATTACGTTCCAATCCAATGACATGTGTTTTTGCTCAAGGGTTTTCTTACTACAAATGGCTCTTTCTCTTAGTTTTTATACATTCTATTATATCAAAAATTCATAAAAAATAACATGCAAACCTGATATTAAAACGCCAATTAACAATGCAAAAGCATTTAATAAAAATGGAACAATGGCGATTTTATAGTATTTCTTATAAAGGAACGGTATCAATGATGATCGATTGAGTCCCGTCACTACTGTCATTGTCAGATCTGTGATGATCTAGTCCATCGTTATGTTTGTATTTTTGTCTGGGATTTTATGTTTATCATTGCGATTTTGGAGATTCTCGACGACTTGGCCTTTACATCTTGAACTGAAGATAATGCACCCTGTCATAGACTACCTACCGCATTCTTCTCTGGATATTGGACAATGAGTTGTTTTTGATTTGGACTTTGATTTTAACCACAAACATGCGTTGCGTTAATTTCTTCTTCTCTTACGACTTAAGCTCTTACGGAGGTGTCGTCTCTTTGATGGAGGTGCTCAGGGCTTTGAAAAAGTTCAGAAATGGGTGTATCCACGTGATGTAAGTATATTTGTAAAAAAACATGTATTTATATCATAAGTTAAGAACTTATTTAAGATATCTATCTGAACAACAAACTGAGATTCGTTTAGCTTTTATATGTATAAATACATACTGTTGTAATCTTATATTAGGCTCATTCTTACTGTTGCCCTATACTTTATCGGACTAAAACAGTATGCAGTAAAAGACTAGCCGAGGTAGCAGTAGTGTATTTTACTGAGATCTTTCAGTCATCAAAATAGAAGATGGGTGGCTGTCGCATTTTGTCATGAAATATTTATACCTAATATTTATAAACCCCTCCACAGGTATCAGAGGTCTTCGACCTCTATATTATCTTTAGACATTTCTGTTTTTCTTTTGTTACTTATGGAACTCTTTATGTTTATTACATTATAGGTGAATTTATTTATTTTAACATAATTAATTAATTTCAGATAACAGGAGACGACTACCTTTGTCACTCATGCTGGGGGCTGATAAGCTGCGACCCTGAAAATGAAACCTGACAGCAACTTGGCCATCGTAACGTCTGTGTTGCATAAAATAAAAACTATGTAAAAATACCAAAAAATAAGATTTATTACTCATACTTTTTTTATTCAACAAACCCTGCTTTTCAATAGCTGTACATAGCTAGTCAGCTCTGGCTGTTATAATTTATGTAAAACAATATTATCTTGTCTCAGCGTAATAAGAATCGTTTTACTTGACTATAATTCGCTTATAGATCAAAATCGTAACGACATAGTTTTAATAGTGATTGAACTAATTACAGGGTTGGTAATCAGTTTAGTCTCTAGCTGCAGTCTAGCAGTTTTATGATTCATCAATTAGGTACAGGCAATAAAGTAAAAATTCTGGTTTTGGCTTATGACAAGAAGCAAAACACGTAAAGTCAGAACTAAAACTGCGAGGGAAATACAGTAGTTCGAATCTTATGTATTATTATATTTTGATTAATCTTAATTACGGAGACATTCCACTGTTAAAAACCTTAGTCGTAAGATTTTTAGGTTATCTTGTAAATAGACGTATATCTCTTTTCTCCCAACTTTTCAGTCTTACTTTCCATTTACTTTTCTGATAGTCTTTAGTCGTTTTATAACTATGTATAAGTTGCTATAGTGAACGCTACCTCTAAGAGTGGGTCCCAAAATACATGTAGTCTCGCCCGTCTCCTTTACTCCATTTTCTATTTTTCAGTTGACCCTGGCCTTAGTGGTTGCAAGCCATATGTGCTTAGCGAACCCTGTACCAGAACCCGACCCTGTTCACAGAACACAGTAAGTACTACTTACGACAAAAAAAAATAAGCCGATAATGTAATATTAAAATAATAATATAATAGTAATGCCAGCTGACATTATTAACTAAAAGTTTGAGTTGCCAAAAACATTGTGACAGCACGGTTGGCGCACTGGTTGAGCGATCGACTGCTGCGCTGCGTGTCGCGGGTTCGATCCCCGCACGGAACAAATATTTGTATGGCCTACGGATAGTTGTTCCGGGTCTGGCTGTTTGTGTATGTGAGTTTAAATGTTTGTAGACGCACCCACAACACAGTAGAAATTCATAGTGTGAAACAAAGTTAAAAAAAAAAAATGTATGTTTGTAGAATTTATGACGTAATGATGATAATTATGTGTTTGTCTCATTTGTTGTTTAAAGTATATAAGAATAGCTAAGTTATTTCATTATATGCGTTGTACCTATGTCATATTTTTTGTCATTTTGTATGCACGTCATGTCCCGGCGACAAATAAATGTGGGTGAACTTGGCAGATCATTGCCCAGCAGAGCATGAAAAGATGGGAGTTCTATTCGCATGCGGCATAGTTCTAGAGTTCCTCATACTTAAAAAAATAGTTCTAGTGTTTTTGCCCGAAAAAAAGTCGAATAAAAATATGCTCTGCTAACTTCCGTCAGCAGATCATTTTTACCGAAATTAAAATTTTAAAATTGTTTTATACGCAGATCGGTCAGTTCTATAGTTCCTAATATTTTTCCGGAAGAGTTCTGTCGACCTAAGCCAGTAAAAAAAAATTAATAATTTAGTTTTTTTTTTACCTTTTAGAAAAAAGACAATCATTTTGATAAAACAGGCGTGAATGACGTAATTTGTGCTTTTTCAAAGATATTTCAGGCCTTGACTATCTAGTCAAGAGCCGAGTAACAGAAAAAAAAACTTAATTAAAGCAGACATCTTCCAAACGGATAAGCAGGGCCTTGTGAAAAGTCAAGATAGAAGAAATCAAAATATAACTCAATTTTTCAGCTAGAATGATATTAACAAAATTCGAACATATCGAAGAAGCAGGAACTCCTCGTTCCTCGATACATGAGAACTGGAACTATTGAAAAAAGTTTGTCTTTTTTCTAAAAAGTTCATAATTATTATTTTTTTACTGGCTTAGGTCGACAGAACTCTTCCGGAAAATTATTAGGAACTATAGAACTGACCTTTCTGTGTATAAAACCATTTTAAAATTTTAATTTCGGAAAAAATGATCTGCTGACGGAAGTTAGCAGAGCATATTTTCATTCGACTTTTTTTCGGGAAAAAACGCTAGAACTATTTTTTTAGGTATGAGGAAATCTAGAACTATGCCGCATGCGAATAGAACTCCCATCTTTTCATGCTCTGCTGGGAAATGATCTGCCAAGTTCACCCACATGACTACAATGATGTTAAGAAGTAAAAATGTCTTTCTTAAGCACTTGATAAAAGCCTTTAAGTTAGAGTAGTGTAGACAGGTTTATCCAGTAACCATATCGAAAACCCTTTGACTGGCTCGTTGGTTTAGTGACTGCAATCGCAACTGCTAAGCATGAGATCCCGGGTTCGATTACCGGGTCAGATAAATTGTTATTGGATTGTTTCATCTGGAATTTCTCAATAGCAGCCACGGAGTCCGGATTTGTGCACGGTTGATGGCAATAGGCTCGCCCCCTTTTACATGGGAATTAAACATAACTGGCGAAGTGTGGGTGCACTATTAGGGACACATCTGCCCAACCCTTCGGGGTTTACAAGGGTAATTTTAGGTAGAAAATCTTTTTTTTTTTTTTTGTTGTACAATGTTGTATCGTTCACCCTTAGCATATACATATCTCATTCTCACTTGGCATTACTAACATCGCAACTTGGCCCATTTCGCAAACATTTCCTATACATATATCATTTCCCAGCGATTATTCTCTCCGCGTAGATTCGGCATCTTCCTGATAACAGAGATAATATCTAACGCTGTCTATCCATCAGATTTATTGCTAACATAACTGTTAATGGCAGCTGCGACATGAGTTATGTACTGTCGGTTGTGCTAATGTAACTACGTATCGCTAATATATATAACCTTAATGGTGACGTCATGGTAAAGAGTATAGGTACCTAATTTTGGAAGGATAGATAAAATCTGGAGAAAATATGACCTAAAATGATTGCTTGAAAAAAGCCCGTATACATTCTTTTCATGTTGTAAAGTAATACATCAAGCTTTGTAATCCCTGAAAGGTTAGGCAGAGCTGCACCTAATAGTACCTACAGTTCGACAAAACAATAAGAAAGTCTTATCTCAAACCTACAAACTCTGAACATTGAAACTTTTATTCCCCGCTTACACGTAGGCAGAATATGATTACTAGGCAACACATAGTATTTTTAAAGGGCGCTTGTGGCTAAATAATAATAGCCACAATGGTCGATCTTCAAAGTTAAGCAGTGCTTGCCGAGGTTGGTCCGTGGATGGGTGACCATCTTTACACACCGAGTTTCCTCCGTGCCTCGGAAAGCACGTTACGCCGTTGGTCCCGTCATTTGTAGATCTTTAACAGTCGTTACGAGTAGTCAGAAGCCGAAAGTCTGACATCCAGTCTTACTAAGGGGTATCGTATTACCCAGTTACTGGATTGTGGAGGTCAGATAGGCAGTCACTTCATGTAACATACTGTTACTCAGCTGCATCCGGTTAGAGTACCAAGGTAAAAAGGCTAGGCAGATGATGATGCAACACATAGAATTTTTAAATACTAGGTTACACAGTAATTGGCACCGTAAGATCACAATTTATGTTGTTGCCAGCACGGTTGCCGCAGTGGAAAAGCAATTGGCTCCAGCGCTAACTCGCTAAGCATGTATACAACATAATTCTACTCATACATGAAACAATGATTTTTGTCCATCTCAATGAGTTACCGTTGCCTTTGTGATTATTTTAGTACCTATAGAAAACAGAAAACAGGAAAAAATCTGCCTGTATACTACCCACGGGGCTTGACTAATATATCGTGACAGGAAAAGGCAGCTGCTTCCTACATTTATGTTTGCAGAACTCATCAAAATGTGAGGAAAAGCAGATTTTTCCAAATTTCAAAGGTGGTCCCCATTTTAAAAGTGGCCTAGTTTGGTGACTAGCTCGGTACTATATTCCTTTAAAAAGTATATCTCTCGTTTATCTTAAATCCATGTTTAAAACGTTTTCTTTCGCTTCTGAAAAATTGCTTTTCTTTTCTTTAATTTGGTAGCCTTTTCACAAATATTTTGGAATCTGCTTCCAATCTAACCAACATGATGCAGCTGAATACAAGAATTTTAAATGGAGCGACAGCCTATCTGACCTCCACAACCCATAAATATTTGGTAATCTATCATTCATTTATAGTTTTTCTTTTGTTCCAGCGTGAAAATTCACGTGCCGTATGAAGTACACACAATAAACCATCATCATGTGCAAACAGTTCCTGTGATAAAAGAGGTCCCTATCATCAAAACTGTACCCATCATCAAAGAGGTTCCGATCATCAAAACTTTGCCGGTGGTCCAAACTGTGCATGTACCTGTGCACCATACTGTACACGTCGAGAAACCTGTCTTCGTGCCTGTTAAGGAACATTACTCTTTCTCTTCGTGGCATTGATTGTTACTGAAGTAATTTCTTCCTATGGTTGTAGAAATAATGGAACTTTTACGAAATAATAGTTAAATTCTTGTCCAAAATCAGCACTTTTTCTTCGGTTATCAAAGTTGATAATAATAAAAATTGTCTAAAGAGGGATCAAAGTAATACAATTATAAGTCATATTGTACCTATGTACCTTGTTATAACAGACTTTTAGAGCAAACTAACATTCAAAATAATTGTCTTATTAATACCAAGGTTCATTGACCTTTATTTTTAATGTTAGTTGGTTTTAGTATATTTATATGTTCAGGAATGAAACCATATAGTCATGTTTTAGTTACCATACATAAATAAGATAGCTTTAGATGGGTAAAAAGCTTTAAGTGTTGGGTGAAACATTCGACTTGTGGCGTAAAAACTATACAGTCAGTGTCAATATTCTATAGCAATTAAGACACTGACCAGCTGCAGTTTAATTGCTATATAAACAAAGCTAGACTGTTATTTCAAAAATAATCCCGCCTGTATGTATCTCTTGATATAATGAATTTAAATAAGGGTTGTTAACGAAGAGCACTAGTGTGTAACAATATTAAAAATGTCAGATAACAAATGAGTTTAATTAACTAGCCGCGACATGCATGCAACTGCAAACCGCCATTTTAATTGAACGGATGAACGATTGAACTATCGAATTTATTACAAATGTAAATAATATTGTAAGCATTAGCGATTATTCGATTGTTTGTTCGATTATTCGAATTATTTGTTTGTGTTTAATTCTTGTTGCTGTTGTTACATTGTATTTTAGTTTGTCTTTAGACGTTGTTAATTTGTATAATAAGGACCGTCTTAAACACAGCTAGCTTAAGACGGTTCTCATTAGTTCGAGAAAGCTCTGTTTTATTTGGGAAAACATAATTGGCGCAATGTGGGTACACTTTTGCTTAACCGTACAGGGATAAAATGCGTTTTATGATGTTATATTACCTCTGTTTTCCATGTCTCTCACTTTGCATGTTTTGCTGTTTTTGATTAAGTTAATGTTGCCATTATTTCTACAAATGTCAATGTAACCAGTTACTTGTAAGTTCGTCGTAAAAAATCTTGTTAATCACTCAATGAGATAAATACACGTTCTTCTGTGATATGTTAATACAGTGTAAATCTTTGTGGTTCTTTCTCTTATATTTTAGAGCTTATCCCATGCTTTGCAAAATCACATTAAACATTAAATGGATAGGCGATTTTTGAGCAATCGATAAACATTGAACACATTTCATGACCTCGCAATAACGCACTTCTATTTTGCAACATTACCTACACTTCTTTTTGGTGGTACATGTTTATATATTTATGTGAGAAATGAATTGGATTCAGTAGGCCGCCACGCCAAAGGTAGCATTGGCGTGTTTTTGATTATTCTTTTTCCTAATTTGAATTCATTAACTCGCCAGCTCTCTTCTCATATTCCTCTCCCAAGTGTAAGCACAACACTATACACATAGATCCCTGATAAACTCACTTACATCACACTAACACACAGGTACCAAAAACAACAAAACTTCAGTTTCCATTATTACACGTTAAAACAAATTTCAGCCACAAAACAGCAGCAGAACAAACGCAAAAAGTCATTCCAGTCCCACAGGATGAGTTCAAGCTTAACTGCGAGTTGCACATAAATATAAACGAGTGTTTGTTTACGTTACGGATTCATAAGTAGATGGAGTGATCATTACGGGGGATGGGTAAGGCTGCTGAAAATTTGGTGTACATAGCTGCAAGGATTTTATGGTGCGTTGCCAAAATCGGTACTAATGCTGCCTTCTTGTCTTGCCAATACACTTCACAAAATAATTTCACAAGTGCTAACCAAAAGTGCCTTCCCGTAAACATCAGTAGAGCGCCTTGAGAGACCCTTGTTTGACAATAAAAGTCTGGTTCATGAACTTACAGTGAGTTTTACGGATTCATTGATGAAGTTGAACAATCACAGAATTATCTTACTAAGGCATAACTACTATTGCATTGGTAGCTTACCAATGCAATTAACGGAGTTTTCTCATGTTTAGTTCTTGTGTTGGGACAGCCAAAGTATAGGTTTTTGTTATCACTTAAGAGCTTCTTATTTTCTGTAATTACACATAACTAATGGTACTTACCTACCTGATATATAAGTAATGGTACTAATGTTTTAATCAAAAAGAAATAAACTATCTGCAAAGATTCATCACAGTTACTTCATGTACTACGTACTCCATGATATGTAAGGCTCATTGTTTAAACGCGTTATCGCGGCTCGCAGACTATCGGCATGTCGGCCTATTGTGGTCTTGTCAGTCGTTGTCAGACTAGAGGCCTACTGCGCACTATCTGATAAGACACGTGTCAGCTTTTGTCGAATTTTGAATATTGAGAGACTACGGTATTGAAGCGTGGGCGTAGTCTCTTGAATTCTTGATAATAGTATACCTACTAGAATAACTGACGAATCTGACAATCAATCGTGGTAGTGTAAGTTAGAATATTTTGAGTAGTCATCCCTGCTCCTGTCTTAGCATAAGCTTTTGTCTCACCGTGAGTACTGATACTTTTTCAGCCTCGGGCTCGACGCCCCGACGCCCAAGGTGTCTCCCGCGGCAGCCGAGATGTGAGGCTCTATCTTGCTCACATTCCGCCACCTCCTTCGCTAGCATGACTGTTTCACAGAAGGAAGCGACAGCTTCCCATTCCCTTTCGCTCCGAACCATGGATTGAACCAGGGCCGGACGCGAGAGTTCGCCGCCGCCAATCACCGCTACGAGGAGGCGGTGGTGCTCAGACCAAGCGGAGTAGACCTCCACGGTGTGCTCCACCTTGTCCTCCTGGCGATCCTCGCATTGGTTTGTAATTGTAATCTTGAGTCCTAATACTATAACATAACATCACGCCTGTAATCCCCGTAGGGTTAGGCAAAGGTGTACCTTTCGCCCAAAGGCCCCCTTCATAGGGGGCGAGCCTATTGCCATCAACCGAGTCCATATAATGGCTACATAACACCCAACTGCATACTTGGATAGACTTTCCTTTTGCGATTATGATCATTATAAAAAGCACTAAGTCCCGTTTAAGCATAACCAACAATTAGCTGTCATCGAAAGACTGTCAGCCATTGATATTTACGACTTAGTAGACAAATGTGACAAGATTCAAGGTACGACAAAATTCGTGACACTTGTCACGACCCCGCGACCTAGACTAAAAGCCATTCTGTTAATGAACACAGTTTACGAATTTGTAAGAGCCATAATGAGTCCTTGTTTACACCAATGGGAATAAATGCTTCCCAAATACTCGCAAATGGTCAAAACAGTTAAGTTTACTGGTTCAGTTAGGGTTTACTGACTTAGTTAACTGTTGATTACGAGGCGATTAGTGTATTAGAGTAAGTACTGTGTTTGTGGTTTAACTGCGGTAATGATATTAGATTTTACAGCGATATTTTAACTAGGATTATTGCAAGTGGTTTGGAAATTATGCGCTGAGGGCGTGGGCATTGTGAAATTTATTGTGAGACTAGGTGTTGCCCGAAATCATTGTCCACGTGAAATAATTATTAAAAAAAAACATGACTCCCCAATTCGAATTAGATTTTGTTAACAATTTTAAGGATTTTAATTTTTTGCACCTAATTATTTTCTAAAATCAAAGCAGCCTAATTAACTCCTTATTACATCAGGGGGGTTACGATGACGTCTTAAAGCAGTATTTTTTTAATCTTATTCCAGTGTGGGAGAGAGACGGAGTTAGACAGTACGTCTAACGCCGTCTCTTTCCCACTCTGGAATAAGATTAAAACATTACTACTTTAAGACGTTATGGTAGGCCACCAGCTATCTGCACGTAAAAGTTTCACGATGTAATTACGTTACGTTTACACCGCGCTCTCGTGCTTTGGCCTCAGTACCATGTTTTACATTAAAAACCTACTAATCTAGCAAAGAAAATTACAACCAACCCCATGATAAAAAGATATCTCCCTATTTCTACACCTTCAACATAGTTTTATGCCACAGCAAAAAAATATTAAGCCAGCAACACACGGCATTAACACGGCCACTTATTGTTTCATGCCAAATATCTTTTTTCGCGAACTCATATAAAGGACCATGAGAAATTTTGGACCAATTACTCAACAGTGATAAAACCTATCCCATATGCAAGCTTTTAGGGTATTATTAATTTCTTATTACGGCAACAACATCGAATTCGAGCGTGAACATGGTGTTTTTGAACGTTTTCCATACTGACAAAGCATCAAAATTCATAGTGTCGAAACTGTAAACAAAACATTTTTACCATAAATAACATTTGTAACGGGATATTTACCATGTTTACTATTTATTCTGTCAAAGTTGAAACACAAAAAAAAAAAAATTTTTTTCACAGACTTTTCTAATATGTTAATATCGGCTCTTAACCAAGGAACCAGCATGGATTTTGAACTAGAGAAAATATGTTACAAAGGAATTCACTTTTACCAAAGGGTATTTATGGTAATGACGACAAAAAGCGATAATTATCTGTGATGGGACGTACATCTTTATTGAAAAAAACAGTAATTTTTTCTTTCAGAGGCTATCAAATAGCCATCATAAGTTCCAAAACCTTTAGATTAACAAAAACTAGCAAGTCATTTCTTATAAACAGTATACGCTTTTATAATAAGCTGCCGAAGTCAGTTACAGAACTGACCGATGGAAAGTTTAAAAATTGCATCAAACGTGTCCTTATTAAAAAAAGCATATTACAAAATTAAGGACTACGTTGAAGATAAAGAAGTTTGGCTGTAGTTCCTTCTGCTCATGCGGCTTCCCTGGTAGCTCATAAACGACACAAATGTGTGGATGTCTCTAACTATTCCCAATATTATTTTTTCCATTCTTTTTATTCATTTTTTTTTACAATAGTTTTTCAATCATTGCACCTCTCGTTCATTGTTCAGAATAGTTACAGCACTGATGATAACATCTGTGTCTATTGTTTAAGTTAGTGTTCTTTTATTGTTTTATTTTTACTTTTGTATAGATTCTTTTTATATTTACCTATTTTTTGTGAATGTGTGGACATTGTAGGCTTTGTATTTTTTTTTTTTTTTCTTTTCTCTATTACTACCGTCTGTAGTAAGCAATCGACTTATTGTCGGGCCTACGCTGTCCTCCCATACTTAAGTACTAACGCTGTAACTTCAAATATTGTAAAACCAAATGATTTTAAAAGAGTAACTTTGGAGTTTCTTGCCGGTTCTTCTCCATAGGAAACGACCAACCCGAACCGTGCACCTTTTGTTGACGTTTTATAAGTGCCCATGTAGGCCTATGTAAAATATAATATGTAATATATATTTTGATTTTGATTTTTGAAACCATTTTTAATAGTTAGTAGTGACGGTTACATTATAGATGTTCTTGGTCCGTACCCAGCTACAACAAGTGATGCAACAATAATGGCCAACTTGTGTGAGGATGAAAATCACGCTTATCATTGGTTTTTTGAACCAAATGATGTTTTTATATTAGATAGAGGTTTCAGGAACAGTATTATAGATTTAGAATCACTGGGATATGAAGCACATTTTCCTCCTACAAAGGATGGAAATGAAAGTCAGTTGACGACAGAGCAGGCTACTAAATCTAGATTAGTAACAGCAATTCGTTGGGTGGTGGAAGTAGTCAGTGGCAAGTTTAAGAATAGATTCAAATTGCTTCGCCATGATTATTTTAATAGAGCGTTGCCACATATTATTATGTTTACGGATTTTAGAATTGCAGCTGTGCTAATTAACGCGTTTTATAGAGTAGCCGTAAATAATAGATTTGCTGGAGACATTTTGCGCATTATAAATGCTAAGATCAACACCCCGAATCTTTTATTTGACCATGTGACATTAAAAAATCTTAACAGACAACTTGTTGCGTTTGAAAGGATAGATGCTCGTCTTCCTCAGTTGCAAGACTTCCCGGTATTAACGGATGATGATTAAGTACTTCTGTCCCTTGGTTCATATCAGTTGAAACTTGCACGTACATACACTAGCGATTCCCAGCAATAATTTTTGCGTTAAGTTACTTAGTTTCATGTACAGAATGCTTGGTTGACGGCTTCGTGATGAGGTGATTTACACGGTGTATACCTATATATTTTATAAATAAAATGGAAGTGCATGTTTGTAATATTAAAATAAACACTTTTTACTACATGCATTTGAATATATATACTGTTTATATATACCATTTTTTTTTTTTTAATATTTTGGTCTGCCTGTCTGTTTGTTCCGGCAAATCTCTGGAACGGCTGGACCAATTTTGACAAGACATTCACTGGCAGATAGCTGATGTAATAAGGAGTAACTTGGGCTACTTCTGTTTAAGAAAAATTTAAAATGATTATAAAACTAAATAACTTTTTTGTTAAATTCCACGCGGACGAAGTCGCGGGCACAGCTAATTCAAAATAAAATGTTAATCAATACACGAATAAACATGTTGTTTTATTTTTGTTTATAATAATATGTTCAGTTCCTCGCTAGAAGCTACCAATAATTATATTTATTGATGTTCGAAATCACCTTGTTGGCGCTCGATTTCGGGTTGGCTCCCATAGTAACAGTTAAATAATACCCCAAAATCTTTCTTTTGGAGTACGTTTCATTAATGTTGAGGATTTGGTCCAGTCTCCATACAAATTGCCCATGGTCCTTTGTTTCTGATAATTATTTGCCTTGTGAACAGAACCCTTGACGCCAGTGATAACCTGACAGTTCCCATTCAGATGCCAATTTAAATGGCAACTCGCTGAACAATGGCCTTAATGTTGCCAGTTAATGGGAATTTTTAATATTATGCATGGTTTTTTTTTGTGATTGACAATATTGGTGTGTTGTGTTGTGTGGGTTGTTTTTATTAATTTGATTTTTTGGGTAGGATAGGACTTTAACGGTAGTTTCGTTCTAAGATATATTGGTTTCGGTAAGAAAAATGGTTATTATAAAAGAGAACGGTTTGAGGCCTTTAAGGGGAGGAGTCTGAAGAGCTTTTGTTAAAATTTTGCAAAATTTTGACTATACCTAAATCAATGAATAAATAAGAGTGCATGATAAAATTCTGATAGATAACGCTTTGTAATAGTGAAAACTAACCATTTTCCCTGTCAAACCGTTATCTTAAAAAAAATATAATATAATAATAACTAATTAGATCGATGACTTTTTCATTAAGTTTTCATAGACCACGACCAGGTCTACCATGACGTTTTAAAACATTATTGTTTTACTCCTTTTCCAGCGTGGGAAAGAGATGGCGCTAGACATCCTGTATAGCTCCGTCTCTTTCCCACACAGGAATAAGAGTAAAACAATACCGCTTTAAGACGTCATGGAAGGCCAGCAGTACAAGAAAAAATCTATAAGGAATAACATGCTTAACATACGTTTATGATAACAGGGGTAGGACAGTATAATTACCAGTTTCCCTGTACATTAATCAGTCAATAAACACACCTCAATGGTCAATTAAAATACCGACAATGCAAATAATGGCGATTTATTTCATCGGCCACATAACGAGCTTATATCGACGATGTAATAAATAAGCTTACTTAAATCACGCTTAAATTATTTCCATTCGATCATATAATCGACGAAATAACCAACTGAAATTTCTGGGCGGTTTGATTTTGTTAGACTAAATGGTTTTAAAATTATTGAAGCACAGGTGGCCTGCCATGACGTCTTAAAACATTATTGTTATACTCCTTTTCCAGTGTGGGAAAGAGATGACGCTAGACATCCTGTATAGCTACGTCTCTTTCCCACACTGGAATAAGAATAAATACTGCTTTAAGACGTCATGGTAGGCGAACAGGTTTTTTTATGGATTTTGTAAAGTTGCTTAGTTTGGGAAACAATTTTTTACATAACATAACATCACGCCTGCAATCCCCGAAGGGTTAGGCAAAGGTGTATACCTAATAGTACACCCACATTTCGACAGTTATGTTTAAATCTAATGTAATAGGGGGCGAGCCTATTGCCATCAACCGGGCACAAAACCAGATTCCGTGGCTGCTACTGAGAAAAATCAAATAACAATTTTTCCCGACTCGAATCTAGAACTTCATGCTCGGCAATCACGATTGCGACCACTAGACCAACGAGACAGTCTTGTCAAAACTCCACTTAAATCATTATTTTGCAAACATTATGCATTTATCGTATGTCATCGGTAGCTAGGTAGAAATTAAAAAAAAAAAAAAAACTACCTAGCTACCGATGTGCTCTAAATAGGTTTCATTAGAAAGCCAATAATGCGAATATGGTTTTATACCGATAAAATAATGAAAAAAACCCTATTAGGTACATAGGTAAGAAAAAGTGCTTTGCATCGCAGGTCGGGTACAGCTTGTTACAACTAAAAATCTACCTACAGGACCAAAAAAAAACTCAGAAATACACATGTAGAATACATTCTCAAGATAAACTTTCCATGGAAAGTTTATTATCTTTTCATCACGATAAACCTTTGTTAATCACGTAAACCACGCAAACAAAGTCAGGACACAGGCTAGTTTATTTAAAAGTTGAGCGGACAGACGTAGCACGAAAAAGCAAAAAGTTATCCATTATAAATGAAGAGAAATCATGCGATATGAAACAACGCTCGACTACCACCAAATTATTACTCCGGCGAAAATTTTTAAATTATACATCACGATAACCAATTATGCGGGTCAGTTATTTCTCTATCCGAAACGGTGAAATTTGTTGGAAAACTACACAATCGAATAAACTGACTGCTTTATAAACTGTTCTGGCTTTCCTATTGGCACGTTTCAGCCCAATTTCTTTCGTAAGCAGTGAACTGATTCGGAAGTTTTCGTTTATGCTCGCAGCTGGACTTGTTATGAGCTCAAAGCATTTTGGCTGGCGAACTAATAGATTGTATGTACCATCGTTAACTGCTCAAATACCTTCGTTATTCTTAACGTTGTTTTCGACAAACGCGTTAATTTAAACAAGCTCCTCTAGTATTTCATTTATCAAACGTGTAATCTCAAAGACAACATCAAAATTTGTTATTTAGCCCCCGCTTTACTGCCGACTCAGCTGAAAAAGTTTAGTGATAAAAAAGGGAACAATAAAATCCGACATTTCTCCGGTAACAGCGCCGTTCCCCACATAATATTCAGAACGGAGCACTACATTTGATCAAAGATATGTTTATTTCATGCATAGTCTCCTGGTGGCACGTCGTAGGCTATAAAATCTAGAATGAATCTATTCAGTGAGCCCAGCTTCACGAAATTTACGTAGTGAAAGTTTACAGTTAGTTCCCATTTCGGATAGTTGCTTGGTTGTTTCGGAGACGACGAAGTTCTAAGTCCAAAGTTCCATAGCTTTTGAGGGCATCTCAGGCCGGGCCGAGGTCTGTATTTGGCCGTTCTTGCCTATAATCCAATGGTAGTTTGGATATGTTTTGTTCAGCAATAGCTAGCTTAAATATTGACGTAGCTACTGCTTTGAACTCGGCAGTTCCGATTAACTGTTATGACTGTCGATTAGGATAACGTTGCTGCATTTTGGAAGGTTGTAAACTTGAGTTGATTGGTGTTCAATTATGGGTGCATACTACAAAGGTATCTTTGGCACTGTTTCATAGATTTTAACAGTCGTTTACTCCAAATTACTAAAATCGAAACCTAATAAAACCCAACGAACTCCATAAAAGGAATACCCAAAAAATCATCTACGAACACGGGCATAATAATACACCCATTATCGCGTACTCTCTCATTTGTTTAACTCATCAAGGAAAAGATCAATTAAGAAGATTAGTTATCGCCTTTAAAGATTACGTCATTGCGAGCAAACGACGGGGGGCGAGGTGGATGGCGGTGATGGTAGGTAGGGGGGTCGTTCTGGGGGTAAGGTGACGAAAACGCACAATATCTTCATTCGCGATCCGCCTGCGGCCGATAGGGGTGGGCTTGTTAACTCCGAGGACGATTTTACGCGACTATGTACATTACTTCGCTGATAGAATGAGCTCAGGGACATGGTTTAAATAAAACCGCGTTGTAATATGTTTAACTATAAAATTGGAGCAGAATGAGTTTTCTTATTAGTCGTTTATGTCTTGGTCAAGATATAACAACACGCGTACATTTCCCAATGTGGTGGCAGAGGTGTTGTACATGCCGTGTATGTTTACCCATATTTCAGCTGTTGTAAATTAAATATATGTTAGCTCTTTGCATCTTGGCGAAAATTAAGTCCCTAGGCTGCTACGTAGATGCTCTGAAATCTAGGACCTGATGCTCAGCATTTGGAATTGCCACATATACCTAGACCAAAAGTCCAGCACGAGGTTATCAAATTGAAGTAGTTAACAAACGTAAAAACAAAACAAAAAAAATACTTAAAGGTGAAGAAACAAATTAGATTAAAATTAATTTTAAAAAATATTATAAGTCTACACAGACTTGGATAAACATTCCGTCTTGTCTCCTCCCTTACGAAGCTCGAGGCTGAATTTCATTTGAAAGCGGCTCAATTGTGGCCTGCCCTGTACATAGCTAGGATAGTTAGCCTCATAGAAACATAAGTACGTATACAGCCAGCGGTGTATACTGCCGACCGCGGCACTATCGTGCTACCGCAATTGTAGGACTACTACTCTGCCCACCATACACTAAAGTGCAGTAACAGCAAAATCACGATTTCGAGTAAAACGCATTTAAAGTTAAGAATTGATTTTAAAAAATCAACAGAATGTATAAGCAAAAAAATTTGAATGCAGAAAGGTTGTAAAGGCATAGGTTCACACGTTAAAGCAATAAAAAAAAATATATCTTAATAACTGAATTTATTATGGCCATTTATTCTTTTTGGTGCCTATTACTGCATAGCCTTTTTTGTAAAAAATACCATTTTAAACTTAGTAAAATGCAGCAAAAAGCCCTATTACTGCGTTTGGATCAGTTATTTTGTCAAGAAACCCAACTAACATGCAGTAAGGTCAAAAAAATACTGCATTTTAGTTAGTTTTTTAAGAAAAAAAGTGTTCAATTTACTAGTGCAGTAAGAAAAATAGCTAGTTCACATTTTAAAGACCGTTTATTTCTTATTATTTAATCACAATAATTCAACTCACTTATGTAAAATTTACATATCAAAAATAAAAAAAAACATCTAATTAATAAAGGACCCTGCGCAGAATGCACAACCTCCTTTGACAGTTTTCTCTTAATATTAACATATATAACATAATGTATCTTTATGTTTAACAATTACTGCACTTTAGCTAGGAATAATCATATCTGTGTCATTATGCTATCCAAACTAATCTGCAGTAATGCTGTATTTTACTGCGTGTTAGTCAGTTTATAATGATAAAAGAATGTTAAGTATTCACAACTAAAATGCGACAAGCTTTGATTTTACTCCATTTTAGTTGGGAGTTCGTGACAATAAATTGTATTTTCTTAATTTGCAGTAAAAATAGCTTGTATGGCGGTAAATTTTACTGCGTATTATTTTTTATTTTTTTTTTTTTCCAGAAATATAAAACTATCTAAAGAACTGTAAAATTATATTGCTTACTGCATTTTAGTTATGAAACCTTAAAATTTAATCTGCAGTATAATTTATACTGTATTTTAGTTGGGAAATCACGCCAAATTGTTAATTTTTTTCGTTTGCAGTAAGTGAAAACTGTTAAATAAAAACCATTCTAATAGTCTTAGAAATAAGTAAGTTAATTCAATAGAAAGCTTAAGAAACCCGCTTTCAGAATCACTAATAAAACGAAAAATCACAAAAGGGCTGTTACTGCTCTTTAGTCTCTGGTGGGCAGTACTCTGTGGTAGCTAGGAGGTGAATATCTAAACAGGGACTAGCCTTAATACGAAAGTACATAATATATCTATGACTTCAGACAGGGCACGTGTAAATGGCCTATATTAGATTTGTGTTCTTCAACTTAATTTTGTCCTGCGACGAGGTGATTTGAAAAAGCGGGAAATCTTGACTTAAAAGATTTTGTCAATGTTGTCCTTTTTAACCTAATGGTTGACTGGTAGAGAATACCCTGTGGCATTAAGTCCGCCTATGTACCACTATTGTACATGAAGTTTAAATAAAAATTAAAAGATCCACAGTTGAAAAGTATGTAACGTTTTCAGTTACCAGTGAAAGTTTTTCCAGAATTTTCGTTATTTTCCTACCTGCTTTTCTCTCTCTACTCTTTATAGTATCATAATTCTCCTGCCCTTATCCTAATACAACCTGTTTTTTTTATATCCCATAACTCTAGGGTTATATTCTGTAGGTAAAAATAATACTAAAACTCCTAGAATTGGTGGTCCAAAAATGCATAGTTTCGGAGATATCATCAATCATAATTTACTTAGGTCAAAAATTATCACCAGTATGACGAATCTTTACTTTTGCGAGGTTGCCAAACTTCGCAGTAGTGTAGTAAAATAGTAGTAGTTTCATTGATAAATACGAGTAATTATTTTTATTCAAACCAATAATTCATATTTAAAGCTAAGAAAATGCGAAAAAAAAAAAAAGTATGATTGAAACATAATTCATATGCCAGTTGATTCTTTGATACGGTCTCAATCATATCCTAGAGTTATAGGATATAAAAAAAACAGGTTGTATATTTGGGGTCGGAAATATATATTATATTTATATCATAGCATATCTTCTTCTTCCATACTTCCCTATTACTCGTCATCTCAGCAGTCACCTCCTTTTGCCATATCATCCTTCACACAGACCATCCATCGTTTCTTTGGTCTTCCTCTACTCTTTATAGTATCTGAATGTTAATGGGTACTATTTTGAACTTCAAGTTCAAATTGACGATAATTTTCAATTAACAATAACCTCTAAAACCTTCTCTGTCTATGTCGCTAATTAAAAGTAATGGTACTCTTGAAAATAAATGCTAATTAATGGAATCTAGTTTAGATAACTGTTACCTAAGTGCCATTTAAGATCTAGTCAAGTAGAAAGCTTGGCTAAAAACGTTTACCTACTAAAGAGATTGAAATTCTTGGGATGGAATTTAAAGTTCAAGTGTGGTGGGTCCTAACGGCCCTCATAAAAATACTTTGCTAAGATTTACTGCCCTGAATTGATACTACAGCATGTGCTGATCTTTATGTGCTGTCCATTCGAAAGGTTATGCCTAACCCCGGGTTTACCCCGAGATATTTTACATGTTGAGTTTAATGTTAACATCTAACAACTTGTAAAGACTGTTATATCCAAAGCTAAAAAAAAAAAAAGTTAAGATATAGGTAGACCATGTTTTATACAGTATGTTAGGTTAAACGAGGGACATATTGAGGGAGGGTATTCAGTATTCGATTCTCGTCCCAAATATGTAAAAAACCTTTAACGTATATAGAAGAATTTTTAATGTTTTGTTTAGTGCCTAGATATTTTGGACTGTCCTAAGCCAGGTAAGTTTAAAGTATGAAGGGAAAATGGATTATACCTAAGAGTCATTGACCCGCTCACATGTTCTGCGATAGTATTAAGTCGCTAGCGCAAGGGTGTATACACGTTGCGTGACATTTGCGAAAATTTTGGTATGGTTCAGTCTGTTATTTATCAGTTTTTTTTTTTTTGTTTATATTTTTATTAGTATCATGTTAGCATGTACTATTATGGGTTTGAATATGTCCCTCGTTTAAACTAACATACTGTATACAAGGAGTTGTTTTGCAACCTCGTCAAATTCAAGGAGGTTTCTATGCTAATGATTCTCGACCCGAATGAATAATAAAATGGGTAGATAATTTTTATCTTTTTTCTTATTTACGGAAATCGATAAGTGTGAACCACTCTGATTCTCGCCCAATAACCGCGCTTCCACACATACAAACAATTTCAAACGTTTATTCGATATTCCTTAATCCACGTTATGAGTGTTATTCTGAAATACTAACAAACATAAACAACCAAAAAAATCAGCGTTAGCTAGGTACCGTCGTTTTAATAGATTATTTATGTCTTTTGTGTCAACCTCCTGAATTTTGACGAGGATGCAAAACAATACCTTGTATACGACTAGCTTTTGCTCGCCACTTCGTGCCCGTTATGTACGGAAATTAACCCACGGGAACGTTTTAAATGTAGCCATGACACTAGGAAATAAAGTTTCCCGTTAGTGAAAGAATTTTTTGAATCGGTTCAGTAGGATCGAAGATTAACCCCTACATACAAACTTTCACCTCTTTATACAGGGTATAACGGAAAGGGTATATACATACTGAAGGGTGTGCTACAGACCATCAAACTGAACATGTTTCTCATCATAAAACATGTTTTTCAGCGAAAAAATTATCTGCTGCCCAATACAAAATTGCAATATCTATTTGACCCAAATGTATGGGACAGCTGATATTTTTTTCGGTATTACGATTTTGTCCGATGGAGAAACATGTTCAGTTTGATCGTCTGTAGCACAACCTTTAAGTATGTATACACCCTTTCCTTTACACCCTGTATAGTATAGATGTGTTTTTAAATTGAAACATATAAATGGCTTCAAGGTTCGTTTACATTTCTCTGAGGTCAGATCTTTATAAGTATTATAAATACAGACAGTTATCGTCACAATCTGCTACCCACTCGTATAAAAAGGTACCACAATGCAATCAGTCCATAGCCTTATACGGTAAAGAAACGTGATTGAGAACTTAAAACGTATTTTATTTGGATAAGGAGACTTTCTTATGACAATGCATAACCAGTATCAAATAACTGGCTTAGTTTTTTCAAGGAATTCTTACTGCCCACTCTAGCAGAATAATTTATCATGTAATACCAGCAATTGTGGCTTCCTATAGTTCCTATGCCGCACAAGGAGTGCAAAAAGGCTTAGACTTAAAACCTTAATTCATATATCTAGTGATTAACACTGTTTATTTCCGAGAACCAGAAATTTATTGAAGGAGTGAGAGCTTCAATAAATTTCTCATTTTAAAATCAATTTGTGATTCCTCAAACTATATTCAGCATGTTCATTTCCAAGTTTTTATTTAATTTGCAATGTTTGTAAGTATGTTTGTTCGTTTAGGACAAAACTTACAACTGAATTTTAAAACAGTTGTCCCCAACCGATTGAGGGGAAAATTTTCAGATACGTTTAGTATGTGTACTGAAAAATTCCTGATTGAATAACCCAATTAATCTTTGCTCGACCCGGGAATTGATCCCAGGACCACGAGCTCAGCAGCCGCGCTTGCGCCTACTCGACCAAAAAAGGGAGAAACATGAAACAATTCACTCTAAAAACTGCATAATCACGAATCGATGTTATCAGTGGCCAAGTAAAAAGCCTGGAAGATATAAGACGCCATAAAAACGAGCGTTCGTTCAAGGGATGGTCCAATTTGGCTTATTTTACTGCCATCTAGTACAAGATACCGTCTCCCAAGAGTTATTAGCCTGACGAAATTGCACGCGATTTTTCTTAACTGATAATTTGTTGTTCAAAATAGAAAAGATACGCAAATTAGTATTCTGGATGAGATAAGACGATAATCAATTATGACGAGGCTTCATTTAGATTGGAGAATGAAGCTGAATGGATCTTTTCTGGTTTTTGGGATATTTTTGAAGGCTGAGGGGGTTCCGATGCATGAGGACTGCCTTAAAAGGCTTGGGGTCGGTCTACGTCCACTAGTGTGAACGTCTCTTTGCTTAAATTATGATAATGTATACAAAGGTCATTTATAGGTCGATGTCTAGTGTAAACTTTACTTTTTTTTTGTAAAAAAAAGCGTAGGTACTTAAAAGAAAATAAAAACAAAAGTTTTATGAAGCATATTATAAGACAAACTTCTTGTGAGTAGTGGTGGTACTGGCCGGTTCTCATAAAAAAATAAACCGAGTGCTCCATAGCAGCTCGTTCTTTTGCTTGTCAGTCTTCGGACGGTAAGGTTGTCAGTACCAGCGCTATTTTGCAGTAAGTTCGTTCCATATTTTACCACGGTGGTCTTCATTGTTAATTGCTTCTTACTTTGAATATTACTTTGTGTGTTTAAAATTAACGGTTGTTTGTGATTGCTCGAGTTATGATGATTTATTGAGTTATTGTTAAAATTGAGTCATTTTATAATAAATTAGTTTTAGGTTATTTCAAGCTATTTCTTTTTATTTGTGTTTCACTTCTGGTCGCTAAAATCAGAAGTGGGATTCAGCTCATTTGCTCACAATTGTTAGCCTTGATACCTACACAAACAACCGTTGATTTCAAATATAAAATGTCATGTGACAAGCTAGTTAGGACGCCGCCTCGCTCGGGGCTAAGCGTAGCAGTCGCGGTGAGTCGCGACTAGATCACAGGCATGGTTCGCGATCGCCTCTCTATAGACCACATTTGCCCCGTGTTACTACTCGTTCACGAGCACGCCATAGTAGAAATCGCTCGCGTTCGAGTCGTGAGAGGACTCGCTCACGTTCACGATCACATCGCAGTCGCTCACGTAATAGTTTCAGTAATAGTTCGCGAGAAAGGTCCAGGTTACGTACACATCATCGTCGCCGTAGATCGCGATCCCGCTCTCTTGATATTTCTATGAAAAACGTGTTGGGCACTATTATGTCGCGATTGACCGCTATTGAGGAAAACGCTGCTAGTTATTCACGTGTTACGCCGTCAGTTTTTGACAGCACACCCCCACTGGATAAAAGTCAAGTTTCCACGACACAAGCGTTTGTTGATGCATTGGGGGTATTAACAAGAAACAAGTCTAACAATTATTATGTTTCGAATTTTGATCCAGCTGTGAACAATTTTGAGGTGTGGTGTAATGAAGTGGACAGGGCTAAGCATGTAAACCATTGGGATGATCACGAGTGTTTCTCGCGCGTGGCTAATTGTTTGAAAGGTAATGCGAAAACCTGGTTAAACGAGTGGGCTACAAATTATCGTTCGTGGTCCAATTTTGTTAAGGAGTTCAAATCATTGTGTTCGTAAAAGATGAATTATGCTCAAACCCTTCATGAAGTAATAAACACGACATCTGATAAGTTTTCGACATACGCAGAGTATGCGCGTCGTTCGTTATTAAGATTACGTTTAGTAAAAGGAATAAGCGAAGAACTTATGGTTCAAATAGTGCTTCACGTTATCAGTGATGTACAGATACGCGCAGCAGCTATCAATGCTGACCTAACGTCAGAAAACCTAGTTTCCTTTTTAGCTACCTATATAAAGCCTATTTGCAAGTTTGATAATCGTAACCCAGAAAAATCTGCGTCATCCGGTAATATGACTAAAAAACCTAATTCTAACGGCTCTAGTAGGTCTGAAAACAAATATTTCCTTTGCGGTCAAACAGGGCATTATACAGACAAGTGCCCCACGAAGAATAATGTGAATGATAAAGACGGTAGTGGTAACAATACTAAACCTATCTGTTCTTTCTGCAAGAAGTCAGGGCATAAAGAGAGTGACTGTTTCGCTAAGGCTCGGACTGAGTCTCAAGGTAAGAACAGTCGATGACGGTATCACCTTGTTACGAATGATGTCTTGAAGACTGTGACGGAGGCCGGGTTCTCAATTAACATGCGCAAGTGTTCTTTCCTTAAGAGTACCTAGGTCGTGTTATTAGTCACGGTCAGGTTAGGCCGAGTCCGCACAAGATCGATGCACTAGTTAATACACAAATTCTCAGTAATGTCAAACAAGTACGCCAATTCTTGGGCCTTGCGGGTAACTGTCGGTGTTATATCGGAAGTTATGCAACAAAAACCGCATGTATCTCGCGTTTCACAAAGAAGGACGTCCGTCTGATTGTTTATGAAAAATTCAGTTAGTTTTAAATATTACGAAGCAAAAAACCACTGGGTATTCCGCTTTGTACCTGTTAATAGGTACTAGTGCGACCACTACTGTGATTCGTGCGCTGATCTGGGACGATGAAGCCGAAAACTCCAGTCCAAATCGAGAAGCCATAAGGGAACTCAGCAGAAGCCATGCTAAAGAATCTCTTGACAAAAATCGTCTATATCGATAGCCAAGACGTGAGGGTAAATCGTCAAAGACACCCGCCAAGAGTTTTTCAGGTTAACGATCAAGTTTTTGCCATAAAGTACTCTCAGTCCGCTGGGAAGCTAGACCCTGGCATGAGGGGTCCATACCACGTAACTAAAGTGTTACCAAGTGATCATTACGAGCTGAAATTGTTAAGTGGAGCTAGAGGCAAGACAACTCAGGCCGCAGCTCAGTACATGGTAGCCTGGAAAGGCGAGTGGTGTCCTGAGAGTTGTGCTGCATATTTTGAAAGAGTTTCAACTGAACCGTTATTTTCTTTGTATGTTCCAGCATCACGTGTATTACGCATGCGTGCGTGTGGAGGTGAGGCAGGTGCCCACTGATTGGAACGTGTGCCAGCGGCCTGGAGTGCCTGTCTTGGAACATGTGCCAGCGGCCTGGAGTGCCAGCGGCCTAGAGTGCCAGCGGCCTGGAGTGCCAGCGGCCTGGAGTGCCAGCGGCCTGGAGTGCCAGCGGCTTGGAGTGCCAGCGGCCTGGAGTGCCTGGCTTCGGAAGTCGTGTACTATGTATGCGCATCGGGTGTTGTCCCGGAAGTCGCGTACTATGTATGCGCATCGGGTGCTGTCCCGGAAGTCGTGTACTGTGTATGCGCATCGGGTGCTGTCCCGGAAGTCGTGTACTATGTATGCGCATCGGGTGCTGTCCCGGAAGTCGTGTACTGTGTATGCGCATCGGGTGTTGTCCCGGAAGTCGTGTTCTCTGAACACGCATCAGGTGTTGTCCTGGCAGGCGCAGTCCTGGTGAACTTGTATAAGTTCAAGTACGAGTATGAGTGAGATTTGATGTACGGGACGTATGCATACTCCTGAAAGCGAAGTGTTTTAATTTCAGTTGTGAAAGTGTATCTTTGTATGAGGGCCTTGTATGTGTGACGGATAACAGAATAGGCAACGGTGTACGTCGTCACGTATAATTAACCACTTGTTTCTCATACAGATTATAATGATGACGACCCTGACGATGTTGGCGAGCCTTCAGGTGCTCCTGCTAGTTCTACTGGTGCTTCGAGTACGGATAGGACCAAGTCCGACAGAAACGGCGATCAGACTCTCGCCGTACCTGCCAGTGCTTCGGGTGTAGAAGTGCCAGGTGCAGCCGAGGACGGTGCACGATCAGGAGAGGCCGTATAAGACAAACTTCTTGTGAGTAGTGGTGGTACTGGCCGGTTCTCATAAAAAAATAAACCGAGTGCTCCATAGCAGCTCGTTCTTTTGCTTGTCAGTCTTCGGACGGTAAGGTTGTCAGTACCAGCGCTATTTTGCAGTAAGTTCGTTCCATATTTTACCACGGTGGTCTTCATTGTTAATTGCTTCTTACTTTGAATATTACTTTGTGTGTTTAAAATTAACGGTTGTTTGTGATTGCTCGAGTTATGATGATTTATTGAGTTATTGTTAAAATTGAGTCATTTTATAATAAATTAGTTTTAGGTTATTTCAAGCTATTTCTTTTTATTTGTGTTTCACTTCTGGTCGCTAAAAATATTAATTACGGATTTTGCAAACGTTTGTAACTATGGTTGAGCAAAACGAGATTTCTTACAGATTTATAAACAATTTGAACAGAAACACACTGTATCATTACTTTATTATTCACACGCATTTTTTGCTCACATTACTATATTTTAATTTCACACATGGTCAGCAGTTAAGTCGTCAACCATGACACATGACGTATGACGTTGATTTTATAACTTGCCCTTATTAACACGCACTCCGACACTATTATGTTTTAATTATATTAAAAGGATTTTGAGACTTAAATAATGAGAACAAAGTTTCAAATAACAAAATGATTGATTGTCGTTTTTTTTGTGAAACAAGAACCAAAAAGAACACAAGGACACTTAAAAAATTAACTAGAGAGTAGGGCATGCAAAAACTGGTTTCGGTCCTCTAGTAAAACTCGGTTCTTTCCCGGGTTTTACTATGGGATTGTAAACTTTTTACAAACGTTTTGATTTGATAAAATTGATTAAACGTTTGTTTATTTGATTTAACGTTTTGATGCCCTTCTAGAGACCCACAAAAATATTCCGCCATTCGAATGGCATTAACTGTGGGCACAGTTATTAAAATTGGAAAGTGATTTTATATATTCTATTATCAAAACAAAATCGCGTCGTTAGTTCCAATTTTGACCGTGCTCGCAAAAGATATACCGCTATACAAATAAATCAAAACAACTCAATAAAAAACCCTTTCAGAAACCTAATATCTACTTATACGACAAAAAATAGTAATACACAAACTATAAACATTTCATAACGTCTATTATCTGCCATTACGACCGTCCAAACGTCGTCCTTCGTCCGAACAAACATAGTTTTACAAACAAAGGTGCGTTCTGAAGTGCACAAAGCATGCAACTTAAATAATATTGTATAGAGCGAGATAGGGGCGGCCGTGGGCGCGACGCTACTCGGTCAACGAACCCTATCAGCATATGCTGGACTATCAAAACTTTTATAATAATATTATTTTTTTATTTTAAAACACATTTGTGGCGTGACTGTACTGGGAGAACTAGATTTAAATCAAAACATTAAAATTAAGCGAACTGTATTTTTTTATTTTGTTTTAAATGACATATATGTTACTCTTACGATTTCAGGATAGGGATTTGACACGTATTATTATAAGCCTATATTTACCCACTGCAGGACAAAGGCTTTCTTACGTCCTTCCACTTTTCTCGATCTAGTACGATTATATACGCTTGAAAACGAATCCAACTCATCCCGAACTCCTTCTTCAATACTTTTTTTTTCCCGGTAGTACGATCTCGTAGGGCAATTACCAAACTCCACGCGGGCAAAGCTTCGGGCATAAGCTAGTCAAATCTAATCTGGTTTCAAAGACTTTCGAAAACCACAAAGAACTTAAGATTCTAGCCCAAAATCTGTCTGGCCTAAGTACATATTTTTTTATACTAACCAGTACTTCATAATCTTGTTGAAACCGCTTTACTGAGCCTTATTAAAAAAACAGTTTTATTCGTTTTCTAAGTAAACGTTCGACAAAATAATTAGCTGCCAGACTAAACATTAGTAAAATCATCATGGTCTGATAAATAATCTATAATTTCTACTAAAAGCGCAAAATTTCGCAGGTACACAGTTTGTTAATTAGTCTCGTTATTGAAGAGACTTTAATGTCAAGAGCTTAGTTAGACCTCAAATGTAGACTTTTATTTTGAGCAAGCACATTTGGCTGAATAAGCTAATCAATTAGCCAAACCTAACTCAACTTTTTGACTATTTGATCTATTATGTAAATAAATTATTGCAAATTAAAAAGGGAGAAGAATTATGAAACCCTTTTTAGTCTAGTTCTTATATTATATTTATCCTCAGACAAAATTCCAAGCTATATTCCCTGAAGGTGAAACCAAAGATGTAGGTACACTCGACGACCAATCAAGCTACGTATAACTAGTTAAGGCGAACCTCTTATTGTACGGGTAATCTATACAAGGCGAGGCCATGTTATACTGGATATACCTTGATTTGTCGCCATGTGTACGTATAAGTAGAACACACTTTTCGCCATTCATGTTTAAGAGTGTTTACATCTTACGACATTACATACAAACTTTCAAGTCCTTATTTTCCGAAATGACTTAACCAATTTTAATGAAACTTCATACGCATTAAGCAGGATACATAGGTCTAAAAATTGAGTCACAGCTAAATTAGACCAATAATAAATCATCCATAGATATAAAAATTTCCATTTTTTTTTTTTTAAAGCATTTCCAAAATGTTTTTTAGTAACTTTTTAGACCTATGTATCCTGCTTATGCGTATGAAGTTTCATCAAAATCGATTCTGTCATTTCGGAAAATAACGACTTGAAAATTTGTATGAAATGCCGTAAGACGTAAACGCTCTTAAGTCGAAATTACGGGGAGTGTTGAGAGCTTATTCCCAACAAACGTGCACAAATCTAGACTCCGGGTTCCTATGGAGTAAAAAAAAACCTAATAAATCCTTTAAAATTCCTCAATGACCCCAATACAACTCAATGCATCCATCAGCACATTTTTTTGAGTGCGTTACATTGAGTCTTACCGTTATTAATCACCTCAAAAAAAATATCATTTTCCAGCAATACTTTTTGCTCAGAGTACCTTAATTTGTTGTACAGAATGCTTGGTTGACGGCTACGTGAAAGCTCCGTTTACATCTTGTATGATAGCATAGAATACTCTCAAATGTGATTTTCCAATACAAATAAAGTGAACAGGGTTCTTCTGGGTAAGCTCGTACCATCATCGACTTTGTCTCTGTCGTCTCTGACCTAGACTAGAGTCAAGAGCAAACCCATCACAAACCAAAAAAAAATACACATTTGAGAGAGACCTCTAAATATTTTGTTGCCAATCAAAACGTAACGTACACCAATCATTAAAAGAACCTTAATTACCGATAACGGAGACATTAATTAATACTAACTCAATTTCGACAAGGTCACATTAAAGTATTGGTAGCTGATGCCATTCGATAATGTCTGCCCTTTCAATATCGATTTTTCATTAGTGAAAAACATATTAACTGCAAGATGCTTGATAACAAAAATTTTCTTTCTGAAACTTGGTGACCATGTCTCTTATGAAATTGTAAAGGACTTTTAGGCGTAGCTTTTAAGGTAAATGCTTACTTTAAATATTTAGGGCGCATTAAAAGAGCCTTCTTGAGTACTTACTCTAAAATCATCATTTGTCTAGCCTTTTACCAACTATATTGGGGTCGGCTTCCAGTCTCACAGGATGCAACTTGAATACCAGTATTTTACATAGAGCAACTGCCTATCTGACGTCCACAACCCAGTTAGTACTGGGTAATACAAAGCCCCTTGGTAAAACTGGTTGTCAAAATTTCAGGCCACTGACTACCTCTCTCTACTACAGTATTTTCATAAGTTATTATGCCTTGTGACTGGGACTGTAGCTTCGCGTTTTATTTTGTTTTTTATTTTGACTTTCAAAAGTGCCTGTAATGGTCTAATTGAAATAAATGCTTTGACTTTGACTTTCTCTCTTCTTAGTTGTTCACTCTTGCTTGACAGACTAGTCGTGGTCATGGAGGGTCGCCCACAACTGCGGTCGCTGCCTTCGCGATCCTTTTCCACCGCTCTCTATTGGCCGCATGGCGAGCACATTCTGCCACAGGGAACTTGGTGACAGATTTGATGGAGTCTGTCCACGGACCAACCTAGGCAATGAAGATCGACACTTGCGGCAGTTATTACTAAGCCACGAGCTCCTTCCGAGTACTTACACAAACATGAAGTAGAAATACTGAGCTACCTAGTACATAACAGTTTTTCTAATCAAGCAGAATATGGTGGAAGGCGTGTTTACTTGCGTTCGTGCTGGCGAAAAAATATCATAAAATCAAGATCAACCAACTAAGATCAGAGAGTGAAGAATAGAGATTTTGACATCAACATAGTTGGGAAAAGGCTATGCAGATGATGATGTTTCAGAAGCTTAATAGGAATAGGGGATCGGACTGGGAAAAGAAAACGACATTCTATTTTGTCCGTCAGACAGGTAATACAAAAATATTAGACATGTATTTTTTGTTTTATCAAAATATCAAAAAAATACTTAGTTAAAACTCATTAAAGTTGGAGAGTGGGGGCTCACTCCGTCACAAGTAGGTATAAAAATTACCTACATTTGACGTCATGCGCCATTTCAACTCAATATATATCCGTAAATTTATAGCCAAGTGAAAAAAGAAAAAATACGTGTCCAATACTTTTCAATAATCAACCCGACGCACAAAGAAAAAAAAATGTGACCATCTCCTATTGCACCTAATTTTCACTGTGTTACCTTAAAGTTAACACAGTGAAAATTATGACTTAAAGACCCTAAGAATTCTTAGATTACACCTTTTCGCATAATCATATTTAAAATACGAAAACATCCTAAGCCTGCCGTAATTAGTGTGCTAGCCCAACTTTATTAACGTACATATACTACAGTGCATAAATACTGTTTATCGATATCCGGCCAGTACCTGTGTGTACCTGTGAATGATCATGTTAATTGATACTGGGAAATGGCGCGGCAAGTGAATATTGTATGGGTTTACTGAGCCAAACGTGTGTTTTACACACAATACAGTTATACCTCATTTGCGTGTCGGTGTAGGAACAGACAGTGTAAATGATTGATGTTTATGAGACAGCATTGGAACGCGATTAGGCGTTTGAATTCGGTGAAAATTAGCTATTATTCACGATGCTGGGTTTACCAAATTTTAATATCGATTTTTTTTATAATTGAAAGTTTTTTTTTTATTGTAATTAGGCTAAGAATCATTATCTTTCTTTACCACTTTCTAGTGATTAAACATGGAAGAAAATAGTACATTATGATATAAGTGCGGTAAGTTGAAAATTACAGCCGAGGCGATATTGCTAGCCCGAGCCGTAGGCGAGGGCTAACAAGAAAGCAGAGGCTGTAATTATCAAAGCGCACGTATGTCATACGACGTTTTATAACACATTTGCGAGGAAATAAATAAAATTCGGATGACATTTTCAAACAAAAACAATACAGCGTAAAGAGAAAGCGCGCGGAATAATTTTTACGCTTTTTTTAAGGCAAAGGCACAAAAACAGCCAGTATTACTAATAAAGTAAATTAATATTTTTGTGTTTTGTTACAGATAAATGGTTGTAATTTATGGTCAAAATTGATTAAATTAAAGAATTAAATGTTTATTTATTATATTTTATCTCCTACCTAATTTTATTAATAAAATGTTGACTACTTTTCTGACATAAAAACTCTTTGCTAAGATTTAAAAAAGTACCGTTCGTTTTAGACGGAGCATTATGATAAGCCGTGCGTTTTACTTTACATTACCGCACTAGTGCGTAATGTGATACATTACGATACTGAACTTGGTGCAATAAGAGACCCTTTACGAGCAAATGTGTTATAAAGGTATATAACAATCTCCCTAGCAAAATTACCAGCTAACATAAATAACATTACGCCTCTTACCCCGAAGGGTTAGGCAGCGGTGTACTTAGTAGGACACCCACATTTCGCCAGTTATGTTTAAGTCCCATGTAATAGAGGGCGAGCCTTTTGCCATCAACTGAGCACAAATCTAGATTCCTGAGCTGCTTCTGAGAAATTCTTGAAGGAAAAACCCAATAACATTTTTTCCCGGGGAATCGAACTCTGGACCTTATGCTCAGCAATCACGATTGCGACCTTTAGTTCAACAAGACAGTCAGCTGGCGGGTATTTTTTAGCAAGTAAGTGTTTATTTTTTAGAATTTCTTCTTATCTTACTCACTTACCCAAAATAATAATATAATCGTGCTATATTATAGCACGAGTGACCTATCGTAAAATTTCATCATCTCAACGCTATTTTTAACTAAATAAATGTACTATCTTTTATAATTGCCACAAGCACACGGCCATAATAAGAATGATAATGTGTGAATTCCCATTTCTTGTTTTAGATATATTACTGAGAACAATATCTCAGAAGCTAGACGTAAGAATTGATTGACATTTATTATTTGATTATGCTGCTATCACATTGTATTTGCCATTCTTGATTTAATTATAGCGACTGGGTGTTGAAGATGACATTCTAAGATAAATTAATTAATTGATATATTGAAGGCAGCAATACAATATCATATTATACTATATTCCAAGCATTCCATTCCGTATTATATTTATAAGCAAGAGTTTTGGCTCATGTTCTTGATGAATTTAAAGCTGAATAAAATTTAGTAAGTAGATTAGAATAATAAAATGAAATACAGTCAGATACTCAAATAAATCACGCAAAAATATTAAACGCATATCGAAGAATGAATTACAATTCAATTACAATTCGTTTTATTTACTACAGGACTTATTATACATTTTTAATGTCATACCTTTTCTGTAGAGGACATTTCAAAGCAAAAATGTTGCTTTAGAGTTCATAAACTTTCTACAACTCTTTTAAATAAAAAGTATATACTAACATCATTTTAAAGTTTTTTGTTACTAAAACTATAGTTTTTTTGCCAAAATAAACACTTAAAATAAAAAAAAAACACCCGTCACATTTTTTCCCATGAAAAGAAGGTAGTTACAAAACCCCTTTCTCTTTGCTTGAAAAGAGGGTAGATGCAATATGAACGTAGCTTTTATTAGAAGTTTTCCGTAGTAAGACAATGTGTGTCAGTGGAAATAGAGGGCGTTGTTATATGCAAGAGGTTCCGTTAGTTAATGAGTTGTTTCCTTTACGATAAAGTATGATGTCACAGCAATAGTGTCACAACGATTTTACTGTTATTAAATTATTGTCTTTTCTAGTCTTGTGAGCTGTGATAAACAACAATAGTTATTATTGTAAGTATCTTCTATTCATGAGATACGAAACAAACAATAATACAAACAATAGGGGTGAAGACTGGGTAAAGAAAACGACATTCTATTTTGTCCGTCAGACAGGTAATACAAAAATATTAGACGCGGATTTTTTGTTT
This sequence comes from Cerastis leucographa, assembly GCA_963082945.1. Classification (NCBI taxonomy): domain Eukaryota; kingdom Metazoa; phylum Arthropoda; class Insecta; order Lepidoptera; family Noctuidae; genus Cerastis; species Cerastis leucographa. Next base: position 12,598,241 of record OY720362.1, on the reverse strand, counting down.
TATCAAAACATCAAAAAGTTACTTAGTTAAAACTCATTAAAGTTGGAGAGTTCGGGCTCACTACGTCACAAGTAGGTATAAAAATTACCTACATGTGACGTCATGCGCCATTTCAACTCAATATATCTCCGTAATTTTATGACCACGTGAAAAAAAAAAAAAAAACGTGTCCAATACTTTTCAATAATCTACCCGACACACAAAGAAAAAAAAATGTGAACATATTGCATGCGATTAGATAATACAGATATCTGATACAAAGTAGTGTCGTTGGTCTAGTAATCGTGACTACTGAGCATGAGGTCCTGGGTTCGATTCCCGTGTTGGGAAAATTGATATTGGGTTTTTCCACCAAGAACTTTTCAGTAGCCACGGAGTCTGGTTGATTGGATTGGATAAAATAAGAAATGAGTATATAAGGCGATTAACACACTGCCACGCAGCTGGTGCGTGAATGCGTGTTTTAACGTTGCTTGTAAGTATCTCCGTTTGTATAGAAAACACGAACAGTTCAACACTCAGAAAAAGAAAAAAGAAATAGCTTAATCTCAGCATCTTTTTTTTTTTAAAGTTAGTTCCAACATTTTTTCAAGTAACTTTTTAGACCTTTGTATCCTGCTTATGCGTATGGCCGTAAGGCGTACCTAAACTGTAAACGTAATCTGATTCGGGCAACCCAAGCCGTCTTCCAATAATTACACCTAATTGCATAGAAACTTTACCAACTAATTTCCCTGCCCCGTTTTACAAGAAGAATAGCTAGTACAGGTCAAATGAAAAAAAAAAACTTTTCTAACTAAAATTTACACGCGTTCCATGTTAGCGATTATTTTCGCTAAAAATACGGCAAAGTTTTAGCTCGACACGCTATAGCGTGACTTGAGTACAACACTATACTAAAGTGTTGCCACACTAATAATATTAATTATTTTGGATGTGTAGAACAGGATTTTAGTAGTGTAGGTACAGATGTGATCGCAGGTGCCAAGTGTGGCGTTAAGCCAATTATAAATTGGGGTTGGAACATATGTAACACAAGTATACCAGGTATTACGGTAAATTTAATTTGGCAGCTACAAATTGGCGGGTAAGGTTAGTGTTAATAAAATAATCGAGGCCTTTACATGTAAACTTTCATTTGAAAATACGTCTGCAAAACATGTGAGTCATAAAGTAGGGTCGGTATGGGAAACCCGGTTTCGGTCCTATAGTAAAACCCGTTTTTTCGGGATTTACTATGGGAACGAAACCGGGATTCAATTTCTTATCAAAAAAATAATTTTAGAATATAATAGTTAGTTTAATATTTGCTCATTCTCTCTCCTTCTCTCTTACTCTGTTGTTTGCATGCCCGTCTATGTTTAATTCACTTTCAACTACTTTTGTGAAGCCGTTTTAAATACAGCTTATAATAGCGCACTGTTATAAGATATAGTTTTAAATATGTTGTGTGTTATAACCCTTGTATATTTATAACTTAGTGTAAGATTTTAGTGTATTTAAACTATTTATTTTCCCGAATAAATAAAATTAAATAAATATATAGGATCTCCTCCTCATGCAGGATCGAAAAAAGATATACTGTGGTACTTAATATTTCGATTAGTTAAAAGTTTGTTAAAAGGTCGGGTACATCCCTTATCATCCCAGTACTACCCTTTAGCTAAATTACATAAACTACACACATCAAAAGTGTCTAGGGATCAACATATATTTTTGCAATAACTTTTCTCCTGATTGATATTAATTAAAATTTTCTTTAAGGATTCATCAAATAAAGTGTTTTCGTTTGTCACAGTAACGATAAACCAAGTCACCTTTGCATTAATAAAGAAATTTGCCATTTTCTAATAAAGGGATTTTTGACATTTGAACCACTAACATTAAAGTTCGAAAAAAAGACTGAAATAACAGTTTTCTTTAAAATTTTATTGGGTAACTTAAACAATTTATAATCCGTGTTTCTACCGCGAACACTAACAACACAAGAACATCGGTTTGGCATACTCAAAATGAGTTCATCCAAATCACGCTGTGGAATGGCCGCCCATGTTCGTTGCAACAACAAAAAAAGGTCTTCTTGCGACTGGATACCCTCCATATTCGGCAGAGCTCTTCTCTGTAGCATATCCCATGCATGCTCAATCGGGTTCAAGTCTGGCGACTGAGCAGGCCAGGGCAGGACATTGATGTTAGCTGCGGCGAGAGTCTGTCTTACAACTCTTGCGGTGTGCGGTCGTGCATTATCATGCATTAACTGAAATAAGGGACCGATTTGCACTTGTAGAGGAACGATGACGTCTGATACAATCGTCTCAGCATAAATTTGAGCGTTGAGTTTGCCTCTGATCCAAATCAACTCAGTTCTTCCGCCGATCCAAATACCCGCCCATACCATGATGGTTCCACCACTATAAGGATGGACTTCCTGGCAGGATTTTAATCGCTGTTGGCGTCCAGGGGTTCTCCAGTGTCGTATACGTCTTGTATCCGGTCTCATACCAAAACGAGACTCATCAGAAAAGCACACGAAACGCCATTGTTCTTCTGCCCAATTTCTGTGTTCAAGAGCCCATTGATATCGAATCCTACAATTGTGCATTGCTATAGGTGGTACCCGTAGCGGTCTTCGGGAATGAAGGTTCACTTCATGCAAGCGGTTTCTGACTGTTTGGTCGCTAATTAAGTTCCCTGAAGAGTGATGAAGCCTCACGGCTAACATCATGGCGGTTATTGTTGGAGCTCTTCGAGTTAAGATTTGAATGTATCGGTCTTGTCTCCGTGTGGTGCAGCGATACCGTCCTCCATGGCGCTCAGCCACGGTACCAGTGCTTCGGTAACGTGTCCAAAGTCGACTGATAACACTCTGACTTGTATTCAGAGCTAAAGCCACAGTACGTTGCCGGGAACCAGCTTCTATCATTCCCACGGCTCTGAGCATTTCTTCCCTGTTTAAATGACGTCGCCGCTCCATAATAACGTTGGTTTTAATCAGTAGTAGGGAAACAGTAGCACTAATAATGTCTTCAATGCGTTGTATGTTTTTATAGGGAAAATATTGACAGCTGATTTTCATCTTTTACTCGAGTTTGATTCACAGTTCCTGATTCAAATTATGAAATGCACCAAAAAGGATCCATATAAATTTATAAAATCATAAATTTATTACAAAGCCACATCTCAATCTCAAGAAATCCGCATAAAAATGCTTGATCCCTAGACACTTTTGATGTGTGTATATTATTATGACGTCTCAGGAATGAAGCAACTTATTAAAACTTTCAGTATCATGCATACGATACCCAGACGATAGTGCAAGCCACACTTAATCTTACATATTTCGTCTAGCTAAGACGCTACGTCTACTCCAGTCTAGTAGGGGTACTCACTTAAATTTAAAACGACTATTTTATTCACAAAACTGAATAAGTTACGACTATTTCATTACAAGTAGAGAGCACTTTAATCATGATTGCAGAATATTTCTAACTGCGAGATTAAAGTACCTAGGTTTTAATTTAAATAATTGTTTCGGACTGAAGAATTTATGATATTAGTTTATGGAATAAAATTTATTGCGCTTATATCTCATCATAATTCTCTTGCCTTTATCCTTATTCATTTAAGATCGGCGCAGCATGTTTTCTTGTTCCACACTTCTCTATAACTTTTCATCCCATCAGACACTTCCTTTCTTGCCATATCATCATACATCAGTCCATCCATCGTTTCTTTGGCCATCCTCTACTCTTACAGCCATTGCTTTCAAACCTAATTTGTTAAAATATGTCTGACCGTGTGATGTGTGTTAACGCGAATTGGATTAGGCCCAGTTGGGCGCCAAAACAGACTATTTAACGGCGAGGAGAAAATTACGCCAAAGCTACTATTTTCATAACATTATTAAATGGTATTCCAAAACCCGAGATTATCTTCCAACAAAGGCTGTATATTTTCAGTGACTATATTTAATTAAACAATGAAAAAACTTCAAGAGCCTATGTAACTTTTATATTAGTTTCTTTTTTCATGGAATTGCGGGAGTCTTTGTTTAAAGCTTGTAACTTTTTTTTATTAGAACAATTATTGTTCAGCCTACAAGATGGGGATTAACATAATATTGACATTAAAGTGTCGTTTAACTCCTTTTTTAATACGGATGGTTTATTAAAACAAAGAAGCAACTTTAATCATCCTAAAACAATTTTACTTAAACTCTCTCATCACTTATAAACCCTGAGAAAATTACTTAACACGATCCTAATTTCGGCGAATTCACACGACGAAGAGACCTAAATCCCGTTCACTCACAAACACCTAAATAATAAACTAAGCGAACATTAGGCGTCAAATTAGACGCTACCAGAGAAAGACGTCCCGCCTCAGAGGGCTTCAACCTTGCGACGCCATGTTGGTTGGCGTAAAAGCAGGATAAGGGAGAAAATAAATCGTAAATACACATGACAGTTAGAATTGTGTTGAAATGTAGAACATAGTATCATGTTGAACTGTATTATTTAGAAGGAACAAGTTTTGTATCGACAATAATTGTAGATATAAGATTAGATTTAAGAGCGTCAACGCCTCACGACAATTTCATACAAACTTTTAAGTCCTTATTTTCCGAAATGCTTATGACGCATAAAGAGGAACGTAGGTCTAAAAAGTCACAGAAAAATATTTTCGGAAAATAGTGTTACAGCTAAATTAGACCGATTATAATTTTCCATAGAAACAGAAAAAAAAAAAAAATTAAAAGACATTTCGAAAATGTTTTTTAGTAACTTTTAAGACCTATGTTTCCTGCTTATGCGTATGAAGTTTCATTAAAATCGGTTAATAAGGGCTTGAAAGTTTGTATGAAATGCCGTAAGGTGTAAACGCTCCTGAGTCAAAAATAGGTGTAGTAGCGCCCAGAACATAGTCTCAATGAAATGCAATCTTTATTTTCCAGATATAAATCTTCACACATACACTATTCACTAAAATACATTAGCGTAAATAAAACACAATGGTCAATGTTTTGTTTCAAGCCTTATCTTTCTCACCTATATTATCTCTAGACTCACAATAAACATAAAAGTAATCATTAAATATTTAATTACACAATTACGACTTTACAAGAATACATTTAAACGGTAAATCTAAACATCACCTTCATTCTTCTGAGTTCACTTCTAAAGAACCCCATTTTCCAACCTACACGTCTATGACCCTTGACCCTACAGACCTTGTCCTAAAGATACATGTCCTACAAAACCCGAACTCGTGGCACTCCTACACCTAAGGCTTCGTCCTTAGGGCCCAGACTATTGACATTATGCAAGGAGTCGGTGAGCTTACGCTCTAAGCTCGCGAGAGGCCTTTGTCTGACTGGCATTCGCTGCGGTTTAGTGGTCCAAGCTCGAAATAATACTACGAATTTACAGGCGTCATCTATGCTTTATTTCTCTTTGATTCGAATTTTAAAATAATGGCGTTCTGTTTATAAAAACGATTTGTTTTTTTTTTTTAATGAAATCTTCGACGTTGGTTATTATGAAGTATTGGATTACTAAGTACTATAATGGAGCTCTTGTATGAATAGAATTGATGGACAATAAGTAGCAAATAGTTTGAACTGAAGTTTTAGAATGCCTCGTTAATGTCAATAAAGATTCTTGGAGAATAAGTGAGAGCTTTGCATTAAGTTTAATATAATATAAGCTGACACGCGCAACCTCGTCTGGGTCACATTTTTACAGTTTTTGCAACATTTTTCATTGATGATCCGCTACTATTGGTGGTAGCGTGAAGATATATAGCCTTCTTCGATAAATGGGCTATCTAAAGGTTTTTTTTAATTCGCACCTAAATTCCCGAGATAAGCGCGTTCAACCACACAAACAAACTCTTCAGCTTTATAATATTAAGCATAGATTTACAAGTAAATCATAAAACGTGAAATAAGTACTCATACATCAATGGCATGTCACATACTTTTATAACATTACTTTTCTCAGTTATCTGGTCTAAAAATAGGTTTACTGAAGTCAAAACTAAAACAAGAGCAATTCAGACAAAAGATAAAACTCGTTATAACAAACGATCACTTTAAATCCTTAAATCTCACAATCAAAAATCTATCTTAATCTTTAATGACTTCATAATTATTTAAGATACTTACAGACGCACAAAACTCAGGTTCAACTGTTAATTTTATTTTCATCCCATCAACTTATCCAATTAAAGTCGTTGAATAATAAAATCAGCAAACGCTTACTTCTTAATGAAGGCCGGTACTGGGGTTAATTATTTGCATGTTACCTGGAACAATGGTTCTTTCATTAATAACAGACCACAAGACTTTCAATGCAATGCTTTAAAAGTTAAAAATGTTCGTTGTTGCAAGAGAATTCTTAATTAAACCCATTAAGCATTCTCGCCAAATCGAACATTTTCAACTTTAAAACCATTGAAAAAAAGGACCACATGGAAACGAAATAGTCCAACTTAATAAATACGAAGAAAATTTTTCAAATTCAAATTAACTTATTTGCCTGACTATGGTACATTACATGGTCTTAAATTTAATAAATGGTCTCATCACATTCTGCCACGTGGGCGCGCAAATATTGGGTACCTACGTGAATAAAATGATTAGAAGACAAATATTAGATTAGTATTGTAGTATTGAGTGAATAAGTATTGATTAATATTACTAATATTACATTATTTTATTTTATTATATCATAAACCGTATAATATTTGTCAGTTTTGAAATTCACTCTAATGCGGTAAGTCCTGGATTTTACCAAAACTCAGTCTTATCCACAATTTTATTTTAACTTCATGTACTTATACCAATTAATTGTGGTATTAAGTCCGTCTATGTACCACTATTGCACATGAAGTTTAAATAAATAAAAATGTATACCAATTATTACACTATTGCATCATTAAAAGTTAAGAGCAGGGTATATTATTTATTAATTATTTGCAGAAAAGCTGGGAACACCTTTTTCATTGTTGATAAATTTGTTTGATAGATTTGTATATCTGGACGATATAGTGATACATTACAATCGACATTTACATTTATCAAATAGCTGAAGTGGCTCAAAAGGCTGCCCAAATCAAATGGGACTAGGCAGGACACGTCTGCCGTATGCCTGAGAAACTGTGGGCCAAAATAGCACAGGTGGGGCAGACGAACTAGACAGGTTCCGTCAGAACTGGAAGAAAGACGCGCGGGAAGAGTAGAGGGACCCTTTGCCGAGGAGTGGGACAGAACAGGCTACGAAAAAAAACAGCAAAAAGAGAATTAGTAACTCATACTTTTAAGTACCAACAAATAAAAAGAGAGAACACACCACATATTCCACCCTCGACTTGAAGCAAACGTTTGAAGTGTTATGACGCAATAACTTAAGCGTATACTCACTAACAATTAAGTAAAGCCCGGAGTACTAACATGAGAACTAAGCATAAACTTGTAGCGATTGTTGTTCAACGCTAAGTACTTGCCTGCGTCAATAAGCGATGCCTTTAACGATATGATAGTTTCCTAGTTAAGGGTTCGAGAATGTTCCGGCTGGATCAAATCTGGGTGAGGTATGAAACTGGCATTTTAAGTTTGATGTGTTAGATTGTAGCAATATATCAAGAACTAGAAATTAATCCTGAAACACAGCAGTGATTTTTGTCTAGAATCATCAAATAGTATAATAGAATCATTAAATAGTACAGCATGGCACTACTACGAAAACCACAGAAATAGAATATGCAATAGAAGTAACAAACACTGTCTACCCCGATTGAAACTTAGACATAACTGTCTGCAAAATAAGTCTTTCTAGTTTAGCTCTAGATCCTCAGCTGCTTTAATCCTTTTAATAGAGTACAAGGATTCCAGAGAAGAAACGAAGCGACGAACAAAAAATGTGAAATAGTATCTGAAAGGGTTTATCCGTCTTTTATAGCACCCTTTATCACGAGTTGATTACACGTGACCAGTTCAGAACAACTTGAAGAGGAAAATCTTTGAAACAAAAAACATGAAGCATGAATATTAAGAAATCGAAAAGTCGAAAAGGCTCAGACACAAAGTCAGTATTGTCGTGTTTTTCTCGGAAAAAGTTATTGGAATATAACAATATATTCGAATACATTTAATGTTACGTGTTTATAGTTCTTGGTAAAATACCAAATTCATACCTAGATTAGGTGTCACGCTAGCAAGAACGTTTACAGACGTCAAAATATTCAAGCTAGAATATAAAATATTCCCGAAGAATACGTATGTTCTTTTAACAAAGTGAATATCGAAGTGACGGCGGATCAAGAGTGTGGGGGAATGGAGGGGGTGGCAGTGGGTGGTGGGAGGTGTCGAGGCCAGCCGGCGATCAGTCACTGTCAAGTTGCCGATAGCGAAAGACGTCTTCGTATCGCGCAGAATTTTATCGTTAACGATATCAATTCGTATTTTTAATCGAAACTTTCCTTTTTTGATAGGTTCTCTGCCCGATACGGGAAATGGAACAACATGCTTTTACATTATTTAGTCAAAGATATTTTGTTTATTATTCGAAACGTAATATTTCTTTGAAGCAAACGTACATTTCATAACTCTAAACATATGCTTAAATAAACTCGTAAACATATAGGAAACTCATTTCCTTCCCTATTACTAACGAACTTTCTTGGAAAGCCAACTTCCCTATATCCTCTACTAATTATTTCCGAGAACCGCACAACTTTATCGACAAATATTCAGGTTTGAAGTCACTAACCTGTGGAGTAAGTTTTCAAACACGGCAAAGTCTGGAAGAACAACAAAAACTGTAAATACATTTAGTTGGAGACGTTAACTTGAAGTACTCTCACAAAACTTATTCGCTTACAGTTCTATTGAGAGGCGTAAAACGTCACTGCATCCTTATCAATTGGATCGTTTCCTATGTAACATAGAAAGGACCGGGGATTTATTACTTCACTGATTTTTTCAATTGCTCCGAATGCTGCGAAGCGAGATTTATAAGACATTCCCTTACAAAGAGTCACGTAATTCTCGTATTCTCGTCCCAGTTGCTATCGAGCCAGATAACTTGGACGCGGCGAAAAAATTTAATCGATGACGACATGCTATGAAGTCGGACAGTCGGATTCGTTCTTTTACAAGAAATGTGTCTGTCTTTAATTTCTTTTTTTTTTACTGGGTACGAACCTCGATCATAAACGCAAGCTAGTATTTTTTTTACAACATAAAATTACAACAAGGTAACAACTGAAAAACCGTTATTTGCAGTCCAATGTCGGAGAACCATTGAAATTACATTTACGAATCAAAATATTCATTCCGTAATTCGATAAGCATACGCCACTCGTTTTACTGTAAAAACAAATACAAATAAAAACAGTCAGTAATATTCCTAAAGTACAAAGCAAACAGAAAATAAATCTGCTCCCACAAAAAGGCGTTCAGATGCAACGCAACTCACAACTGGTGACATCCCAGTCTCCCATAGTTTTTACTACCGGAGCGTGACTTTTTTGCTTAGCAGCTGCGAACCCAAAGGATTTGCATCCAACACCGAATGGACTTTGAATAAATATACGGTTCCGTATCCTCTCACTTTATTTCAAAATTGATAGAGGGATTTGATACTTTTTTGACGTATGGATTTATAAATTATGGATAACTTTTTCAGTCCCTAAAAATATTTGATAAAGGTACGTTTATAACAAATGCAATGTGAAACGTGTTTCGTATTTTATTTCGAAGGCAGAGAATGTGATTATTGCCATATTTCAGTGTTATAAAGAATTACGTGCTGCCATTCGTCTTGTCAAAAAGTTAGACATAAATATTCAGGCGAGCAAAGAATTGTAGATACAAAAACTTTATCGTGGGTATACTTTGGTAAAATTCGACCTGTTTTTATTACAATTGAGTACTCTAGTCACTGAACAGTAATAACAATTCTATTAGTAACATGCGATTTATTTAATGAATTTACAAATCACGCACGTTTGGTCTCACCACAAAAAAAAAACAAAGATATCTGTACTATGGTTTAATCAGTATTCATACAATAACAGACAGAGATATATACCGGATATGACTAGCGGTTTCCGGCCCTTACAACGAATAGATATTATTAAAATTTTATCTTTCGCCTTCAAGAAGCCGCAGCGCGTTAAACACAACACAAACAGTTGTATTATCTCACATTTGGATCTTATGATCCCTTTCTTCGCTTGGAGGCTGCACAGAAATCAACAAGAACTCGAAAGCATTAAAACTACATACAAATTATTTTTTAACTTCATCATCATTCATCTTTACAAATAAACAAAAATGTAGTGCCCTTTTGCACTTAAAAAAATATAACAAATAATAATTTACCAAAAACCAAAAACAAAATTTGTTTGTCTTTTCGTTTGTTCCGGCTAATCTCCGAAACGGCTGGATCGATTTTGACGAGAATTTTACTGGCAGATAGGTGATGTTATAAGAAGCAGTAACTTATATTACTTTTATTTTAGAAAAAGAAGGTTCCGTGCTAAAAATACCTTGAAATTGTTAACAACTTCCAATTCAAAATTCAAGAAGGTCGCGGGCAACCGCAAGTTTTAGAACGACTAATTAAATGACTATTTTTTTATACTTTTTCTTTATAATACTCTGTTTATAATAATAAATAAGACAACAGAGGATCTCTCTCTGTCCTTAAACTTTGGCGAGCAGTTTAAATTTACGTAAAATTTTTATGCATAGATCTTAAACGAAAGTGAGGGCTGCATCCACTGTTACACTACTCGCCATACTGTTCAATTTAGCGGAGCCAGCTGATGGGGCGAGTAGCTACACTAGCTCCTCTCGTAAATAGGGCAACAACCTGTCAGTACCACATGTAGTTTGTAACAGAGCTTGCCGAAAGTGCTAATTCTCATACAATGCCAGTAGCCCTTAGGGACCGTAACAGGTCATGAGCTCTGCTCTCCTGCTAATGTACCTACTTATACTATCACGCCCATTTTGCAAGACTATAAACTGGTCTTCTTACTTGAGTTCATCCGAAAAAACCTTGTGAATTAAATTTTGAAACTTGGTCCAACAATGTATAGGAAAATTTAAATTAACTAATAAATAATAAGTACTTATCGTCCTAACTACTAATCTAATTAAAAAACTACTAATAAAAGCTGTTGTTTTGCATCCTCTTCAAATCATCATCTAATGATGGTGGTAGAGATATCTATGCTAATGATTCTCGCCCCGAATAACTAATAAAATTAGTAAGTTTTATTTTTGCAGAAATAGCAAAGTGTGAACCACCCGTGTTTTATGATCCTCGCCTTTTAACCTCGCTTACACACAAACACAAAATCTCAAACGTTTATTCGATCATTTCTTATTCCCTAAACCACGTTAGGGGGGTTATTTCAAAATACTGACAAACTTAAACAACCAAAAATATCAGCGTTTATTAATAATAACTAGGTACCGTAATTTTAATTGATTATTTATGTCTTTTGTGTCAACCTCCTGAATTTTGACGAGAATGCAAAACAATACCTTGTAAAGGCTATCCAACACTAAAATATTTTTTCAATTCGAAACAGTAGTTCCTGAGATTAGCGAGTTCAACCAAACAAGCAAACAAACAAACTCTTCAGTTTTATAATATTATTAGTGTAGATAAAATAAATTGTTTCAGTAACGAATATCGTATATAGGTATATTGATTCTTTAATAAATATGTAAACTTACGTTCGTACAAAAAATATGGAAGTTAATCTAATTTCGTGAAACTGACAACAGAAAACCGCAAACCTTGAAACTTTTTGTGGATTCCCTTCGTGATATACGGCCACGGTACAAAAAAGTAATTTTACATTTCAGTATACAAATAAAAACAATTTGATTGTTTTATATTCATCGTTTATTTACCCAAATTGAGCTTGAACTAAGTCATTTTATTTTGTGCTATTTAGGTACATCGTTTTATTATTCAACTTTTTAAATTACATAAACCAATTTTACGTCAATCAAAAATTAACTTATTATATTAATATATACGGTTGTCTCAGACATGCAGAATTGATGTAAATTTACCTTTAGTAGAAACGGTTCGCAAGTCTGAGTACTCCATCATTTTAGAATAAGGGATTCATTTGTGATTAATTTTAGATCAAAGTCGTTCTAGACTGCTCATGTTCAAAGGGTATCAAGTTATTCCGACATTGAATTTAAAAAGAAAAATAATTCTTAATGCGCTTTATAAGCATTGATAGCCTTGTGGTGTGACGGTTCAGTGTTCAGGTTCGGTTAAAGAAAACATCGTGAGGAAACTAGCATGTCTGAGTGACATGTCCCTGCCTGCTGCATGTTGCATGCTTGCTTGAATCCTGCATGCTGCATGCTTGCTTGCATGCTGCATGCTTGCTTGTTTGCTGCATGCTTGCTTGCATGTTGTATGCTTGCTTGCATGCTGTATGCTTGCTTATAAAAAAGTTATGCTTTAGAACTTTATGCTTAATAAATTTATGCTTTAGAATATTATGCTTAATCATTATTATACTTAGAGAAATTATGCTTAAAAAAATTATGCGTCAGCTGTGATGCGTAAATAAATTATGCGAAAATATAATTATGCCAAACAAAATTATGCTTAGTTCTATTAGGTCTTAAAATTTTATGCAAATGGATAGGGTACCCTCGACGGCATGTAAAGCCAAGTCAGAGGCCTTTAAAATGGTCATGGTCATAAATGGCCATGGGCGGCATACAAACTCTTACACCAGGATAGGTACTAACCACACGATAAAGAAGAAAATAATTTGATTTATGAAGATGACGACATACAAGAAATTATTCCATGAAAGAATATTTCCAAACGTGTGTGTGAGTAATATATTCGAAGTTGGTATGTCCAAGAATAAGTAAACAGGATTAGCTCGTCTGAATATTCTTCAGCGAAGAAGACTGCCAACGTCAGCGGCGGAGGCATCGAGGCATGAAGCCAGTCCTCTATCGCCGGAGTGCCGGACGTGACCTCCCGACCTCCCTCACACTCCCCAACATATTTACTCTTCTTTGTTCGAACCTCACCCACACCACGCCGTAAACACAAAGACACTGAATCAAAACGAGATACCCCAAAAATGTAAGCTTTTCAATAACGGATCTGTAAGTCTTCATTTCTTGAGACTCAATTAAAAAGTTACGTCTTTGTACCAAAAGAAATATTTCCGAATTCTTTTTCTTCTTGCAGTCTGAAACGTAGCGGAAATTAAACTTTGTCTAAACTCTTTTTATTTCTTTACTTTTTCTGTGATCGCTACCATTTGTTACTGGGCTTCAAATACATCAGCGGAGGTACAATTAAAAGAGACTACTATGCGTCTCGGGTGGTATTGTGTTGCAAGACTCGACAGTTCAGCCGACTGAAAAAGGTATCGTGAAGGACTCCTTTGTATCTACGATCAATTTGCCAAAGATATCGTGTACCACAAACGGCATTTTACCAAACACCGCAATCTCGTCTATTAAAGTAATCGTATGTATTTTAGATCAGTTTATCTGTTATGAAATTAAGCTCTCGAACAGATAAGAGGTATTTGCGTAAGCAGATCCAGTCTTCATTTTCCTACATACAATCTCATGATCCGATTATGTCTGTTCCGCACGTATGGCACATTTTTTTTAAAAGCAACAGCGTCTGTTGTGGATTTTTGCCAAAGCGGCGCTTATACCAAACAAGGGTTTGTAGACACGCAACGATTTATATATAAGCATACGCCGCCGCCGGCGCAAATTGACTGATGGGAACACGAAAGTAATTTTTGGCTGTTTTCTTGGAAACTTTTTAAATGAATCTGGAGATAAAAGTTTGTAACAAACGTAATTAGGATAAAAGAAATACAATCTGGAAATTGCCATGACACATTTCGGTAAATATATAAAGTAAATGGGATCTACTGAGTTTTCGAAGCCCTTTTTTTTGGGGGCCCAAAAAAAAAGGGCTTCGGGGAATTTATTATGTATCTCTCCATCAGAACGTGTTTCTACTTACATAACGTCTATGTTTATGTATCTCTTGTTATCTCCAAAATAAAACAATAAATAATTGAAACGAAATACACTATTGACTTCAAACATTGCGACATATTTCAATACCTCATACTTTTTATTCCACACTGATCAAATCTCAACCGAACCAATCAAAACGAAGCCGCAGACAATCCCGAAAAAAAAAGAACTAACAAAAATAATAATAATAGGAAGAAAATCAACAAAAAGATTCGCGGGCTCGTGCCAGTACCCGGGCCGTGTGTCGCCATTCAAGCCGAGGGGGACCGGTGGGGAACCGGAGGGTAACCGGCCAACCGTACAGCACCCGTCTGCCAACCGGCCGACCGGCCCTGTGTTTACCAGATCCACAATAACTCTATTGTATGACTAACTTTCACATTGTAAGGGGTTATTGCTAGGAAACTGAGATATAACGTCTAGTATTTGAGCTTTATTGTGTATGAGTTAAAATGGGTTTTTGTAAAAATATACAATGGCTTTTCATTCTGTTGTAAAGTTTTTACTGGTTTCCGTCTTATTTGGAGAAATAATCATACTTTATCTCATAAAATTTAATTTCATTACTTGAATTGAGTACTAAGCGATCTCAAAATCTAAATAGATTCTCCAATTAGGACAGTTGCGAATCTACGCCCACATTATTGTTTCATATACCTCTCTACCATTAGAATAAAACCTAATTCAACTAATATTATAAATGCGAAAGTTTGTGAGGATGTATGGATGTTTGTTACTCTTTCACGCAAAAACTGCTGAATGGAACTGAATAAAATTTGGCACAGGGATAGATAATAGTCTGGAATATAGCACTTATGTTACTTTTTATCGCGGTAGTACGATTCCGAGAGACAAATTAGCGAACAATACGCGGGGTATGCCGTGGGCATAAGCTAGTACGAAAAATACCATCATAGTATTCAAAACGAAACATATCGAATAGTAATTTACTACATGATCAAGTGAAGAAGCCTTACAAATCATTAGAGAAGCCATACAAATGATACACAAGCTTACAACTACAGCACAACGTTCGATAGTTCACCTTAGGCCTGCCCCGATATTTGCTACCAACCTTGTAACGTTTTCAACCCTTTAATTTACGGCAATTTATTGGCTGTTAACTCAGCTTTAACAACATTAAACATTATAAAACTGTGAATTGTTGGCGATAGGCTTCTGTAATATTCTTTATAAATATTTAAATGATTTGCACCTTTTAATTAATATGGAGTAAGATTCATGTTTGTTCCTAAAATTTGGACTAACCATTTTTGAACGTCTTTGTATATCATCATCATTCTTCGCCCCTTACCCCAATTTATTTGGGGTCTGCGCACCACGCCAACTACTTTCATAATTTTCTTTTACTCGTCATTTCATCAGTCATGTCCTTTAGAACCATAACATCCGTCCAACGGTTCTTTGGTCTTGCTCTACTCATTTTATTGTTTCCAAATATTATTATTATATTCATTTCGAATAAAATCAGTTACATAATCACTATGAAAATAGTCTAAATTTGGGTTTGACCCTAATTGAAATTCGAAACGAGGCTTGAAACCTGTCCTGCGGTTTACCAACATTCCATCCAAAATTGACGTCCATGTCACCTCTGTAATCGAATTTAGTATGGCTCTAACAAATCTCAAAGGAGTCGTTTTCCAACTACAAACACAGAGCTAAGATTTATATTGAGGGTAAATAATTCGTTTCAGTGTGAGGATACCGTGTGCCTCTGTGTCTATGGGTCGAAAGGTCTGCCGGTCTTTATTAACCCGCCAGAATAATCGATTGGTTAGATTAACGAAGACATTCTTACTTCACACATTTGAGTAGTGAGAACGATTTGTGTAAATTGGAGTGCTGATTAGATTCCTCCCTCGGAACTCCGCCGTCTTAATCTTTTCGATTCATTACTCGCTAAAAGTAAGATGTATTCGTGATTAATTGTCTTGTTTTGTCTGGCTACGATCAAGGATTTATTTGGAGTTGGATCGTGATCGGTGAAGTTTAAGGTGATTTGAAAATTGTTAACATGTTTCTGAATTTCTTAAGGGAACTCGAAACCAAAAATGAAAATTAAAAAAAAAATATGCCTAAATTGCATTGACAGCTGTAGTTCATGGGTAAAAAAAAAATGTACAGAATTATATATATAATCCAATTCGTATGATGTTTTAGAATTGTTTGTTGTATTAAATAAAATATGTCTGTAGACAGACATAGCTATCATCATTCACCATCCATTAATTCATTCATTTTCGTTCATTATCTTTTATCATCTAAGTCATTCGTTTCCTAAAATATCCACCAGCAACCAAACGTCACAGAGGTTCAACTAAAACGCGGCCATTACTAAAACGGAAAATCAGATTTGTTGAATTCAATTTGAAAACTCATTTTCCGCGATCACAAAACGATAATTTTCTTCAACTTACCGATTGGTTGAAAACGTCGTATAATAATGTAGTAAGTGAATAAGACATCTACTTACCAATAATAACATTGTCAGAGTCTATTGTCCGCTGGGTTGACCCAATTACAGACCGTGGACACCACATTGAAGCGAAATTGTTCGATCTGTCTACGGAAATTAAATTTTCTGAATACCCCTTCGTGAATCGATAGAGAAAGCAAAAGTGCGACCAGTCGGATTGGACCCCTCACGCCCAGCTGAGCAATCTCGGTCGATGTTTCGTTACAAGAAAATAGTTTTCGAAATATCTTTAAATTAAATTTTTGTGTATGAATCTATTTGGGTTGATTTGAGTTACGTCTCTGATTAGTGTCTAATGCTTGTATGCATAGCGAATGATTCAAAAATATCCGTTCAAAATGTCTTATTAAACAAAAATGTCTCGAATTAAAAACATAATTCACATTTCCTTAACACTAAAAACCTATTAAAAATATGAATTCCGATACAAGGTCAATCACAAAACAAAAGCACCCTTACTGAACACAATATTTATATAATGTATTAGTACATGAACACAAGCAAGTTCCACAGACTGCACACGACAATTTCGATCATAATGCATCACAGCATTGACAGGACATTCCCAGCCAGTTACAAGAGAGATCATATTACTGTGGTATATCAATGTATGGCTGGATTTTCTCAATTCATTTGTTATTTCGGGACCGCAATGATCAGTTTCCTTCTGGAGGGATGTATTGTAGCCCGAGGCCATTGTGATTTTTTTTCATGGTGACTCAGCACTTTTCTGCGAAAAACCGTTTCTAAGGCCTTTGTAGTCGGGCATCCTGGGGGATATTGGGATCGAATGAAATGTATACGCGTGTATATTAAATATGTACGCCGTTCGTATTGTTGCTTTTTAATTTGTTGGCTGTCGTGAGCATACTTTTGTTTGTGGAAGTATTATAGAAGATGTAGCTACTTTGTTTGTAGATTTTGTGAGAGGAAGATATGATTTTGTTTGGAAGGTAATACTTTTAGGTGGATTTTTGTATTACGTTTTAAGAGATATTTATCGTTAGTGTAACAGGTTTTGGAGGTGATTAAAATATTTGATACCAGGTTAAAGTACAATTATTAACTCATCCTTCAAGTACTTTTAATACCAACAGTCGATGATCCCAAAAAAAGGTATCAAATGTATTGTTTATTGATTTTAAAGGTTTCACTAGAGTTTGGTCCTGCCTAGTAAAAGTATAGAAGACGCAAAACAAAAGTATTGATCATATCACACAAACAAACAGATGTAGGTATACATTTAAAATAACATATTTGGGTCCACATGTCTCACGTAGCGAACGAACGCGACGGAAACGAATCAGATAGTATCTGTAATCATGCATTTTATATGTGATGTGGTATACTCCATACATATATACATACATAACATCACGCTTGTAATCACCGAAAGGTTAGCAGAGGTGTACCTTATAGTACACCCACATTTCGCCCATGTAATAGTGGGCGAGCCTATTACCATCAACCGGGCAAAAATTCAGATTCCGTGGCTGCTACTGAGAAATTCGCCAAGGGAATAATAGCACTTTTGCATGACTTGGGAATCGATCCCGTGACTTCGTGGTCAACAGCCTCTAGAACAACAAGGCAGTTAAAGCAAAGGATGAATCATATTTTCCTATGACGAGTAATAATTAATTCCGATGAAGTTATTACATGAAAAACGTAACGGTATTGATGGAAGTCAACAATTAAATGTCAGCTCTTAGCCTAGTATAAATATTGTTTCTTGGAATAGAGACTGAAAGACGTCTGTTTTTGAAGTCTAGGCTACAGCCAGTCTAGGTCATATGGGTCAATAACTACAACTTTCAAAGTGAACCAGAGATCAAATCTAGGAAAATATACCAGTTGATGTTTGAAATGGAAAACAAATGCTGTAGAGAAAGTCTTTATTTTATGTTTCTCGGTATTTTATTTCAAAACGCGGTATTCTCCGATTTTTCAAATTTGCCCTTTACTCAAACTAGTTTTACCCACTCTTAAGAAAGGGACCTTAGTACTTTTTAAATGATTTAGGAACAGCACAACACAATCTTACTGCATCATCTGCCTAGCCTTTTCCCAAACTATCCTGGGAACGGCTTCCAGTCTAACCGGATGCTGGATGCAGTATTTTACATGAAGCGACTGCCTATCTGACCTCCACAACCCAGTAACTGGGTAATACGATACTCCTTAGTAAAAATGGATGTCAGACTTTTTGGTGACTACTCGTAACGACTGTCAAAGATCTACAAATGATAGCCTATCACAATGCTGTACTATTTGATCCAAAGGTTGACTGATAGAGAATGCCTTGTCGAATTAAGAAGTTTAAATAAATAAAAACGAAAATTTTGGTTAATTTAGGAGTAGTCACATATAAACATCCTAACAGCATCGAACTGATTCGGAATCAGCTAGTAAATGAAATCATGTCGATCCGGTGCAGTACACAACCTTTTGCTCTAAGCTTTTCCAGTAAAATCAAATCACTGAATCTAAAACACAAAACATTCAACTACTCCAACGAAATGCACTTTTAGTTCCAAAATAGAAACATTCACCATCCAGATTTTATTCTATTTATAAAACTAAAATGGCACAAACTTCCCCAACCTAGCTATAAAACTTTAATCGATACAACATTCATTTAACTTATCGATATTTTTAGTCGATTCAACTGCAGCAATTCAAATTTATTTTTTATCACTAGGCACTTTTGAATGTTAAAAACAAAAGGGTGAAGCTACAGTCCCAGACACAGAGCATAATAACTTGTGAAAGTATTGTAGTTACCCATTCCAAAGCATATATCTCTATAGAGAAAAATGGGCAAGAAACTCTATGGAAACTCTTATAAATCAAAATATTTTTAAAAGATCTTGGTCACATCATACTTACCTGTTGAGACTATACATATTGTTATGTGAGAACAATGTAGAAAGGCGTACACATTAAGAATAAAATCGAAACAATCAGTTCAAAAATAAAGAAACTAAAATAAACCGTGGCAGCTAAGAGATGACCAGTCCCAATTAACAGCACCCATTCACGCACGAACATGAAGCATGGATCAGCACCATTTAGAAGCCACCATTTTGAAGGGAATTAAATGATCCGACTCATCCACCACCATCAGCAAGACATTTGAGTGGGCATGACAATCTCTCAACCACCAAGGGATATTCAAGTCAATGATAGCACATAAGCGCATAGTTCTCACACATGTGTTATACATTATACAATACTAAGAAAATGAGTATATAATGCAAATATAATCTTACTATCAATTAGTTTACCTCTATGTTTGTGGAGCAGGACCAGCATTGAGCCAAGCATTTTTATAATCAATGTAATCCCTCTACTTATAAAATGCTTGCTTACATAGTGTGCGTTTTGTACAAGATTTAATTTTAGTCACATTCAGTTGTAGAATGTGAGACGGTATGAGCCTTTTATGGCTAACATTTTAAACATACCCCATGAACGATAAGTCTACTTTAGCTAGCCTTGCTTTGGGTCCCTATTTCTAGAAGCAAACGAATTATAATTCAGAGTTCGGTTTATCATTCAAAGTTCGGTATATAATCCTTTTGTTTGACTATGAATAACTCAATGATTGACGGCTAACCAACTTAGTTAGCCGTAATAGTACCGTAATAGGGGACTATTAGGCTCCGCGCTAGACTCACGAGTGCATTAAGTCGATGGCGGTCGATAGCATATAACGAGTGAAATTGGAAACCAACCCGCACTTTCTCCGTGGAAACGTTTTATGTAGTGGTTTTATATCTATATGCATTATGCTTGTGCTTTATGCATGTATGCGTAACTATAGGTAGTTTTGTTTGGTAGGGATATGCCAACGTGAAAACGATAAATGATAAAGTAATAGGTTAAAATGATCAGTTGCAATTTCGTTACTGCTTCAAAATAGAGACTGAAAGACGTCTGTTTTTGAAGTCTAGGCTACAGCCAGTCTAGGTCATATGGGTCAATAACTACAACTTTCAAAGTGAACCAGAGATCAAATCTTGGAAAATATACCAGTTGATGTTTGAATTGGAAAACAAATGCTGTAGAGAAAGTCTTTATTTTATGTTTCTCGGCCTACTTCTAATAAAACTAAATAAAACAAAACAAAATCAGTTTTTTCTCTAACCCTCACAAAACGCCTCGCTTGGTTCGGAACTTCGGATGCCACGTGTTCCACAGTTCAACGGCCTAACTGTCCCGCTGCTGAACCGCTGCCGGGGTAGGTATTATTAACCCCGCGACTCCGTCACTAACTGCAGTTGCAATTGTCCTGTTAGCCGAGAACACAAACAATGCGGGGCCCCAATCAAACGGCCCGGATGGCCGTAATTAAGATGAGAGCAGTCTCAAGTAATTAGAGTGAGACAAATAGTGCAAGCAAACGTGCAAACCTCTATTATATCGTGCCATTGCCCGGTGACGAGTCCACGAGATTGATTCTGTTTGTAGATCTTGTTCAATTGTGAAACAATTTGTGAGCCCCGGCCGGCGTGGAGGACAACGTTATTCGGTAATTAGGTTAAAGGGCATGATCAAAATTCATAGGCATTTAAAGCGAATTCTCGGCCTAACAATATTAATCACCGAAAATTCTGTGCTCCACCAACAAACACGGCGAAAACTTCGAACTGAATATTCCGAAAATATTGGAAAAACTAAATAAGAACCGGAGTTATTGGTGAACTACTCGAAAAAAGTTGTAAAATTTTCCCCGTGAGCAAACAAAAGTTTAACTGAACTTGTGTAAACCGAACCGCCGAAACGTTTCCGGACGGAATCGGTAATTAGGTTACCGATTCCGTCCGGAAACGTTTCGTCGAGTTACAAAACTTATTTATACAAAACATTTTCGTGAACTTCTAAAATTATCTAGGTCATATTTTTAGAATTGAGGGTATACCGTTAAAGCGGCGAAACACGATGTCCAAATTATAAAAGGGGACTGTTTTAAAACAATTCCCGAACTTTTTCAGCGCGGCCCACCTCAAGGCAACGACCTTAATTTGTCAAGCTTACGATTTTGTGGAAAATGAATAAAAGAATCTGTATACATAATACCCGAGGGATTTATAGTAAGAACATAGTGAAAACATGAAAAAGCTGATTGTCAATTTATTTTAAATAGCGATAAAATCGTAATAATCCAGTGCAGATAGATATTTTTTTTATAAACATACTGACGGGCTTATATGTTTTATTCTATGCTTGGGCTTATAAGTCTATGTTTTTTTAATTCAATAAAATTTACGAACGAACTGTCGTTCTTGGAAAAAAACAGACATGCCGCCATATAGTGTAGGGACACGAAACAATAGCGCTTTATGACACACAATAAAAAAAAAATCGCCAAATGATCTTGATATAGCTTTCGGAATGAAACAGTACCTACCAGAGCTTATACAATAGTTTTAAATTGCAAATATTTTTGCGCAGACCTTTTTTACGCATTTCACTTTGGAGATACAAATACATATAAACATATCATTTCAATCACGAAGAGCAATTAATAATATCAACAAAATTGAAACATTCAATGCCATAACTTTATTGAATTAGAGTTCACAGACACGCAAGAAAAACATCTAAGCATTAAAAAGTTGATACTTATTCACGTTTTAGTACTGTTTCTAAGTCGTAAAGCTTATGTACCGATCCAATACATCTTACTTGACAAATGCACCGAATAAAACATATTTTACGACTTAAGTCATAAGCCGAGTTTATGAACTCAACTCGAAAACTTTATTTTCAGAATGTACAATTTCATTTCGTTAATATTTCAAAGCAATTAATACTGTAATAAGAATAACACCCACTTGAAAAGCGTGTACAAGCCAAAATAAACTATAAGTGTGAACGTTTGTGTTACAAATTGCTTCGTGAAAAATCCTATTCCCACATGAATGATCGTACGAAGTGGGGTCAAAAGTTGAAGTTGGTAAAAAATCGGTTGGCGCAGATGTTTTGCACATGGCGACTGGCGCTGCCATGGAATAGCGTTTAATAAAAAGGAAAAAGTCGTCAGTCTCATTTCTTTCTGTGCGATATTTTTCCTGATGCGCTTAGTAGGTCAGTGAATGGTTTGATGGCGATCATCGAAGGATAAATGAGAGTATTTGAATGAACTTCTTTGGTAAAAAAAATAAAATTGCATTAGAAAAAGGAAAGGAGTGATCCACCAAAGGCTTTCTGACCATCCTCCACATCTTATTTTTAGCTGGAATAAAGCCATCCCAAACTTCTTAATAGGGTTTCAATCTAGGTTTTTGAATGAGCTACTAGGCTAAAATAATGGAATCAAAAAAAAAAGCGCTGACTCAACAGAGGTTAAAAGCGATCATTTATTGACTAATCCCTATACCTATATAGTTGTCTGAAAATCATCCCTTATCACTCCATAGGGTTGCAATCTAGCCGGAGGTGCTATTACTCATACGTTCCCCTAAAATGACAATGATAGCACTCCCCCACCTTTTAATTAATCACTTTGCCCCACAAAATATATCTCGCGACAAGGAAAAAATCTCACAGCATGAAACTATGAATCAACTTTCCCTACTAACTCGAACCCTATCCTCCTTACCTTCGAACTCAGTAAAATAACTTTTAAACCTAACTTTAAAACACACACAAAGTTCACTTTGCGCTGCAACTTCAAACAATTTTTTGACTTTCCAATAGAATCAACTAGTCAATCTGAAATCAACTTAATCACACAAGAATAAGCTTGATACTTGTTTATTTGGAAATATGGAAACATGGACTCAATGTAGTATGACGTCAGAGGCCAGGATATACGCAAACAAGTGTCGAGCCAAATGACACACATCAATCGTAGGATATAAGGCCGAATGCTGAAGTGTAATAAACAATAGAACCTTATAACTTTCTTTCTTCATTGCTGTCTTTTCTTGCTTTGTTTTGGCACAATATTTTATTAATTCAGTTCAACATGTATGTACTTCAAACTAATCCAAAATTGTAAATATGGTACTTCCCAACAGTCCACAATAAATTCCCTTAATGCAAGTTATTTCATAATTTATTAAGAGGGGACTCTAGCCCCGAGGAATTTGAAGAATAGGTGTTTGAAGAAACTATTGCCATCGCGCTGTGCGTGACCTAGCCCCTGTAAAGTGCGAAATGGACAATTACAGCTCAGGCTGATTTTACCTACAAAAATCTTGACCAAAAGACGTTTTGTATTCCGCTGTTTTCTTCTTCGAAACTAAAGTGATCTAAATAATTCTTATATCAAAATTTAGAGGAAAAGTATATCTATGCTTCTATTACTTTCTTTTTTGTTAAAAGCTTATCTAATTTGTCTGATAGTCGTCTGAACATGGCCGTAAAAACGGGCGTTTTTTGGGGTTTTTGGATTGTGATAATTCCTGCAGTGATTAATGTTTTGAAAAAAAAAAGAAATAATAGCGGTATGTATTAATAAGACCTAGATTTTTTGGAAAAAAAACATCATTGCTCTAGACGCATTATCCACGAAGAAAACAGCGGAATACGTTTGTATGGAGAAAGGCCCACTAGAGTCCCCTCTTAAGGGTGCTGGTTGCAACACCTTCTTGTTTTTGTTAAATAGCATTAAGTCAAGTGCACTTAAATATATTACTTTTTAATGTTAACATTGTTATTAAATAAATACATAAATTACAATTTAGACTTATTATACATCCAAAAATGGAAGACATTTGTATGAGGGTTTACATTTGGGCAGAACTAAAATCTTAGTCGGAAGGTCCTTTATCTCCACCTAATACATACTGAGTAAGCTCCGTGTCTCAGAAAGCACGTTAAGCCTTGGTCAAGGTTGTCATTTGTAGATCTTTAACATTCGTTACAGGTGGTCAGTGGCCCGAAACTCTGTCAACCAGTCTTAACAATGGGTATCCATATTACCCAGTACTAACTGGGTTGTGTTGTTAGATAGGTATTTCCTCACCTCTGCATGTAAAATACTGCTATTCAGTTGCATCCTTTACTTTTTTTTTGTGTCTTTTAATTATAATGCAACCTGTCTTAGTGTCCTGCACTCTTATTAATATCCAAATTTTGTTACTTTCTAATGTACACAGCAGGCAAATAGCTGCGGGAGGGCCCTGATGACTTGTAATACAGGTTCTTATAGATACCTACCTCAAGCACCAGTCTCTCACCAGTCTCACTAGTTAATTCCATGTTCGTGCTCCACTGTTACCCTAGCATTGAGTAACTTGTGCAGAGAAAATAAATGATTTTTTATCCAGTTAGACTGGAATCTGACCCCAATATAGTTAAGAAAAAAGGCTAGGCTGATGATGATGTAGGATCTTTGTCTCTGCTCTCGAAAATTGCTAGTTATTTATCCTCTGGTTGAATCCGCCTGTTAATATGCCTCTATGCCGCCCCTCCCCACAATAAACGGAGCAACATAAATCTTCTAAACCATTACCACAAATCCACAATAGTAAGAAATTCCGAACAAAACCAAAGACACATTTTGCGTGATATGAATTACAAAATAAACCCAGCTCTGGCACAAATGTTTATAACGACTTTTGTTTTTCAGGCTTTAGATACTGTCACTTGTCAACTTCGATCAATGTCAACTATAAACATCCAACTGTCTAGCCGTATCCGAACTATTTTGGGATCAGCTTCCAGTTTAATGAATACCAGTACTGACTACCAGTACTAGTAAACTTTTCAAGGAGCGACTATCAATGTGACCTCCAAAACCCAGTCACTGGGTAATACGATGGGACCAAGGGCTTGACGCCGGAATGAAACAGATGGCCACCCATCCACGGACCGACCTCAACAAACATAGCTTTCAACCCGAGCAGCTTTTGTTTTTAGCCACGAGTTCTCTTGACAAGTATAAACATAGCCCTCAAATTATCTTCGTATTGATATAATTAAAAGAATAATCACGTAACATCACGCTCAGTAAGTCTTGTTTTTAATCCAGAACTCGTTTCGCCTTCAGAACATTTATGCTCAAAACAGGATCTTATGATCGTCTGGTTTACAGCGTACCGCTTTAGGCACTTATAAACAATATTAAATTATACCTATAGGGATGTTTGTACCACCCTCAGAGGTTATAATCGCTTGGCGGAGTTTTTCGTAAGGAGCCTGGAGGGATTCAGCAGTGCCTGAGCAATTACGTATGACATGTGTCGTAAAAGTCATATAAGTAGCGATATGACAGCGGGGGCACACAATAACTTTAATAAAGGCGATATAGGCGGTTTTTGCTGCGGTATTTTGTACTGGTAAACATAATGCGAAATCATAACAGCGTGTCGGTATTAGGTTCCAGGATTTTCTATGATATTGTTTTTATATTTTTTCATTACATCAGACTTTAAAACTTAGCTTAGAAAGAATGCCCTTTTTATACATATATTACTTGTACTGTCTCTTTCTTTCTTTTTTTGTCTTCTTAAAATCTAAGCAGATTTTATTTATAATCAGGAACTATAGAATTATAATAATAAGAAACCGTACACATAATTACGCCAAACCCTTCAAGGTACACAATTATGATATTTCAGTAAGACATGAATATGGATTTATAGATAATTATTACTCAATCTCGCCAGATTTGATTAATTTTTGTTTAATCGTTTGACACTATATAACTAGTAAACTTTGACTTTTCACTCTACTTTCCAACTTGACATTGTATTAAAATCATATTATAATTACATTAATGGGGATATTTCTTTATTTAGCTTTTGTGATGAAAAACTATTATAATTAGGTAGGTATATTGTTGCGGCCTAGAACTTGGCCACTTTGGCTTTTTATGCTAATTTTAATATTTCTACACCGGTAACGGTAGTGTATGTGAAACTGTTTTCTAGATTAAGATCATAATGTACCATTTACTCAGAAATAAATATTATTCTATTCTATTCTATTCTAACGGTCTAAGTCAAGTCGCGGAAAACAGCTAGCAGGAAATCAACTTGACAAATAAGTTACTCAGTACCTAGCTCTAGAATATATTCGGTACAGGAATCCAGACAGATTACCATCTGATACATAAAATACACTGGTTTCTCTATAAAATTAGCGTTTATAAACTTACAAAGCTTTTTATGGCGTTGCACTCGCAACAGGCCCAGGACCAGATTATGAACGTAGACGGACATATAGCTAGTGGCGTTCTGTAGCTTCTGCCTGGAGTAGGCATTGGAAAAAGGCATGAGTTTATGTTTGTACCGGACAATAACGAACATTACAAGATAAAATTGAGCAAATCGATCCAGGCGTTCACAAGTGATGATGCTTTTTTTGGTCACTTAGCAGAAGGCAGATATTACTTGAACAATAACATCACTGATAGCCTAGTGGTGTAACTGTCAAGTCTGAGGTCTCGAGTGTGAACCCAGAATGAACCCTCTGATGCTTCGGAGTCACGTTCATACTGTATAATTACCATTTGATTCGGCGAAGGAAAACATCATGAGAAAACCAGCTTGCCTGAGAGATATTTCTCGACGGCATGAAAAGCCAATTCAGAGGCCCATGGACGGCATAAAAACTCCAGGCTATGTACCTAAACACACCAAAAAGAAAGAGAAAACTTGAGCAATCAGATATGTAACTCAGTACAGTGTTTCTATCATAAACATCTTACGTCACATAATTCTTAATAAAAACCAATCCAATGCTCCAAAGGTACTACAACAACTTCACAAGTAAGAAAGTACGAAGGGAACTTGAACCAACTTCCATGCATAAGTTCATTAATAATTATCACGCATAAATATACCACACGGGGGCGCCACAGGCGATTCAAATTTATTAGTCATTTAAACACTGCGCGATATGCAATTTGATATCCCTTTGAATGTAAGATACATAATGATGTAAATGGAATTTAATGTATGGTTGTAATGGTAGTTAATAATAGGCTGTATGATAGAGAACAATGTATAGATAAATAATTAGAGGTTTTAATAGCACAAGCAGCCTCATAAATATTGATAATTTGTCCCAATGTGTTTGAGAATTCTTGTAACATTTGTTTGTAACATAAGAGTATGGAGTGAAGAAAACGTCCAGAAGAAAGTTTTGAGTGTAAATGTAGATGGCTGTAATAATAGCAGTAAAAGAAGACCAAAGAAACGATGGCTGGACTGTGTGAAGGATGATATGGCAAGAAAGGAAAAAAGATAGGTTAAAAAGGAATGTCTTATGCGCATGGAAGAAGACATGCTGTGCCGACACCAGATAAATTGGGGTGGCTGGAGAGTGTTGGAACGAAATAATAAGTCCCACATGTTTTAACTATGCATTGTTACTAAAAGTAAGTTATTTAGGGGTATGAGGAACAGGGTGTTAAGTTCTTCATACCCTATAGAAAAGGGAGGATCCTCCGACCAGACAGGTGTTATGTCTGGTGGGCAATAGCCCGACAGTTGTTGTCGGGTTTCTCTATATAGTCTTAAGTCGATGTAAAATTTGCTTGCGAGATGTAGGAAATTGATGTTACTTCTTCCGTCGTGTCATAGATGGCGCTGTAGTACTTTTTGTAGTAAGTTGCTTTTCAACGTTGCTACAGTTATAATAAACACATTGGTTGAAGCTAACTTGCGAACGCAGGACACAACATTCAATGACTACATAATATCTCCATCCAGCCATCCATTACATAACCTACCTATCTGCCTGCCCTCATGTTCAGCAGTGGAAGGGAAACAACCGTCATCGTGCGTAATCCTCAGCTCCCGACAGATCCCTAACATCCGCCCCACAGCCCTCTTTCATTCACGCTTCATGCCACCTTACTAGTCCCCACTAGTTCTTTCCACTTCAAAGAATAAAGGAATCAATTATACTGGAACGGTAAGTTGGTTCTGTATGGTTCTGAATAGCGTTATGGGTTTTGAATATTATTATTAGAGAAATTATATAAGTTTTTAAACTGACATGGTCACGAGCAGTATCATTAACACTGGAAACGGGATATTTACCGGCATTTTTTCAGCGATCATTATGGTTGCAACATTGCCGAAATATCGGGAACTCAAAACAAATAGTAAACATGGCAAATATAAAACAGGAGTTTTTAATGTTAATGATATTGTTAATGACCATGGCCGTTTAAAAACGTTTAAAATTTTTGTCGATCTGATTCGAGAAATGACTTAACCAGCTGAGAGTTACGGACCATTTAAAGGACGTTTTCCTTGTTTCACTGTAACGAAAGTTGACATTAGATAAACTAATGAAAATTGACACTTTACCGCACCTATCCTACATATTCCAGGACTGTAGGTAACTTAGATGAGGCACATAATAATATGCCAACATTGAAGATCATAATCAAATTAAAATTTAGTTCAGACTTAGTATCAGTATTATTTCAGACTACAGTATAGTAAGAAACAACCATGCTTTGCAACCTGAATTAGTCCACAAAGACCCAAAAACAAACGATACAGCCAACAACGCAAAAGCAAAAATCTGCAATTAAACCCTTTAACAAATAAAACTTTTTAACAGTTGCAGTCGTCTGGAGCACTTTCCAGTGTTCATGGGAAGAGTTTAACCACGTAATAGTCGGCAAAAAGGGATTTATTTCCATGGAGCACGCTTGCATACTTTTGTGCTTATTGACTTTTGCATTGAAGGCTTGGTTGTGGCGTTTCCGTGGCAGTCTTCGTTTCGTAATAAATTATGAGTTGAACTGGTTAAAAGGTTTGTTGCTAGGCTGGGTAGTATGGTTTAAATTGACAAGATTATAAATATCTAGCATACATTTGTAAAATTAAAAGGAATCAATGCTATCATCAAAGGCCGTCAAGCCGTTGGTACCGTCTGTCCTTTGTAGATCTTTGACAGTCGTTACAGGTATTCAGTGTGCCAAAAGTATGACAACCAGTCTTGCCAACGGGCATCGTATTACCCAGTACTAACTGGGTTGCGGAGGTCTGATAGGCAGTCGCTTCATGTAAAATGATGGTATTCAGCTGCATACGTTTAAACTGGAAGCTGACCTTAACATAGTTGGGAAATAGCTGTCACATGATGAATGCTTTTTGTTTTGAGAGCAGCGGTGGCCCAGTGGTGGCAGCCCTGACTTACGAGCCGTAAGTCGCAGGTTTGAACCCAGGCAGGCGCATTACTTTGTGTAATTTATTTCATCACCGCTGAAAACATCGTGAGGAAACCGGCATGACCTAGAACTAAAAATTCGAATACATGTGACATCTACCAACCCGACATCTACCGCACTGGGCCCGCGTGGTGGATTCAAGCCCACTCCCTCTCATAGAGAGGAGGCCTGTGTGGCTCCCAGCAGTGGGAACATTATAGGCTAATGATGATGATGATTAATGCTACCGTCAACGCGTTTGAAAGTATCATCTACAATGATGCGTTTGTCTAAATTGTACTGAAAAATGTGTAAAAAATTACGTATTTCGTAAGACACAACAACAAACATCTATTTACGTTTAAGCTTTTAACGTTATAATCGCTCTCCGAATTCTGACAACGAAACGAAAGCTCTCACGTTTCTATGAAAATAAACGGCCGATGCACTCACTTTCTTAAACCAGGGCATTTCGAAACAGATCGAATTGCTTCAATTATTCGGATGTGTATTGATCGAGTTAACTGTAGAAGGCCGATTTCGACATAAAAGCTTTGAATGTTTTATTAACACTTTTGTTTTGTTGTAAAATACTGGTATTGATTTGCATCCTGGTATCCATTTGGTTAGACTGGAAGCCAACCTCAAAATAGTTGGGGAAAGGCTAGGCAGATACACAAGCTTAATAGGAATAAGGAAAGCTTTTGCAGGGTAACTTAAGGATTCTTGGTAGACCATACGATTATAATAAGCTCTGTTAAAGTCTTGTCTGTAATACAGAACCGCAGTTAAACCTCATGGAATCTGCTTCAAAAATCCACACATAAAAGGTTACTGCTAATCAAGAAAACAAAAGTAATATACAACAAGATAAAAAATGTTAACAAAGCTAAAGGCGCGTAGAGTAACAAAACATAAACTGTGCATAATAAGGACATAAAAGACACACGGGTTTTACATGACAATGAAGTACAAAAGATTAAAAATAATACAACAAGAAATAACCACACGACTTTACTGCACACAATAAACGAGAAACAATTTAATCCAAACATTATAACACCAACTAACAATTTAGTTTTGTAAAAGAGAACATCAAAGGAAAGGGATATAAAATGAAAGAATACCGCGGAAGACATTATTCCAGTCGGCAACGACAACGAGCCATGGTAGACTGTTTCCGAATATAGAGAAATCGATCGTTAGTCAACACGATACTCTTTGAGACTGTATGAAGCACAACACTACTACAGATGAGAAGTTTTGTTTATCCATTCTTCGTAGAATTGAGGTCTACGTAAGATAGAACTGTATGGAGCATTAACTGTCATGCCATGCGATAAGGTAAGAGACGGTTGAGAAACTTTCCAAAATAAGTGAAGCCAAATAATGCTGATTATAATACCATGAATCCATGAATATTCTTACCTAATTAAAAGTCGGTAGCCTGATTTTATGATTTTATGATGTGGTTGGTCAAGGAACTCATTGGCTGATAGATGTTTGTAATAAGATCAACAAAATTGCGATGATAACAAATTAAACTTAAATTAAAAAAAAACTTTTATAGCTTAAAACCGCTGTCGAGTTTTCTCGTGAGGAGGCGATCCTGACTGCAGGATCAAATCATGTGTGTCATAAAAATGTATTGTCACCAGAATCCGAGGTTGGAGAAAACTGGTTTGAAATTCAGTTGCTAGATTTGACTAAGGGTTACTGGCTTCCAATAATTTCTATTACATATGGATTGGTTTTCTAGTCTGCTATGATGTCGACAATCGCTAGACTGTGACTTCCGGCTCGATCTTCGATAATTTAAATAGACAGCACTGGGATTTAGACTCACGAAGTCTCGACACCAATTGTGATAAACTGTTTATTGCATTCTGAACTCTATCGTGTACGCTATAGAACTTATTATGTCACTTCTTCAGATAAAGGATGGTCCCTTGTAGGAAGCTGCCATGCCTTAAGCACTCGAATATTAATATTTGTTCTAAAAACTTTCCCCTGTGTGGCTTCGCTCAGTGTGACACCACAATTGTTAACTGAAGCTCCCTTTCAAAAATAAGTTAGCGTAAATAAATCAAAGTGCTTCATAAAACATGATGAATGATCTCTCGAATACTTCAAAAAGTAAAAGAAGCGGAACAGTAGACAGTAGTGCACAGTTATCATTCAGCTCGGTCAATGTACTCGACTCAAGTTCAAGTGTAGAAGGGCCGCACGATCCGTTTATTTTTAGGGCTCTAAATATACTGAACCCGTTCACTGTTTCAAGTTATGTTTCCTGCGCCCGTTGATTGGCTAGCGTCTTCTAAACACTTGCGAAAATATTCGCTAAGATCAAACATAAAGTGACGCTGTCGTAAGTTTGAATTATGATGCTTAAGCAGCTTATGGGTTTAAGTTTGTCCATTAGTGCTTTAGTTTAAAGGAACAGCAACATTAATTTATCATAAAATATTGCTTTGGAAATGATCGATCGTAGTTTTGAAACTGTTCCTTCGACTCAATAAGAAGAATATAGATACCTATATCTTAACACATAACATAAATCTTTAATCCTGGAAGGGTTGGGCAGAGGTGTTCCTAATAGTACACCGACATTACGCCAGTTTTGTTTAAGTCCTATGTAATAGGGGGCGAGCCTATTGCCATCAACCTGGATCAAATCCAAACTCCCCGGCTGCTACTGAGAAATTCCTGATAAAAATCCCTCATGCATCAGCATGCTCATGTATATCTTTGGACTAGGTCATCATCATCTGCCTAGCCTTTACCCAAACATCATGGGGTCGGCTTCCAGTCTAATCGGATGCAGCTGAGTACCATTATTTTACATGAAGTGACTGCCTATCTCACCTCCACAACCCAGTAACTGGGATACCCCTTGGGAAGACTGGATGTCAAACTTTTGGCTTCTGACTGCTCATAATGACTGTCAAAGAGCTAGAAATGACAGCCGGGACCAACGGCTTAACGTGCTTTCCGAGGCACGGCTATTTGGACTAGGTACTCAATAAAATAAAGCTGAAATTACACAACTACCTAATTAAGCAATTCAATGTAGTCAAGCATCATAACTTGTATCGTCGAGAAACTTTATATTCAAATTTAAACTTATTTGAATCATATCAAGTAACTGACATGGAGCTAGAAATGAGAGAAGCACTTAGTCTCATGTGAGTTCGTGCAGTTAGAATTGATGTCATCCACTTAAAGATAAAATAAATAATCAAATATACACCCACTTCCAATCTAGCATAAGGGACAATATAGAAGGACAAAGGCGAGCATTGAGCAATTTTATCGGGTGTATGTGAATTCCACTATAGAATGTGACACAATATTTTTACGATTCCATGAACCATACTTTTTTGTGATATTATGTAGGTCGAGTAATTGACATTCTACATGATGTTGTGTTGTGAGGTAGACGATTGTTTGGGTAAAAATACGAAATTGATAAACTGTGATTAAAAAAAGATGATCAATGGTCAGTGTGAAGAATGATATGGCAAGAAAGGAGGATGATATGACGAGTAAAACAGAAGTATGGGTGAAGAAGACATGCTGCGCCAACCCCAAATAAATTGGGATAAAGGGCAAGAGAATGATGATGATGATAAACTTTTATTGAAATCTGTTAAAATTATTGCGAATCCTCTCTTCGCCCAATTAATCTTGCGATCGAAATCATTGGAATGTCTATAATATGTAAGAAAATCTCGTCTGCGTACGTTTCTACCTTGGAGTCTTAAGGATTTATAATTCATATACTAGAGCAATTCATAGAAATTGTTTGCAGTAGCTTTGCCCTAGTTGTTGATCCTGCACAAGCTGTGCAGGTTCTTATTTTTATACTTACTTTATTTTTATCATTCATAGCAAATCGAATTCAGTGCCGTTTTACTTCACGAAAGTCGCACCTTTTTAAACCTTAGCACGTGCTAAAAGAATCTGCACAAAAGTCTTAAAATGAGACAGAGTTTGAAGATCCCGTTTATAAACATTCTTAATCATTACTTTTACCTCAAGTTCAATTTCTGCTTTGACAGTTACAACTTAGTTACACTTATCTGTAATCAGAACCATTTTATTATCTCCATTAATAATACAGAAATTGTTATCCATCAACAAAAAGCTTATCCATAATGGT
Source organism: Cerastis leucographa (assembly GCA_963082945.1). Taxonomy (NCBI): domain Eukaryota; kingdom Metazoa; phylum Arthropoda; class Insecta; order Lepidoptera; family Noctuidae; genus Cerastis; species Cerastis leucographa. Next base: position 12,564,373 of record OY720362.1, on the reverse strand, counting down.
TTTTAAAACTAAAATCGGAATAATATCGCCATTTTAAATTCATACAGTGTACATAGGGGGTGCGACTTGCGAGCCACCCTTAGCGGCTACATTCGTATTGTTACGGTCCACATTGTGCCGGAACCACCTGGCTCATTAACGGGGCTGGAATCACCACCAGCTTTAGCAGAACCCTCAGGTTTACGCAGACGCAATATCATTTGAAATGTTTGCATATATTGCGGATTTGTTAATAGATATGGAGATCAAAAAAATGTTAATTAAAGTTGAAGTAGATGACAGTGCAATATTTTTATCGACTTATGAATCAAATAAAGGTCATTTATTTTTCAAATAAGGCTGAAAATCAACACAGTTTGAAGGCAAAAATTACATGAAACAGTCTCCCAAAACTTTACAACATTCTAGTGTTATTAAAATTGCGAGATAGTGCCTAGTTAATAATTAAATAACAATAATTAAATCCAGACTGTTCACTGTTATAGAGAAATACAATCCCTTTGTCCATGACAAGCTTAAAATGATGAATAGATTTGAAATACTTCTAATATAATCCTTAGATTGAACGAAGCCACTCACAGACCCCTACCATAACCCAATAACGAGCATATTCATATCTCATCACAACACCACTATACTAAATCATATTACCAATCAGACAAAAAAATCGCACATCACCACGACTTATCGCACGCGTACACACATAAAGAGGAATCCACTAAGCTCTGAGGGACCCTTATAAAATGGTCGTGGAACACGTTTCACTTGCCTTACTCTACGTCACTGGCCCATTTCTTACGATCCATTGACTCCGAGCCATTCATCGGAGCCTTTTCAAATGAGAAGGGTTTTAAATGCGACTCACTGCAAATAAGAACGTATATATGAAGACTTATCGCACATATTCTAATGGGGTGATTTAAATTTACGTAATGAAAACGACTATACGAATGAAAACAAGAACTTCCAAGAAATGAAGAAGATAATAAAATTAATAATATAATTTCCACGAAATTTCTGATGGTAGACTAATCAACAAGCCGAGTACGGGGGACAAAACAAACGTGAAAATATGCCAGAACTCGAAATTACCATTCTCGTATAGAATACTAATTGCTACAAATAAGTTGATTTACATAGAAACAAGATTTATCAAGTTGAATTAATAACGTGTTAAATAAAGCAAAGTAATTAAAGAGATATTGGAATTACAGATGATACGAGTAGTATAAAATTAATTGGAAGCTGTAAACGTTTCAGTAAACTAAATGGTAGAATATTAAATGCATGACACAAGAAAACACTTAGTTAATTGTCCCTTTAACCTGAGATATAAAATGAGGGTCTCTTGAATAAATGTTTTTAATTATGTTTGGAGCAAAAAAAGTAAAAAGTTTGTATGGTAGATACAAAGCCAGAGCTGATTGTCGTCCCCCTCTGTGCTCATGATTAGCTCACTTTAATCCCGGTTTAAAAACTGCATGACAATGGAATAGGCGCACTCTGACTGTATTTTGCAAAGAATCGTCTACCGTTCATACAGTTTCTTTTCCCCGTTGAGAATTTCGACAAATATTTTTATTACTAAACCAATGTTTGCGCAGCCCTCGTCAGCAAGGGTTGGGATAAAAACACCATTCAATCCGCCAGCTTTCTTTGATTCCGTTTCTAACCCATTTTTCATGTGAATATGAATAGAACAGCTGGTACGATCGATTGCTGGCGCTTTTCTTACCCGGTTGGGTATGAATTCATAATAATAGCTTTCTAAAAATTGGGAATGAGTAAAATATAGAAAGATACTGAAATAATTATAAATGAAGGAATACCTTAAATGCAATCTCTTACATGCAGTAAACAAACACATATATGAAAGCAATGTTCATGAATAGGTAATGAACTGAACTCAAGTTTTGATATTTAAACTTTATTTTATATCACTTATTAAACTCGATCTCTCAAAGCGAGCACTGAATATCTAAACTCTGATAGCAAACGTGCGAGTGATTTCTAATCGCCAATTCAACTTGTAGACGATCTTCAAAACGCATTCTCAAAGTTAGAGAACCTCTTTCGAACTCCCGCAAAGGAAACACGCTGAAACAAATGCTATGCAGATGCGGTTAGCTATATTTATAGTACAATGTACGGATTGCTAAGTATTCGCAGTTGTAGCGATATGAGGAGTCGCAAATGCGAAAGCACTTAAGTAAAACCTCAAAAACAAAAGAGGAAAATTTGATTGTACAAGCAGAACCGACGACCCCAAACAGCCCACTAAAAGAAATTAATCGGCGTGTCCGAAAAAATAAAAACAAAAAGGAACGGTAAATCCCACACTGGGAAGACAATACATCGCGTCGTCATAAAGTTGCGTCTCTCCCGCCAGGCGGCGCCATGGCGGCACCCTCCTCCCCGCGCCCTGCCCCGCCACGACGCCGTACGCACGTGCGTGCTACTTGTCTCCACCATTCACATCCCCACGCAACCAAAACAAAACCTTAAAGCCCTTTTCCTAAATCACATTTCTCTTCACGCATATTATTGAACCGCAAGAAGACGCTGCAGTCTATTAGTCACCGTATCACGTTACCATTAAACACATTTTTGTTTTCCTTCACAGCCGCATTCCTCTGTTCTAAAACCAATTGTGCTGCAGCATGTTTGAACTTTTGTCCTTTTTTGATTGACTTTTATCGGTGGCGGTACGATTTTTATTAATATTGACGTTTTAAATTATTTGAACGCATGTAACGGGAGCAACGGAAATTGATTGGTTCTCTGACCGGAACTCTTATCAAAATTCGATTTATTTCGAGTGTCATCTTAACTCATACGGTACTGATATGAGATACGAGATCAAGTTCTAGTAAGTACTTGGAAAAATAGGATCTTACAGTTCTTACACTGATTGTTGAGGTAAAATACAGGTCCTGCCATTTTCTTCTTCAAACTGAACAATTAAGGGTGGAAGCGCCAGGGTAGTCAGCGGAATTCATTTCTTTTTTACATTTTGCGGAATTTGCAGGTCAGTGTCAGGTTTTATGATGCAAAAACAAATAAAAACAACTTTCATCTATTTCTTAATTACGCAATGTCATTTGAACATGACAAAGGACGTAGTTATGGAGTTCGTTCACAATAAGACCCTCAAAAGCTCTAAAACAAAAACCCATTGAGAAAAAAATTAATAGCTCCACTCCCGAAACCTCACAGAGACTTAATAAATTGTAAGCCATTTATACACTGGAATCATAAACAACGCTCCGTCATAGCAGTATTATGCACCCCAACCGCATAACAGCTCCCCAAAGTATTGGTTCCTGACGAATAACCCAATAAATACCCATAAGGCACCATGCGACACGTACAAAATATTCCTGGGACATAAAAGCATTATCCTGTTAAGTAATTTATTTCTTCTTCAGGTTGTAACTAAACGGTTATTTTATAGGACCACTTAAACCTAGTAAGAAGGAGGGTGTCGGAACCCATAACGCCATAAACGGCAAAGAATTGAACTAAAGACTCACGTCACCTGTTCCAACCTTAGACCATAAATCTTCTACTTTTTTAAGGGGACCCACGCAAAGTACGATGTCTAAGGATTTTACGAACCCATATTATAGCCATTTTGTACACTGGTTTAATATCATAAGTAAATAAACTTGTTTGATTCACTTTTTCTCTCTTTTCCGAGTCTTTGAAGTAGAGTCATCGCATTTTAATATTTAATTAAGAATTTATTATCTCCATTATTCTATTTCATTGGTTTTTTTTTCTTGTAATTTATAAAGGAAGCCATCGTATTACGAAATTTAATTTCCTTCGCTTTTATGATCGGTTTATTAAAAGGAAGAAACCTGACCTGTTATATCAGTACTTACTGAGTCACCGTGTTGTGAGTCAGAGAGATTTCATCCCAGCCAGTTCCCCGCAAGCTTCACCGACTGCCCACTCTTAAGGAACCGGTCTAGATGAACTTAAACTGGAAACCTTCTTTTATACACAGATTTCTATACCTGATATTTATGTTCACCGCGGGCATTCCTGCTTATAACGGCATTATCTTCCTGTTTCAAATATTTCATGACAACGCTTGCCATATTTATGTTATTTACATTATACAGATTTATGTTTTTTGGTTTAAGAATTGACTACTTTTCTGGGCCAGTCCAATAATCAAATTTGACTTTGACTAAGGTAAAGCCGTAAGCGAAGCTTAATTCATCGTTCAGGTTACAATGCAATTCGTCAATGCATTATTCAGCGAAGACCATTCATGAAGTCATACCATAAATTGCTCCGACATTATATCTTGTCAGAATCAGCAACATCTTTAAATGATTCCTCATCCATAATGTCACAGTAATGAAACGTTGACTCACCAGAGTCGTTCGGAAACTTTTATTTAGTTCGCAAGCATCCGTTCACAAGCAGAATTTTATATTAGAAATAAATGTAGTTCCCGTTACAATTTAAAGATCACCTAGTATACCACCCAGTATTCAACTGGCATACTTTGAAAATAATGGAGATATCGGTTTCTAGCGGACGCGAGTGCAGCAACATTACCCTCAAATTAGGTTAGTGAGATTGCTACTACTTATCTTCGAAGGCATGGTTCACTGTGCTCCAATGTAATGAGCGATTGCGTTGCTTACTTGATCGTGGAGGATAAATGTTGTGACGAGATCGTTGATAATTCAATATACTGCAGTTTCATCAAATGATTCTAATTCGTTTGATGCTTTTCAAGAATTTAGATTGTGGAGTTCGGTGGCTTCTTAGATGTGTATATGAATATCGCGACGTTTTTTATACTTAATGCCTTAGCTCTAAATACCTTATCCACGGAACGTCATGTATAGATATGGAATTTGTTGCTTAACACATAGATTTAAGACATATTTTTCAGTAATAAATATAAGTCAAAATACTCCGAGTACTTATTTAATAAAAAGTAATAATAGCCACACATGAAACTCAATATCTATAAAATATCATATTTCTGGGATGATCCTATATGTGACACTAATAACGACCGAAATATAACGCGAGGGAATACCATAAAAACCTTATAACAGAGAGCGTCATTCCGTACACCCAAAGCATATTGACCTAAGATCGTATATTAAACCGCACGCTGCGGTTAGTTTGACCCTTCTAACTTCGATTGGGGGATCATATTACCAGAGAGGTGTTGACACGCACACTATGAGTGTCTCCACATCAAACACGGTAACTATGGCATTCTAATTAACCCGTCTCCTCCAGAATCTAAGAGTTGTATAATCTATTACATCTTATTGATATTTCATATTGCAGTGCACACACACTTGACCTGATTAACTTCAGAATGATCACACTTCTCTTTTTATAACCGTTCAGTCAAGTTCATTAACATTACGATGCATTAAGCCCGATGCGAGTAAAACAATAGCCGGATATGCGACCGTGCCAGGATACGGTCCCGACACATTCGCGTCTCGACGATTGGCGACGACTATTCTAATTCAGCGTTCATCGTTCATCGATTATACTATTTATAAAGGAGCATTTAGCGTCAAAAGGGAAAATAGATAACTAAAGACATACAATAGCGCAGACAAAGTTCCGTCCGCTACGTTAAACATCGCGTGGATCGCTAATCCGAGCGTAACATTGCAAAACGCAGAACAAACTGCTTCGCTTTGTGTTGCACTAATGAGAGCCACGTGGCCGTCCCCCGCAATGCAGACGGCACAATAAAACAATGCCGCTACAGTTGTGCATTCTGGCTTTATTCCTGCAGGACTAACTGTCGCGTGACTGCGACTCGTTATGGGTGTACCACAAGGCGCGCTCCTAGAGGCATTTCTGTTTATTCTATTTAGAATGTGAGTGCTGCTGCCGCCTGAATGTTACCAAAGTTGTTGGTGATACTACTTTTTGTAGCAGTTTTGTGGCACGATAGTCCCTTTATGACTTTTATTCATTTAAATGTTTAGAGAAATAGACTAGTTTTAGTTTGAAATTGAAACTTTGAAAGATACTCTCGATATTCGTCTTGTGTTTACTCTAATACACTCTTAGGTTAGGTTAGGTTAGGTTAGCGGGGCTGCTTCCGCACTTAGCCTCTTTATTGGGCCATTGTACGTACAAAAATCCTCTGGTTACTCCAACCATCCCAGGTCCTCCCAGAAAGCTAGCAGCCTTTTCAGGTAGCTGCTCACCTAATACACTCTTATCTACCGAACCTAAACAGAAAGCTGATTCATTCAAAGGTTCATTCATTGACATGATGTTTACTACAGTGCACTTTGCTGGATTGGTTATGTTCAAAACGTTACTGTTTATATCTGATTCAGCTATGTCTGTTACTTCATCGTTTTCACATTAACATTTAAACTTATGAACCGTTATATGTTTTTGTTTTCATTAACTCCAATTAGACTTAAACTACCAGGATTATGATTTTTTTTCTCTGTTTAATTCTACTGTTTGTAGTTATTTCAACATTTCCTTCACGTTTCTAATGATCTCCATCTAACAGGTATTATGATTCTTGCGGCAGTCACTCGTGACACTTTTGACACAAACACGAGAACTTTTGAATGGAGTGTTTGTTCGCGCGTTGTCGTCAAACAAAACAACATAAACATTGGATACTCGGCGCGTCGCCGTGCCGAACTTTGTGGGGTCCCTGTCGTGATCGGCTTCGAGGGCTATTAAGTCTATTGTTGTATGAGTTCACTAACACCGACATGTTTCTATGCCGATTGTCGGTGGACTCACCTAATTGCGCGAAGACCTTGGGCCTGACGTTCTCCTGCCAGGCAGCGGCGGCGGCGGCGACGAGTGCCGCCAGCAGGACACAGCGCAGCACGAGCATGGCACTAGTCACTAGTCGACATCACTTGGGAACACTCGCGGCGCGCGGCGGTTCGCGGCACTGGTAGAGCGCGCGGCGGCCGGCGGACGACTGGCTGCCGGGGGCCGGGGACGGGGCGCGCCTGCGCGGCCGGCGCCCCGCGGTCTCGCATGCGTGGGGCTGCGGAGTGCGGACCTCGCACGTGACGCAGCCCTCCTCGCCCCCAGCGCACCCTCGCCGGCTATCGCCGACCCTGCGACGTCATAATCGCGTTAAAAAAGCGCCTGCATATCCTAATGAACGCCGGCACTAAACCTGCAATTAAACCCGACAGGGCGCCGGCCGCCGCCAGAGGCTCTGAGCTTTTGTTTATAAGCGTTTTTAGCTGTATTAAAAATTCGTTAGGGGTATGTCGAGGGCGTGACAGTTCAGCGAATCGTAAGGTCGCAATTACAACTTTGATGGTTAACAACGGGGATGTATGTAGGGTCGAATCCGTAGCGAAAGCTCCTATTACTTTCCCCTTCCAGGAAAAAATCTCAACTCGTGCTTTTTCCACTAATTGAGGTACGTAGAAACATTCTTAACGATGGAGCTGACAACCTGTACTTAAATTCATTATTTGTCTTGTTAAACTCTTCAGGGACTTTTCCTCAACAAACGAAAACTCCGTTAAAGCTCCAACAATAATAATGTTGAATCCCTTCATAAAAGTAAATAAAACTATAAAATTATACATTTTAATTACACGCATCGTAAAATTAATGAATTGTTACTAAACCGACTCAAATAACAAGTAAAACCGACGCAACAAAAACCAACTAAGTTACACAGGGTCCTAATATCCACATCACATGAGAGCGGGTGCAACTTTATCGAAATAAAAACTTTTTATACAACAGTAGGGCTCCCTGGCGCATTCATTATTATTAATTGGACAAAGTTGTTCCCCAGTAATTTTATTCGAACAGTTCAGAACTCTGTCGAAGTAATACAAGTACGGCGTTAGTACCAGCGGGATGCATTGTATAGTGGGCCCGTGTGAAAATCGATAAAATAAACATTTATTGTGCGGGACTCCTGCGCCGGCGCCGCGCCGGTCCGAGTACATTCATACGGACGTAGAACATGGATGTTTACTTTAACGTTATAACTTCAAGTCTGGTTATTTTAGTACAAGTACCAGAGTAATGAATGAAGAAATATGCTAACTAGAAGGTGATATTAATGAACAAATCTTTATTCATCTGCATGTTCTTCATGTCGCGTGCGTTTTAAAGTTTATTCTAATCTACAGTCAACAGCACCTTTCTCTCAATGAACATTCACAACGGTACCTACTGGTGTCCAGTATAATATACCCTAGCTTTGTATAGATTTGCCATACAATGAGAGATCTGCATAAACGGGTTTTGTATAGGTTGATTGGTAAAAAAAAAAACGATTTTTATTTTACATAAGCCTACATGCTACATAGGCACTTATAAAACGTCAACAAAAGGTGCACGGTTCGGGTTGGTCGTTTCCTATGAAGAAAAACCGGCAAGAACCTCGATGAATACTCTTTTAAAATAATTTGGTTTTACAATATTTGAATCTTACAGCGTTAACTTAAGTATGGGAGGACAGCGTAGGCCCGACAATAAGTCGTTGCTAACTACAAAAGGTAGAACAAGATAAAAAAAACTACGAATTTCCAAGCCTACAATGTCCACACATTCACAAAAAATAGGTAAATAAAAAAAAGAATCTATACAAAAGTAAAAATAAAACAAAGAAGACTAAATTAAAAAAATGACACAAATGTTATCATCAGTGCGGACCGTTGTCGTGCGTACTATCCGCGGTCTAGAAGCCTTGTAAGAATTAAACTAAGAATTCTCATTACCTCTTAGCACCGCAGCACAGCCATAGAAATTTAATAAAATTGTTAAGACACTAACTTCCTAACTCCAACCTTAAACTGCATTAAAGTAAGACTTTTAAAATAAGGAAAGTTAGCAGTTTCAAAGTTCTGGAACACTATTCGATACAGCTTGCACTGGATAGACACACGGCGCGAGGCAGCCATCGTTTAAGATAATCCAATTAGTATGGAATTTAAAGCTTGCACGAAGGCGTTGGGAGATAATGTGATAATCAAAGTATAATGATAGCAAACCAAAGGTTTGTATTCTCTTTATGGTTATGGCAAATCCCGCGTTACCACACTCATTCTTGCTGACGTTAATTATTCTTGTACTAGCTTATGACCACGGCTTCGCCTACGTTTTGTTCGGAAATTGTCTCATGGTATCGTACTATCGTACTATCGGGATAAAAAATGTTCTGTGTGCTATTCCAGACTATTATCTATATCTGTGCCAAATTTTATCTAGATCCATTCGGTAATTTTTGCGTGAAAGAGTAACAAACATCATACAATTCATACATACTCACAAAATTTCGCATTTACAGTTGTCAAACATCAATCTATTGATGAATGAATGGACGTTTGACTACTTTAAAGTACTACTACTTTACTACAACGACTAGTTTACTCTTTCATGACTACTACCCAGATATAAGTGAAATTTATCACACCGCACGGGTAGTTTATAACCTGGATTAACACAAAGGATATTTTCTATCCCAATAGTACAATCCCGTGGGACAATTAAACGAACTCCACGCGTGCAAAGACACTGAATTAAGCTGGGACGCAATATGTATCTATATTAGAAGAGGCAGTCTTAGTTCGATTTCAGTTACACGAGTCAGTGTGAGTTCGATTTGAGACCTATCCAGCTAAATAACAACACAGACATACACTAAGTACTAAGTTACCAACCATTTATTACCCTGATAATCGCTCCCAAACCCCTACAAACTAATTCTATAGAGTTTTTACTAAGGTGCTACAAAAGCGTTCAAACAACGGAATTATTCGGATTCTACATCCGTACGGATAGTCCGGAAATCAAAAAGGAATCAGCGAACTAACGAATCTTACCATCTGTTCCTTTAAAGCATTGGTTCTCAACCTATGGGCTGCAGACAAATCTGTGGTCTACAAGAGCTTAAAAATTGTCTTCACCATATTTGGGTCTTTGCGGACCATACTTTCAGACTTGTAAGTGTACTTTTTAGCTTATACAGAAGATGTAAGCTCTAAAATTGTATGCAAGACGAACTTAACATTTCTTTAGAATATTGTTTTTTCTTTTACAATAGTCTACTCTATCGCTTTTGAATTAAACGACTATGTTAAAAGTGTTGACTAAGTTTATTAAATTGACACAGTTAGTTTTAGATGAACACATGGGAGTTGGGAACCACTGCTTTTAACGTCTTCCGTAGTTGTAGACAAAGAATATATAAGAACTAGATCTTTATATTAATTAAGGAAATAAATTATAAATAACGAGTCGTTTTCCCCTCATTGAGATGTGCCTGTTCCGGACACACTCTGACAGTGTGACTCGGCGTTTTAATGGCATATAAACTATTTCTTAGAAGCCGGCTGTTTTAATTGTCTATGGTAATGGCACTGCTATAAAGAATGTAAACTTTGATACATAACCGCTAGACACCTACTTGAAAAGTGATCTGTGCAAATCACAGTAAATGAAAAGGTATTTTAGAAGCATTTAAAAATATACTAATTATCAATTTCGCACAAGCAATTTTCAATTTCTAAGCTTAACGAGCATTTAAAAGTAAACAGAAAAAATTCCCATCGTTTTGCGATTAACAACGTCACGTCACGTCTAAACAGCTTAGTGCGTCCACTGTCAACTGGCGCAGTCTCCCTCAACAATCGCACGCGACTCGGACCCGAATCTTAGGCCGGAGGGTCCTCCCCTACTCGAGAACAATTCCTGAACTTGCACATAATTCATTTTTTTATTGATGCCAAGCAATTAACTTGTGCCGTCTTTTTTCGTCCTTCAGAATCAAAAGAGATGGTAAGATGGTGCGACATCACTTTAATTAAGAATTTAATAGGTCGGTTGACGTATTATTTTCTTAATTACGTTTTAGAAAGCATTGAATGGGCGTTTAAATATATCTGCTTCGTTTGGACCGGAATGAGGAAAGACTGGAATTTTAGTGACTGTTTTGTGTAGGGAAATACTGGTCGTGTCTAATTTGTGACTGCGTACCCGAATTGTGATTTGAAGAGATTTTCTATTTTGGTAATTGTTTTTTCCAGGCTTAAGCTCTCAAAATGTTTGATTCAAAATTTGGGGAACCAGTATTTTAAATCAGACATGATATAGTCTGATTTTGATGTTTCCTTAAATTACTGTGTGTAAAGGGTATGGTAGAACAGGATATAAAGTTCTTCACCCCCCACAGAAAAAGGGAGACCAGACTTCTACCAGACGGGTGTTGTGTCTGGTAGGCTACTGCCTGACAGTTGTTGTCTGGTTGTAATTTTAGTTCATCATTTGTGTCATAGATGGCCCTGTAGTTCTTTTTGTCCTATGTTACTGTCCTACTTTTTCTAGTGCCGCTACAACTACCTCTTTTCAAGGATGGAACGTGCATTAATCGCTATAGTTTGCACCTCTGCGTATTACTGATCCCAAACACATATTATCCTCGATCCTAACATCCATTGCACTCCAGCCTAAAATTCCAACTTTAAAACCAAGTATCCACATTATCTAAAAGCAACCCATCTATCTCGTATCCACAGCTCATGCTCATAACAAAGCAAAGCTCTTAAAAGCTACAAAACGAATGCTCGTGCCTCGCCCACATCGACCACTAACCACCATTGACCACCACGGTCCCACTGACGACTGGGCCATTCTGACCCAATTCCCCCAATTGACTCCACAACTCGCTCGCAACGATAAACAGCTGATAGAGTTTATGTTTTTCTGTAACTGTCATATATCTGAGTATTTGTATGTATGCAACGGGTTTATTGGAATATTGTGCAGTTGGTTTCCAAAACAAGGCCGTTTTGTATCTTTGTTTTGTTTTAGTGTGTATGCTAAACAATCATTCTGAAAATACAAAATTGACACGCCATGTCGATTTTGTATTTTGTGTGTTGAATTTTCTTTTTTATGCATAATATTGCACACCAAATTGCGTAACAGCTTTTCTGTGGCATTTAAAAGGAGGGTTTGAGACAAATGGTTACGTTTAAAAAGTAGTACAGAACAATAACAACCGCGTTTGATTTTTCAAAAAAGAGCCTAGCTGATTTACTGGTCATCTTTACACTGTGCCTCCAAGTAGGTACACAAGTTATTAAATAGCACGCGCTAAGCCAAACAAAAGGCTGTTCAAGCCGCCGGCCATTCTCTTATTCTCAAAAATGTTTGTAAAACAAACATTTTTGAGAATAAGATCCAGAATAAATCCCGGTGTACTGACAACAAAAATCCCATTCAACAGGAATAATACAAAGAGTTACTGTGACAGGACAAAAGCTCGGCCGTTTACTTACCATCGTGTGACGTCACTCGGCGTGATTTGTGGCAAAGCAAACATCTAGGGCTCATTCTTCGCGCAAAAATACGAGGACCCTTGACATATTTTTGCTGGCTACGAATGAATTACTGATGAATATCTGTACTGCCTCCAGTCTCTACAGACAAGATTCTTTTTTAACAGAACCACCAATTCTGATTGCAGATTGGAGTCCCTTTGTTCCCTTTGGATCGAAAAGAAAATTTTCGGATTTTCTCACAGGTTTCGGTCAACTGTTTGTTGTGACGAATAACTGATCGATAAAACCGTTCAAGTTGTGCTGATAAGCCTAAAAGGGTCATTTCTACGCGCCAGAGCAATGTGGATCTCAAGTGTACATCCGTCATTTTTGGGAAAATACCAAAAGGCGCCTTATCGAGCACACTTTCTTTGAAAGTTTTTGAGGCAGATCATTTAGCGTTTCGAATTGGCGAAATTTTATCGATATCTTACCATATCTTTGTACAGATTAAGTTGTACAGACTGATGTTTGCTAGTTTCTCAAAAGTTCTCCCGCACGGACTTCATTGGTTGGATCTATTTATGCATATCCAAAATTGCTTTTAACAGGAACTTTTTGCCAATTATTCTTCATGTCAACGAAAGATAATATTCCAAAACGTTATAACGTCATTAAGGGTCCAGTGTAGTAAACTTGACAGCCCGTCGAAATATTCGCGCAGGTTTTCAAGGTTATTTGACTTGAAATTATATTTTGTGCAACAAAATACTGGTTCTATGCCTTATAACTTCGCATTTATATAATTCAAATACGCCAAGGTATGTGTTGTTTTTGCTGCGACTTTCTAAGTTTTGCACCAGTAGACTTATAGCCTTAAGAGGGGACTCTAGTGGGCCTTTCTCCATACAAACGTATTCCACGGTTTTCTTCTTGGATAATGCGTCTCTAGAGCAATGATTTTATTCCAAAAATCTAGGTCTTATTGATACATGCCCTTACCATTTCCTTTTTTTTCAAAACAAAATCACTAAAAGAATTATGCCAATCCAAAAACCCCAAAAAAAGCCCTATACTATCAGACAAATTACATAAGTTTTTAACAAAAAAGAAAATAATAGAAGCATAGATATGCTTTTCGTCTAAATTTTGATATAAGAATTATTTAGATCAGTTTAGATTTGAAGAAAACAGAGGAATACAAAACGTCTTTTGGTCACGATTTTTGTAGGTAAAATCAGCGTGAGTTGCAGTTGTCCCTTTTGCACTTTACGGGGGCTCGGTCGGTCGCAGCGCGACGGCAATAGTTTTTTCAAATACCTATTCTTCAAATTCCTCGAGCCTCCCCAAAACCGAATACGCGACTAAAACCAATCACCACACAAATGTAATTTATTAAACCTATATTAATACATACGCATAAAAACCTTAAGCGACTGCCACCTATGGAGTTTGCTACGACCACAAAAAGACGCATTTATGAGTCCGGCAGGCCTAAACGCAAATATGCGTCCAACTCGGACGGTGTACGGGGAACTTTTGATCTCGGATTAATTCCGTTCGACACTCGTATTTAGACGTTCTATGCGCTCCTTTTTTAAACCTTGATGAGTGTGCGTTTTGCTGGCGTGTTCCGATAAATGTGTTGGTCGTTTACGAGTATGACATTCTATTTTTGAAATTTAGCTACGTATTTACATTTCTTACACAGTTCGTTTACCATTGATTTTGCACCGCTGTCAAATCAAAGTGCTCTTTATGATAATTTTAATAGTGGTGCTGGCAGGTTGCTGTCTGGGGTGCTTTAATAGATAACATAACTTTGAAAAGACTGTAAGTGAACGATTAAGTTTTTCTTGTGACGTATTTCAGTCATTAGGGTTTATTTTGCTGCCAATCACCTTCTTGTCGCCTTCATCTTTATTAATCATTTCCGTTTCAATGAGTACCGTATATGAGTTAATTCTGCTTTCACGCCTCAACAGATAGTCGTGAAAGCTAACACACATGGATGCCTTGTGACGAAGACAGGCATATAAAGGCTCTCCTCCTTACGATGCCAGCAAAGATACAACCAGAATCTATTCGATTTTAAAATGATAGAATATGAGATTGAATATTCAACGCATGTGGAATATACGTAGCATAAACGATCAACATTTCCTCACTGTTGGGACCCTTTCCTGTCTTGGAAAATATCTAATATATGTATACAATATGTTAAAAGCCCTATCCGATGCGAAAGGGGCATATGGGTACACTAATGATATTACCAAAGAAAACAAGAAACATAAAATATTCATGAAAGTGAACGAACACATTAATGAAATTTAAAAACCCGATTTTGTGCCTAAATTACCACCGTTTTCCTTAAATCCAACAAACCTTTAAAACGTGAGAACACCATTTTCAGCATTAGTTTGTTCGATCGTCAGTTGTTTGTATATGACGTCATTACCTCAGAACTGACCGGGGTGTTGTTCTGTGTTGCCATACCAGTTTTGTCATTTTATTACACTTTATTTAATTTTTGTAGGGGTATTTTTTTTACTTGTTATCCAAAACCTACTACATAAATAGAATCTAATCGATACCTAACTGCGGATCGGACAGGGTTTTTTCAACATATTGTATACAGTATGTTAGTTTAAACGAGGGACATATTCAAACCCATAATAGTACATGCTAACATGATACTAATAAAAATATAAACAAAAAAAAAACACTGATAAATAACAGACAGAACCATACCAAAATTTTCGCAAATGACACGCAACGTGTATACACACCCTTGCGCTAGCGACTTAATACTATCGCAGAACATGTGAGCGGGGCAATGCCTCTTAGGTATAATCCATTTTCCCTTCATACTTTAAACTTACCTGGCTTAGGACAGTCCAAAATATCTAGGCACTAAACAAAACATTAAAAATTATTCTATATACGTTATAGGTTTTTTACATATTTGGGACGAGAATCGAATACTGAATACCCTCCCTCAATATGTCCCTCGTTTAACCTAACATACTGTATAATAAAGAAATATTAAGTTTTATGAAATAGATCAATATTATTACAATTAATATTTGAACAAGCTCCCAATAAAATAATATAGCAACCAGACATAAAAATAACAATGGTAAAAAGAAGATTTCGAAATGAAAAATGATTTCATAGATTTTATTACAAACTCAAAATAAAAATTAAGTTTTCTGGTTGACTGTTATAAGAAGCGTTTTAAAAACTTCTTGGCAGTCTTAAATTTTACAAGTCAAAAATTAAATAAAACTTTGCCAGACTACTACACTCACATAAAATAATACCATATCAGTCTACTTGTTTGTGATTTAGCAGAGGAATAAAATAAAAATAAATCACAGGATGTGTAAGGGACCATTAACTTTTGATACAAGTAACAATATGTTTGAGAAAAGTCAGAATAACTTGCAGAACTATAAAAAGATTTGGTTTTAATGTGTTTTAGTACAAGTTTACAATAAATAATGGACGAACTTGGCAGTAAGTTTCATAAATGAAAAATTTTCGTACTCAAGACAAGCACCTCCGATTTTTTGGATTCATGTGCGTATTGTATAATTATCATTTGCTCAGGTGAAGCAAAACATCTTGAGGAAACCATCATGCCAGCAGCCAGAGAGATATTTCTCGACGGCATGTAAAGCCAAGTCAGAGACGCATAAAAACTCTGACACCATGTAAAGCCCTATACAGACATTGCGAGGCATGCGCCGCGAACAACGCACAGCGAATGCCTCGCAAGGTGTGTACCTTTGTATTCGTGGCGAGGCATGTGCTACGCACGGGCGACGGCAAGCTAAAGTATGGCCGCGGCATTCGTTGTGCGCCGTTCGTGGCTCATGCCTCGCAATGTCTGTATCCACCATTAGGCACTAATCACATATACTGCGATAAAGAAAAAAGATATAACACTCAATATTTAAAACTCAAACATGAGCTCAGTACTAAATCCACAAACATTATATCAGCTGCACTAGTGGTACAATCAAGCCAGGTTGAAAAGCTTCGTTGACTCAGTCACTAAATCGCGTAGAATAGTGTCGTAATGGACCGGCCAGGGATGGCGCGAAAAAGAAACGAAAGATGCAGCCAATCAATCTACATTTACAATCATATGAGTATCGATCCGGGATGTAGGGGTGTTCAGAGATCTTGATACTTGATGATACGTAGAGGAATATATGGGGCTAGGATTGGGGGAGGACTGTCTTTAGTAATGAACTTTCGGGCGAGATGACGCTAAGTGAAGAACTAAACATACCTAAATGAAAACATTAAACACTATTTTTAGCTTTCTCGGTTTATAACTAAACTTACACTGTTCTTAACGAGATATATTGTTAATTATTGTGTTGTTTAGTAGTTTGTGTACAAACATTAATAAGGATCATTTTTTCTTGTTAGGTTTTTCAAAATTACTTTTACGGCATTTCACACAAACTTTCAAGTCATTATTTTCTGAAATGACTGAAACTTAATACGTATTTAAGCAGGATACTTAGATCTACTAAGTTACTTAAAAAAACATTTTCGAAATGTCTTAAAAAAAAGATTATTGGGGATTTTTTTAATTTATAATTGGTCTAATTTAGCTGTAACACTAGTTTTCGAAAACGCTTTTAGTAACTTTTAAGACTTAAATGTATCTTACCTATGCCTATGAAGTTTAATTAAAATCGGTTCAGTTATTTCGGAAAATAAGGACTTTAATGATTGTATTAAATGTCGTAAGGCGTAAACGCTCTTAAACATACTATAAAAAAATAACAGTAACCAAAATCAAAATAAAATAAATCTGTCGTAACATATACAGGGTGTAACGGAAAGGGTATATACATCCTTAAGGGTGTGCTACAGACCATCAAACTGAACATGTTTCTCATCATAAAACATGTTTTTCAGCAAAAAGAATATCTGCTGCCCCATAGAAAATTACAATACCTATTCGACCCAAATGTATAGGCAGCTGATATTTTTTTTTGCTGCAAATTTTTTTTTTATGTTGAGAAACATGTTCAGTATGATGGTCTGTAGCACACCCTTAAGGATGTATATACCCTTTCCGTTACACCCTGTATTTTTCACATAACAATTAATAGGTACTAACTAACCTTTCAGAACTTTCAACGATCGAGATGGTTTAGACAGCGTATACCGTTCGTCAATCGAATCGTTCCTCTGACGAATAGTTTAGAAAAGACTTCATTTGATGTATGCATGCAGAGGGTAACTCCAATATCGAATAGAACGAACTCGTCGCTAGTTTGTGAGCCACCCCTCTATTGGTATAAATAAATTTATTGACATTTTTATCTAGTTATTTTCTAAATAATGTAATTCAATAAATCGTCAACATAAAATTGATTTGATTCAATTTAAAACGTACCGCAGACGGCACTATAAAACTGATAGCAGCAATAAATATTTATCGAAGTGAAAAGTTTCATATACTGCGTTGTTTGTTTTTTACGTATCAACTCGTAAACAAAAATATATAGTTGGAAATATTTTTCATCACTTTGTTTTATCACATATCTAAAGTCTAACCTTTACTTGCGTAGTAAGGTGACAATGGTTACCCATACTAATATTATAAATGCGAATGTCACTCTGTTTGTTCGTTTGTTTGTTTGTTACCTTTTCACGACTAAACGGCTGATCGGATCTTAATGAAATTTGGCAAGAAGATAGATTTCAACCTGGGGCAGGACATAGGCTATATATCATCACGCTACGACCAATAGGAGCGGAGCAGCCGGGGGCAAAACGGGGAAAATTTGACGCAGACGAAGTTGCGCGGGACAGCTAGTATTGTATAATCTAGCTCATGACCACGGATTCGCCCGCGTTTTGTTCAGTAATTGTCCCACGGGGTCGTACTACCGCGATAAAAAGTATTCCATGTGCTATTCCAGACTATTGTCTATCCCTGTGCCAAATTTCATTTAGATCCATTCAGTAGTTTTTGCGTGAAAGAGTAACAAACATCCATACAGCCTCAAACAAACAAACAAACTTTCGCATTTAAGTATAATATTAGTAGGATTACACATTCCTAAGTATTAATTGAGTTCGAAAAAGACGTCATTTTCTTAAAAAAATAATGTACAATTCTCTAACATATTAAAACAGTTGTGAAAATGGCGACAAACAACTGTACAGCCTTTCCAAGAAAAACTTCTATCACTATTTTTATACAAAGGAAAGTACAAGTATTCTAAGATTTGGTGTTTCAAGAGCGTTGTGGAGACGGTCTAAGTAATTCCACGAGGATATATATTAGTGTCTCTTCATACATTCCTAGAACTAATTCAGAAAGACATACTGAGAATCTTTGGAATGTGCTTACCATTCCAAAGATTCTCAGTAGTGTCTTTGGAATATCTCTACAATTAGATATATACCTACATGTTCGATTACGTAAACCTTTTTGCAACAAGAAACTTTACTACTCATTATAATTGCCATACTTGATAGGAAAATAACGAAAAAGGCAGCATTCAGCCACATTCCCTGCCTGGGTCCTTGAAAAACCCTTTAAATACACCCCTTAAAATACGTTGCCTCTAAAGCTATATTTAGATTTTCATGGTTAATTTCCGTGGTTGCTTCACTTGTCTCATTTGTTTTAATCGTCAGAACCTAGTAAATAGTCCCACATTTAAATTAGAAATATGTCTTCAAAATATTGCCCAGTAGGTTGATGAACAGAACACTGAACTTATTTTGTCTTACAAAATGTCTGTGTGTGCCAATGCCAAAGCAGAATATGTTAGCAGTTGGCCTTCATGAATTCTACAAACGAATGATTACTGTGTTAAACTTGACAGGGTAAATTTCACCAATGACATGAACGCGGCAATCTGCACCTAACATCTAAACCCCGTTTAAAACCTGCCAGTGTCAATTTCAATAATCCATAGCAATGATAGCTGTTAAACGAAGTTTAAGTGTGCTAAATCCCGAGTTTCATAACTGCAACACGTTCTCTTGTTCTCAAATCAATCTAACGCCAACCATGCTCCTTATGCACCAGTAATAACTTAGAACCGAGTCATCGTAGGACCAAGATAGTTTCCGATAAAATTTATAGGTATGAAATTGAATTGATGGGAAGGAAGCCTCCATCGCTGCCGTCGGCTGGCGTGAAATTATCGAGTGCAACATCATAGATTAAGTGCCGACGATCTCTAGTAACGTAGCTGAGATCGATCGACCCACTTCATAAAGAAAATATACGTGGTGCGACGGGTCGTAGCCTTCGTGGGACTCGTGTGGATGGTTCATTTGTTTTAGCGTTTGGTTCTTATGATCGGTTGTTAGTTATTGAAGTTTTTTGGGGAGTCGGAATGTGATGTTTGACTTCCTCGTTGGTTTACCCGTAAGCGCTACTACTGAGCATGAGGTCCTGGGTTTATCCATCAGGAATTTCTCCGGAGCAGCCACGGAGTCTGGATTTCAGCCCAGTTGGTGGCAATAGGCTCGCTCCCCATAGCATCAACATCATTATCTGCCTCACCTTTTCCCAAACTATTTTGTAGTCGACTTCCAACCTAACCGGATTTTTTTTTATTTTATTTATTTATTAAAGGTCTACCAACAATTGTTCACACTGGATACAGCGACATAATACATTCTTAAAATTAAATTACAGTGCAACAATTACTTATAGGTGCACAGAACAGTAACATGCACGGATGCAGCTAAGTACCAGTATTTTACATGAATCGACTGCCTATCTGACCTCCATAACCCAGTAACTGGTAATACGATACCCCTTAGTAAGACTGGATGTCAGACTTTTTGCTTCTGACTACTCGGTAACGACTGTCAAAGATCTACAAATGACAGCCGGGACCAACGGCTAAACGTGCTTTCGGAGGCACGGAGGAAACTCGGTGTGTAATTATGATCATCCATCCACGGACCAACCACGGCAAGCACGGCTTAACCTTAAAGATCGACCCGAGTGGCTGTTATTATTTAGCCATGAGCTCCCTCCCCATAGCATGGGAAAACATAACTGGCCAAATGTCGGTGTACTATTAGGTACACCTTTCCCTTACCTTTCGAGGAATACAGACGTGATCTTATGTATAGATAGTATAAGATTATTTTTCTCTGTTTATTCATGTTGTATAAATTGCATGCTTTAATTGATAGAATATATAGTGAACTGTGCATTCGCCCAACATCTTGCAACAAATTTATACGTACATCGGTTCTGTGGTCAGCAATAAAGATTTGATTTGATCTCTCGAGAATTTATTGAGCTGAGCATAAGCTGTCTTGGGTTCGATTCAGGTCAGTCAAACTCAAGTGTTCATTGAATTGTTAACTAGCATTCCGGAATCTGATATGTACCCGGTTATTATTTTCATTTGACTTAAACTGTACATATTATTATTTCGGAGATTGATGATTAAGATCTAATTGCTACAACGCCATCTATGAAAATATAATTGAACTTCTTTATTGTACTACTAGCTGTATTGTATTGTACGACTTCATCTTTATTATCTTAATATTTAAAATACAAATATTTTTTTACAGTTTTCATAAGACAGACAGACATTTTCTAAAGTAATAAAACATCAGCTATCTGCCAGTGAAAGTCCCGTCAAAATCGGTCCAGCCGTTCCAGAGATTAGCCAAAAAGCGGATATTTTAATATTACAAATAGACACTTAAATTTTATTTATTTGTATGTTTGTATGTATAGATGACAATCGTCTCTGTACGAGTTACCCACAAAGTGAACAAATGCCCAATATACAGTATGTTAGGTTAAACGAGGGACATATTGAGGGAGGGTATTCAGTATTCGATTCTAGTCCCAAATATGTAAAAAACCTATAACTTATATAGAAGAATTTTTAATGTTTTGTTTAGTGCCTAGATATTTTGGACTATCCTAAGCCAGGTAAGTTTAAAGTATGAAGGGAAAATGGATTATACCTAAGAGTCATTGACCCGCTCACATGTTCTGCGATAGTATTAAGTCGCTAGCGCAAGGGTGTATACACGTTGCGTGAAATTTGCGAAAATTTTGGTATGGTTCTGTCTGTTACTAATCAGTGTTTTTTTTTTTTGTTTATATTTTTATTAGTATCATGTTAGCATGTACTATTGTGGGTTTGAATATGTCCCTCGTTTAAACTAACATACTGTATAATCTGGCTAACCCTTTATAACCTCCTAAATGTAGCAGATAGTCGGCAAGTCTGTAAATCCACATTCTAGTTAGGTAGGTACTAACCTACTCCACCCCTTTATATATAACCTAATAAAATTCCACTTCATAGTCAAAGCCCGGATTTAAAATTCAAATTCCGTAATGCAGTAGAAAGTGCAATCTCATGAGCTACAAATAGCATAAAAACGCCAGTCAGGGGCAGTCAGCTAATATTTATGATAAGGTACCAATATGCAGCTCGATACCTGCTGAGTTTGTCACAAGCATCGATGAAAATATCTCTGAAGCGTATTTTATCTTGCGTATTTTATCTCGGTGGAGCGATGATCTTCGCAAGGCGGCTGGCAAGAGCTGGATGAGAGTGGCCGAGGATCGTGCTCAGTGGCGTGTCATGGGAGAGGCCTATGTCCAGCAGTGGACGAATACAGGCTGAGGATGATGATGATGATGTATTTTATCTTTGGAGTATACTTTGGTTCTTACTTTTACGAAATTTGCCTCGTTGGTCTAGTGAATTGAACTGGTGGCGTACCATGACGTCTTAAAACATTACTGTTCCATTCTTTTTCCAAAGTGAAAAAGAGACGGAGCTATGCAGGTCGTCTAGCTCCATCTCTTTCCCACTCTGGAATAGGAATGGAATAATAATGTTTTAAGCGTCATAGTAACCCCCCTGGTCGCAAGCGCGACTGCTAAGCATGAGGCCCTGGGTTCGACTCCCGGGACGGGCAAATTTTTATTGGATTTTTACATTAGGAATTTCTCAATAGCTGTCGCGGAATCTGGATTTGTGTCAGGTTGATAGCAACAGGCTCGCCCCCTATTACATCCTAACTTCCTAATCCTTACCTACTAATATTATAAACTAGCTGACCCGCGCAACTTCGTCTGCGTCACATTTTCCCCGTTTTTGCAACATTTTTCATTGCTGCTCCGCTCCTATTGGTCGTAGCGTAATGATATATAGCCTATGTCCTTCCCCAGGTTGAAATCTATCTTCTTGCCAAATTTCATTAAGATCCGATCAGCCGTTTAGTCGTGAAAAGGTAACAAACAAACAAACAAACAGTGACTTTCGCATTTATAATATTAGTATGGATGCGAAAGTAAGTTTGTTACCTCTTCACGCCTAAACCACTGAACCGATCATCCTAAAATGTTACGACTATTCAAAAGTGCCTGTAACTGGCCTACTTAAATAAATGATTTTGATTTGATTTGTTGCATAACCAGGTGTACTGGTGTACAGGAACGGACCTTTCATCCCGAAAGAAAGTACTGTGTCGGTGCCACGTGTCCGAGACGGTTATTGTCAAATTCAAAGTTTACGCGAGGGAAGCTGCATGCAAAAGCCAGTGGGACACAAACATAACTGGTGAAATGCGGGTGTACTATTAGCTACATCTTTGCTTTACCCTTAGAGGATAAGGTCATTGCATAAGTGGCTAATAACAATGTCCCAGCACAAACTACAAATTAAAAATAAAAGTCATTCAAAGGTATTTTTTACACTGCACAATTGGAACAGCTTACCTTACCTTGGTTTGGGTAAGTTTGTATGAACCAGTGGCATGATTTTTTTTCACAGCGGCCACAAAGATAATTGTTGCTGACGTATAATGACTTCTAAAAGAATTTTGCCGAAACTTATATCGGAGCTTAAATATCTGATGCCAAAGTTGTGCTGTTCGTTGATTACTGCTAACTGTTTGTACGTATTTTATCAAAAATGAAATCTTTCTTTTCGTCAGCCATATGTTATTACTTCCCAGAATTGGCTCCTAAGCGACTCTATCGAATGGTGTAATATTTTGATTTTGAAAACAACGGGCATCGTTTCTTCGCTAGGAATATAACTTTTTCAAAAAACCAATGATGCAGTTTTAGTTTGTATCAAAATCGGGCTCGAGACTCCTTTGAATGTTTTTCACTATTCCTCATAGTTTCGGATTTTGGCCTACCACCCACTTAAAAAAATCTGTATATTTTGGCTCCGATGCATTTTGGAAATAATTGTTATTAGAAGAAAATCAATGTCTTATTGTGTTCTGGCTAATGAATTCCTAACTAATATTATAAATGAGAAAGTAAGTTTGTTTGTTACGATTTCACGCGAAAACTACTAAACCGATCATCATGAAACTTTGTACACATATTCTTGGAGGTATTAGAAGTAACATAGGCTATATGTATATCATCAGGCTATGACATACAGGAGTGGAGCAGCAATGAAAAATGTTGCGAAAACGGGGAATATGTGACGCAGACGAAGTTGCGCGGGACAGCTAGTATATTATACTTGTGGCCGCAGACTTTAAAAAAACCATGCCACTTTTACCCAAACCCCTTTCTCACTTTTGTAGTGAACGTACTATATCTTACGGTGCACGGTGCATGAACCAAACTCTATACTAAAGAGTCTAGCTCGATAGTCAATAGACTAGCCAACCTTTACTGGCAACTCATGCTAATAAATCAGGACTTATGCCAGTAGAAGATATAGTATTACATAGGTCTAGACTTTGAGCAGACAATACAACGGAAGTACTAATAAGATGTGAAAAATACCAAGCGGTTAGGTTTCACCTTTATCTGAAGCATTTGAGTCAGTCTTTTGCAAATAAGCACTTATATTTTGCACTTGACTCATTTATTTATAAGTTGCTTTTCACTGTGTAATTATTAGGGTTCTGTACCCAAAGGGTCAAACGGGACCCTATTAAGTACAAAGACTTCGCTTCGTCCGTCCGTCCGTCTGTCACCAGGCTGTATGAACATGAACCGTAATAGTTAGCAAGTTGAAATTTCTACAGATTATGTATTCCTATTGCCGCTATAACAAAAATACAAAAAACAGAATGAAATAAATATTTAAGGGGGGCTCCCATACAAAAAAGTGTTTTTGTTTTTGCTCGTTTTTATAAATAATGGTACGGACTCGCACTTGGTCGGTTTTCTTTTTGGTTTTATCTGTTATCTGTCTTCTAAAATAATAAAAAAAAAGATCTCTGGTAATCAGCGATTTTGAAGGTCAGATTCCACTTCTCGAGTTCTGGAGTTCTGGTCTTTAAAATAATCCAACAACTTTGAGAAGCACGGTCCAACATTTGGGAAAAGGCTAGGTAGATGATGACACAATTATGCAGTAAGTAATATTGATCAAAAGAAAAAACACATTACAATACCTAGTGGTATTGTAATGTAATGTTAGTCTGTATGTGTTTTATTCCTAAATGGTACCCCAAGTGCGTCTTAAAATTCCCCCCACGAGCGATCCTCACAGCCTGGCGTCTGTAATTGTAAGAATCAAATTAACGTGTTATTTTGTTCGTTTTTCTTTGCAAACTTGTGTTTTAGCTCCAAGATAACTTTGTTAATTAAATTTTGCATTTTTGCTCCGTAGACAACTTTGTTCCCAAAATTGGGATCATACTTTCTTCCAGTGTGGTGAAAACGCAAGACGAAGAAAGAAATCGTGCCTTTTTACGTCATTAGAATAGGTAAGCCGATTAACATCAGTGAAATTATGAATAGATAATTTAACATAACATCACGCCCATGTAATGAAGGGTTAGGCAGACAGAGGTCTGCCAAATAGTCGATCACATTTCGCCAGATATGTTTAAGTCCCATATGTAATAGGGGGCGAGCCCATTGCCATCAACCGGCCACAAATCCAGACTCAATGGCTGTTAATGAGATATTTCTTATGGAAAAACCCAATAACACTTTTCCTGAACTGGGAATCGAACCCAAGACCTCATGCTCAGCAGTCGCTTGATAAGTAATTTAATTTGAACTTATTCAATTAGCTGGGTAATGATGTTTGATAAACTTACATCAGATTTTTTTACAAAATAATAACGTTATTCATCATTTTAGTCAGCTTTGCCTGACCTCAGGTTTGTCCCGATTTCCCGACTCGAGGGGCACCGAATGCAGTGGAACATAAATAACTCTCTCGATATACCCCGATTTTATTATCTTCGTTCACAATAATTGCAAAAGATTTCATATTATTCATCAATAAAACTAAAACACACAACACGTTAAACTTTGAAAAAAACTAAAAAACACGCATTAGAGTGAGTTCTTATCATGATACCCATATAAAGAATAACTAGTCCGCCATTTTCCATTTGAATGACGGCACTTAGCTAACCATGCATTGTCATCTAAACTAAACATGTATGCAAAATTTCAGCTCAATTGGAACCCGGGAAGTGGCGCAAATTCAACTTCTAAGATTTTTGAAGTGAAACTTCTTATGCGACTTCCAACAAGTTTAACACTACCATGGAGGGGCAATATTTTGTAAAACTCACTAGAAGATGGCAGTATTACAAGATTTGTGACTACGTAGTTCTACTAGGTACGCAAGATGGCGTGCAAACAGTAATGTATTCGACTCTTAGGTGTGACCAGCCTTCGCTTAATTTCCATGAGTAGAATAACCTCGATAAACTTATGTAATAATTATGTAATAAAAATAATACAACAAAAAAACAACAAAATATTATTTAGAAGCTCAATAAAATAACGAGAGTGAATGCGTGGCACTCGAACGCATGCATGTAGTATTACGAATTTTCACTTCTGCCGCGTGGAGGGGACTCCACGCAATATCGTTTTTTTTTTACATACAAGTGAAGCTAATAAAAACGTTTTAAAAAAAGAAAAAAATGTTTTGCAAATCTACGTTGGAAATCTTCAGTGGCAGACAACGCATAGCCTAATCATCTTGCCCTTGTCCCTTCCTAGTTAGGGTCGGCGCAACATGTTTTGTTTTTTCATTTTCCCCAGTCAGACGTCACGGTATTAACTCCTTATCTTCTTATCTTATCTTAATCTTATCCATACTAATATTATAAATGCGAATGTCACTCTGTTTGTTTGTTTGTTTGTTTGTTACCTTTTCACGACTAAACGGCTGATCGGATCTTAATGAAATTTGGCAAGAAGATAGATTTCAACCTGGGGAAGGACATAGGCCATATATCATTACGCTACGACCAATAGGAGCGGAGCAGCAATAAAAAATGTTGTGAAAACGGGGAAAATGTGACACAAACGAAGTTGCGCGGGACAGCTAGTCTTAATATATATAAATTACGTATTCACGTTTTTTGTCCGCGATGGACTCCTAAACCACTTAACCGATTTTAATCAAATTTGTACACCGTGTGCAGTTTGATCCAACTTGAAAGATAGGATAGCTTACATCTCAATTTATGGTCGCAATATTATTTTATTGCAAACTAGCTGTCCCGCGCAACTTCGTCTGCGTCACATCTTCCCCGTTTTCGCAACATTTTTCATTGCTGCTCCGCTCCTATTGGTCGTAGCGTGATGATATATAGCCTATGTCCTTTCCCAGGTTAAAATGTATCTTCTTGTGAAATTTCATTAAAATCCGATCGGCCGTTTAGTCGTGAAAAGGTAACAAACAAACATACAAACAAACAGAGTGACATTCGCATTTATAATATTATATATAATATATAATATAATATATATATATATATAATAAGTATATAAGTATAAGTATATAAGTATGGAAGTATGGATTACGTCACAATTATCTGTAAGCTCCAAACGATTCTAACAGATGGCGGTATCTGTTGACTGGATTGAGTAAGTATTCAATAGATGGCGCTGTATAGGAGCACAACAGCAATGAAAAATATTGCGAAAACGGGGAAAATGTGACGCAGACGAAGTTGCGCGGGACAGCTAGTTCTTTCATATAATTCCTCACACAATCCACCTATATTTTCTTTGGCCTTTCTCTCCCAGGCTATCTTATCAATATTGAACATTATTAAGCAACCAAAATAGCTCATCCAAGTATAAACTATATGTCAACTTCAGAAAATAATAATAAAGATAACTTTATCACAAGCGCCTCTTTCTCGGAGACAATAACTAACAATCAACCCACCTTTGACCCACCTTTATCAAATGAGCCCGAAGATACACGAAGTGACTAATAGAACTCGGTACAAAAGGTCAAGGTGCTCGTCGCTTTCTATCTTCAGATTAAGCCGCACTTGCCTAGGTTAGTCTGTGGATGGGTGACCACCAACTACATATCGAGTTTCCTCCGTGCCTCGGAAAGCACGCTAAGCCGTTGTTCCCGGCTGTCATTCGTAGATCTTTGAAAGTTGTTACAGGTTAGTCAGTGGCCGGAAAGTGTGACAACCAGTCTCACTGAGGGGTATCGTATTTCCCAGTAATTACTGGGTTGTTGAGGTCAGATTTGCAGTCATTACTGGGTAATACGGATGCCCCTTGGTAAGACTGATTTTAGACTTTCAGGTCACTGAAACGTGCCAAGGTTGCTCCATTGATGGATGATTGGTGATGGGTGACCCATTACATACCAAATTTCCCTCGTGCCTCGGGAAGCACGTTAAGCCGTTGATCCCGGCTGTCATTTATTTTGTAGGTCTTTGACAGTCGTTACGAGTAGTCAAAAGCCAAAAGTCTGACCTTCAGTCTTACCAAGGGGTATCGTATTACCCAGTTACTGGGTTGTGGAGGTCAGATAAGGAGTCGCTTCATGGAAAATACTGGTACTAAGCTGCATCCGGTTAGACTGAAAGCTGACCCCAAGATAGTTTGGGAAAAGGCTAGGCAGATGATGAGCAATTTCATGGAAAATACTGGTACTAAGCTGCACCCGGTTAGACTGAAAGCTGACCCCAAGATAGTTTGGGAAAAGGCTAGGCAGATGATGAGCAATATCGGGAATTATAGCGAAAAAATAATCAAGTGCCCCGTACAAAATGTCAATACCTCATCATCCACATCCCGAATTCACCCACTGCTGGGCCTGGCCTCTCTTTACTTATGGCAAGCTCCACGTTCTCTTGTTTCATCCAGGATATTCTCGATGGCTAAAATGTCGTCTGCCCATCTCCCCGCCGGAAGACCAAAACTACTTCTGTTTCCGGCCCTTGAACGCCACTCGGCACAGCTTGCTCCACTTCCCAACACCGCGTCTTGCTAGGTTTCCTGCCTTTTTTTCTCTCTATTCGGAAATCCTCAATGGATTTCCTCCACTCTTGGGAGAGCGAGAGAGGGGTCTGTTAGACTCGTACTGACTCAGTGGTGTTCCCTTCCATACTTGCATAGGGGGGCAGCGGGTTCTCTGCTACACACGGTGTATAGCAGAGACTATAGCATCATAAGGCGATTCTTTCAATGAAGTTATTTTTATCAAAGAAAAATGGTTAAGTTTGTATTGCACGCAGCAGAGATGTACACACGGCGAGACACCCAGCCATATTTCCAGAATAACATGGCCTCGCTTTGTTTCCTGTAAAATGAGATATCCGCTGATACAGTACATCATGTTTCGCTTGTTGTGATTTAGCTCCATGGGCGATGTTGTTGCCAACAACCGAGTAAAAATCCAGACTCCAGGTTTTAAGTACTAATAAATTACTAATGGTTAAACCCAATATCAGTCTGCCGTCATAAGAATCGAACCATGTCGCGCTTGCGACCTATAAACTGAAAGGCCAAAGATCCAAATTTATATTTCCATACTATCTCACAATGTAGTAGACAACAAGGCAAAGAGGCTCTTGGACCTCAACTATCACTTCATAGCCAAGCGATAGTCTAGTAAGTCTATTATTGCAAAGCAAGTCTCCACTCATAATAAAATCACAAAATCATTTAACCTGTGAAATTATTACGCAAACGTAGTTCAAAGTAAAGGGGTTAACGGAGGGAGGTAAAAAGCGCTTACAGAAGTTTCCCTGCAAAACCGCGTCGAATTACAGAAACCTCACGGAATTAACCTGCGTTAAACAAGACCACGGAGTACGAAGTAAATGAAATCTCAACTTTTCTTTAAATGTCTGTTAAGCAAGCGAATGAACAGGTTCATCAGACTACATTCCCAACTTCTCACTATTGGGTCACAAAACTTCTCTCTATTAGGGAATGTGCCATTATTCAACCCGCGAACCCAGTGCGGAATGATGAATAACATGCATGGCTTGTAAATTTTGGTTTCAGGACTTTAGTTTCCTCAAGATGACAAGTAATAGAGAACTATGGAAAAAAAGACGTGCTGCGCCGACCCCAAACAAATTAGGATAAGGTCAAAAAATGATGACGATTTACAGCAAGACCATCTAATCGACGGGATTCTTAACGCTCTTTAAAGTAACTTTTCAGACTGATGCCTGATAAATCTACTTTACTGTACAGGTACACCCTCATTTTAACAAAGCTCATTTGCAAAACCATTATAACCCGAATGCATACCACCAACACAAGAGGAAAAAACTCACTTCAAAGTGCCATTATAACTTCGCCGTACCATGTCGTGATAGTATCAGCGTGTTAAATGCAGTGACAATGCCTCTCTCCCCTGGCCGATATCTCTCTTATAGTACTTCGTTACTCATTATCACTCCATTTGCTTACTTCTCCGTGGCAGAAGCCAACTACTTAACCCAATTAACCGCAGAAACCTAAACAAAGTGAGACAGTATTTTCGATATTGCATTGTATTATCTTGTTGCTTTTTAGTTATGTTTTCCTTAGAATTCTGGTTTTATTGGGCCGTATATCTTTATATGTTTTAGGTTTGCGGTGTAGTTATCTATTTAGAGGCATTGCTTTTATATACGTGATCTTAATTACTTATTGATGTATATACTACTAGCTGTCCCGCGCAACTTCGTCTGCGTCAAATTTTCCCCGTTTTCGCAACATTTTTCATTGCTGCTCCGCTCTCATTGGTCGTAGCGTGATGATATAGCCTATGTCCCTCCCCAGGTTGAAATATATCTTCTTTCCAAATTTCATTAAGATCCGATCAGCCATTTAGTCGTGAAAAGGTAACAAACAAACAAACAAAACATACAAACAAACAGAGTGACATTCGCATTTATAATATTAGTATGGATTTAGTGATATACATTTTTGGTGTTATTTGGTAGTAGGTACTTAACATTCCTCAATAGTGAAGGTGGTACAGACCATTCTTTAATTAGTTATTTACCTTACTACAGTACAGTACTTTTTTAACATCACGCCTGTATGCAACCACGAAGAGAGCAGAGGAGAGGTGGTCCTAATACTATACCCACATTTCACCAGTAATGTACCTATTTTTTTTTTACTGATGGGAAATCATCAAATTCCCCCCCCCCCTACCCGCTCTGGGCGGAGCGGGAGGGAGTGTCAGACTTGTACTGACTAAAACTCATCCATGTTCCTTCTTAGCCCTTTGTGTTCCAGGGCCACGGTATCTCTTTTGAACAGTCCCGCATGGTTGGCCAGTTATTCATATTCATATTTATTTATTTGCGTAAAACATGGTATACAGAGGTGTTACATGAGTTAAAGATAAGTTCATACATGTTTTGCTTAAGACTAAAGCATGCAAATTGGTTAACACAACTTATGTTCAAGGTATTCCTTAATGCTATAAAAATTATTATCATTTAGCCATTTAAACAAGTGAATTTTAAACAGTCTGCCATTTAATAATTTAAGTTTACATGGTAATTTGTTATATATACGTACAGACATGGCTAAACAGCTTTTACTATATTTTGTTGATCGAGGGAATTCATCTAAAACAAGTCTAAATTTGTCACGCCGATTTCTAGAACTTACATCTGCTGCTGTTCTGAATAGGTATTTGTGTTTGCGTACAAACATACATGTTTCATAAACATATAGTGAGGGTAGTGGTAGCAGACCGAGTTTTTTAAATAATGGTCGACAAGATACGTCTGGTGGAATGCCCTGAATGGCTCGAACACATTTCTTTTGAGCGATAAATGCTCTATTATGGTCGGTACTATTTCCCCATGCAATTAGTCCATATCGCAGCGAGGACTCCACATATGCACGATAGGACATTACAGCTGTTTTAATATTTGTAACATTTTTAATCCTTCTAAGAGCGTATACGAATTTATTGATTTTGTTACATATGCTATCGATATGAGCTTTCCAGTCTAGATGTTCGTCTATGATCGTTCCCAAAAACTTAGTTTGTGCTGCTTTTTGAAGTTATAAGATTTATTAAATTGTACATATACTGATTTATTAAGGTTAATACATAAATTATTATTATTAAGCCAATTTATAAGATTTTCTATTGTATTATTAATATCTGTTTCATGATCAGTTATTGATTTACTTTTTTTATCGGTAGACACTATTATCGAAATATCATCAGCGAACAAAAAGCATTTATGATTAGTTATGGCAACAATATCATTCACATAAAGGAGAAACAAAATCGGGCCCAATATACTGCCCTGGGGAACGCCTCGTTTGGTGGTTTTAAATGCGGAGTGGTATGAAACCATATCTTTATTGGCATTCATATTAGTGATTGTAACACACTGCTGTCTGCCGGATATGTATGACATTAACCAATGTAGTGGCGGTCCTCTAATTCCCATAGACTCTAACTTCTGAAAAAGCATGTTGTGCGAGACCAAGTCGAACGCCTTAGACAGATCGAGAAATAATCCCGTCGTTAGTTGATTATTATTAATTTTAGTCAGTACTGCTTTCAAGAGTGAAAAGATAGCTAAAGTTGTTGATTTACCTTTTTGAAAACCAAATTGCTCTTTCTTTATAATATGAAATTTCTCGCAGTAGTTAATAAGCCTTTTATACATGCATTTTTCGTAGATTTTTGACAAAATTGGTATTAATGTTATTGGGCGGTAGTTGTTAACATCATATTTTTCACCTTTTTTAAATAGTGGTTTTACAATTGACATTTTTAATTTATCTGGAAACACTCCTTGAATAAAAGACAAGTTTATAAGATGCGTTAGAACCCTGCGTATTTCCTTAGCACATTTCTTAATAATTCTAGTGCTAAGTTCGTCGTAGCCTTCGGAGGTAGTATTATTTAATAACATAATTTGTTGTTCTACTTCGCTTTCTGACATTGGAACAAGGAACATTGAATTAGGTATTAGGCTTTCATTACACTGACTATTTGTACCTTGCTGTGTGGGGTTATGATTTAAATAGAAATCATTGAAGGTGGAGGCTATTTCTGTTGGTTCCGTAACTATGGTATTATTAATTTTAATGGATTCTATGTTATTCTTATGACTAGGATTATGTATTTCATTTTTTATTACGGTCCATGTAGCCTTACATGTGTTCTGATGTGTATGCATAAATTTTATATTAGCATTTCTTTTGGAGTTATAGATACATTTTTGTAACAAATTTGAGTATTTAATGTATCTGGTTTTGTTGGGTTCAGTTTTCTTCTTATAATATTGATAACGCAAAAATCTCTTAGTTTTACAGCTCTGCTTAAGACCTTTACTTATCCATGTTTGTTTTACTGTTTTGTTTAGATTTATCTTTACTTTAGGAAAACACAGATAATAAAAAAGGCATATTAACTCGTGAAAACGATTGAATGCTATATTTGCATCTTTTTCTAAATATACTTCTGACCAAGTCAAACTTTGTATGCATTTTCTGAACTTGTGTACCTTATGGACATTGTAATCTCTTTTGTAAACGTAATAAATTGCATCTTTTATCGATTGAAGTTTTAAGGGGAAGTCTATCATTTGAGCCGTTTCGTGGTCCGAGAGATAGAGTGATAATACTGTTGTAGTTGCATTTGGGATATTACTCAATATATGGTCAATACAAGTGGATTTGCGAGTAGCTTCATTAATATGAATTTTTAAATTGTAGTTGTTAGCTAGATCTTGGAATTCATTACTGATTTTACCTTTTTTAAGTGTGTTTATGTTAAAGTCTCCTGCTAGAACTATGCGTGTTGAAGGTTTGTATTTTTTGAGAATATCATGTAAGAGTCTATCTAGATTTGTTAAAAATAGGTTGGGGTCGGACTGGAGTGTTCTGTATATGCATATTATCAATAGCTTTTCGTTAGTTAACTCAATGCCACAAATTTCGAATGTGTTTACTGATGCATACTTTTTAACCATTGATAATTCATTGAAAATAAGATCCTTTTTAACTAGGATGCAGGTTCCACCTCGGCTTTTTTCTCTACAAAAGTTGGCAGCTAATATGTAATCTGGTATCTTAAGGTAGCTCTCATGGCCTTTCTTAATAAATGTTTCAGAAAGGCAGATTACATGTGGGTCATTATATGAATCTCGCATCTCTAGTAATGTTATATCTAATAGTTCTTGTTTGGATAGAATGCTTGCAATGTTTTGATGTAAAATCCTAAAGTGGTGGAACGAAGACGTTGTTGGTGGTATATTTTTAGAATCGAAAAAAATTGTTTGATGTATTTAATGGTGGAAAATAGTATGGTATGGTACCCTTTTTTATGTGTTTAATTTTCCCAGCGGGAGCGCATGTATCTTCAGTTTCCAGTTCTTTTTTTGCGGAACTTTTGAAATAAAAGGGGATTGTACCCTTCATGGGCTCCTTATTTTTTGTTAAAAAACTTGTTCTGCTACTCACCAGTCGTTTTTTTATTTCAGCAGCATTCAAAAATGTCGCGTTATAGTATTCACAATCTAGTTCATAATTTATTGATTTGCAAATATCAGATAAATTGGTATATTGGCAGTTCGTGAAGTGACAATTTTTATAATGATGGCAAATATTTTTTAAGCGTTGATTTAATTTCACAACGTCAAGGTAATAACTTTTTTGTACATTTAGTAAAATAATAGTATTTTTATAAAATAATTTCAGCATGGATTTTAGTTGGAATAGGACATGTTTCATGTTATGATCATTTTCACCCAAACATATTACAACTTTGTCGTCCGGTTGTAGGTTGAAGTTCATACAACTTTTCATTATGACATCGCTGCCTGCATTCGGCATCGTTTGAGCGAAAACTCCGTACTTCTCATATTGTGTATTTATTCTCGACTGTATAAGAGCTGCCGCTAGACCTACGCATTGTTGGGCGCCGAAGATCACAATTCTTTTTCCATATTCATGCTGTTGTTGTTTAGTAGCGTTTGTTTGTGTTGTACAGATTGATGCTGCACAATTTTCATGTTTTGTTGCACTCAGGGCCTGTATTTGTTTAGTGAGCGTTGCTATTTCTTGTTCTGCATCTTTCAAATCTTCTTGCAAAGCTGTTATTTTTTGTTGTAGACCCAGATATGTTATGTTGCTGCTGGAGTCAACGCTTGATGTAGGTCCAGGCGAGGTTGGTGTAGAGGGCACATTTTGGAATAAGAGTGAACGCTTTTTCTTTTTAGTTGTTTTTATTGGGCTATTTTCCAAAATTGCGGACGAGGAACACAGAGATTTTAATATTTTAATTTCAGCAGTTAGTTTCTTAACTTGTTCTTGTAAATTGTTATTATCCAATATTACATTTTCCAGTTCGTTCTCTGTAGTCTTCAGTTTCTCAGTTAGTTGATGTATCGTATCTTGTACTTCTGTGATTGAGGTGTTAATTATTGTGCCGTCTAAGCTTTTAGATAATTTATTAGGCGATGTATCAGTCTCATAAGATGTTTCATAATCTGTGAGAATGTGTGAGTCGTAAGTAAGGGGCAATTTTCCCTTATTTTCGGTGCATCGCTCAGGGGAAGACTGCCTGTCTGGATAAATTATTTCGTTCCTTAAGGTTACGTTAGACACATCTGTATTTTTAGCAACTGTTTTCTTAATGCAACTCTTGCAGCGCCATTTCTTCTTAGATTCCTGACTCATTAAACGGTATGTTTGTTCGGGGTAGCCATCGCAATCGGGCTCAAATCTGTTGTTACAAACAGACCACAAAGCTGTATTTTTTGCGGCAACCGTTTTTTTGCATTTGTAGCATAGTACTAGTGCTGACATCTTACGGATTTCACTTGAGGAGTTGGTGTGCAACTTGGAAGTCGACATTTTAGTTCAATATTACGCGTCTAGATGGTGTTAATGATTGATCTATTCGAAGTGTTACAGCTACTCGACAACAGATGTCGCTTTTTTAAATTTCTTTGTTAGTATTGAAGAATGACTTTGCGATTTTCAAAATAACGATGGTAAAAACGTTCAAGTTTTATATTCACCAATTATTTTTGAGTTTGATTAGCACACTGCTGTTCACCACTAGTTGATCATCGATTCACTTAATTGTTATGAACGTTTTAGTCACTTTACACACAATATTTATACTGTGTTTACCTCAGATTACGCTCAGGAATTGTTCACGTAATAACTTTTTTTTGCATAACAGTTACGTTTAGATAACACTTTCACTGTTTGTTTACACTATATAAATCACGCGTATTATAAATTTATTAAAATTTAACTGTATTTTAGATTTTTATTGCCAATAATAACGGAGCTCAATGTTTTCGTGACGAACAGCGCCATCTCCCTCGGTTGATACACAAGCTGTTGTTTTGCATCCTCGTCAAATTCAAGGAGGTAACTCTTATGTACCTAAGTCTCATGTAATGGAGGGCGAGCCTATTGCTATCGACCGGGAGCATACCTAGACTCCTAGGCTGCTATTGAGAAGTTCCTGATGGAAAAACTCAGTAACGCTTTGAAATCGGATTACACTTCTTAATAATGCGTTAAGCACAAATTATTTGTCAAGTATAGTATCGAAAAGCTGAAAGTTCACTGAAGTTTTTCAAAATGATGTTGAAGTTATTGCTGCGCGACATCATATTTTAAAACATGAAAGGTTGGGATTGAATGTAAAATCAAAAATCTCAACTCTAGAGGAGCTCATGGCTAAATAATAACAGCCGCTCGGGGCGATCTTCAGGCTGTGCTTGCCTAGGTTGGTACGTGAATGGGTGACCATTCATTACATACCGAGTTTCCTCCGTGTCTCGGAAAGCACGTTAAGCCGTTGGTCCCGGCTGTCATTTGTAGATTTTCGACAGTCTTTACAGGTAGTCAGTAGCCCGAAAGTCTGACAACCAGTCTGACCAAGGAGTATCGTATTACCCAGTTACTGGGTTGTGGAAGTTAGATAGGCAGCCGCTTCATGTAAAATACTGATACTCAGCTGCTTTTCGTTAGACTGGAAGCCGACTCCAACGAACTTTAGGAAAAGGCTGGGCAGATGATGATTTTGTTTTGATTGACTTAAAAACTGGTACGGTTGGGAATGGATGTAAAATTAATAACGGCCTTTTTTTTCGTGAGTTTCAGTGCACAACTCTAATAAACCGAGCCATGCCTCGTTTAGGCAAGCTAATGTGTAGCCATTATGGCTGCTCCTTAGAAATTGTTTGCCGCTTAATAAGTCACTTTGAAGTCTCAGTTGAGAACGCACTTCGGGTTCACACTCGGAATTTGTGTTCAGTGACCTGTTGTTGTGAACAGAATGGTCATATTGGCCAAGGTTTTGGTAAGATGTTCAAGTTATCTTGTGAGTTGTAAATTAATTTTGGAGCTTGAGACGTTTATTGGTCAGCCTATCACACGAAAATTTTTGGGTAGATTTGGACGGTATAATATAATAATTATATAACATCACGCTTATAATCGTCGAAGGGTTAGGCAGAGGTGTAGCTAATAGTAGGTACTCCCTCATTTCGCCAGTTATGTTTAAGTCCAATGTGATAGGGGGGGAGCCTATTGCCATCAATCGGGCACAAATCCAAATTCCGTGGCTGCTACTGAGATATTCCTGATGAAAAAACCCAATAACTCTTTGCTCGGCCCGGGATTCGAGCCCAGAACCTCATGTTCAGCAGTCGCGCTTGCGGCCACTAGTCCAACGAGGCAGTCAGATTTGGACGACAGTTTAACTTAAAGAGCTTTATATAGGATCAGGATTAAAACACAAGCAGACTAGCAGCCACGACTACTCTTACTTACTCATAAGTTTGCCTCATTAAACGAAGCATGGCGAAAACTAGAGGTGGCTCGGTTTACTGGAGACACGAAAAAAGGGGCCATGTTTCAAAGATTGAAAAATGTTGTGGATTTTTATCCGCATCTATATTTTTGCAAGTGACATATACAGGGTGTAACGGAAAGGTTATATACATACTTAAGGATGTGCTACAGACCGTCGACTCAAATGTATGGGGCAGCTGATATTTTTTTCGCTATTAAGCTGTTTGTCCGATGGAGAAACATGTTTAGTTTGATGGTCTGTAGCACACCTTTAAGTATGTAATACCCTTTCCGTTACAGCCTGTATACACATCATAGTGTGCAACGCCTTGGATTTCTACAGTACAGTTTCACAAATAGAATGTGGGTTTATATGCTACAGAAACACCTGTACCTAACCTTTTATGAATTTAAAGCGTGATGTTATGTTAGATATCGACTAGTAATAGCTGAAACTGAAAGAAATAAAAACTTATCGCTGCCATTTATTTTACACCAAACGCGTGAACGTAAATCAAATCGCAGCCATATTTAAAATATGAGCTCTAAAGGTATAAAATATCTGGACATGGCACCGTTGATAACCCTACCATGGTGCGGATTGATGATAAAATTCAACCGTAAATAATAAATGTTGGCAGTCAACGGTTTTATCGAAATATTATACGGGTTAATTTATATTCTGCAAACAAGAAAGTATACTCAAAAATTTAACGTCATGAAGTAAACATTGGGCTCGGATTGCAAACGGATTGTATTTTTTTAATGCAATAAATCTCGAGGAAGACAAATATTGTTTACTAGTTCTGCTCGTTGAATTTATTCTGGCTTTGTTTTTTTGATTACGTTTAAGCCTTTATCTATACATCTGTACAAATAAATAAAACTGAAGTGTCTGTTTGTAATATTAAAATAACTGCTAATTATTACATGCAGATTATTATGAATGTATGTATACAGGGTGTAACGGAAAGGGTATATACATCCTAAAGGGTGTGCTACAGACCATCAAACTGAACATGTTTCTCAACATAAAAAATTTTCGCAGCTAAAAAAAATATCAGTTGCCTATACATTTGGGTCGAATAGGTATTGTAATTTTCTATGCGGCAGCAGATATTTTTTTTGCTGAAAAACATGTTTTATGATGAGAAACATGTTCAGTTTGATGGTCTGTAGCACACCCTTAAGGATGTATATACCCTTTCCGTTACACCCTGTATACGGTACCTACATATACCAAAATACCATGTTTCACAATTTTATCTGACTGTCTGTCTGTTTGTTCCGGCTAATCTCTGGAACAGGTGGACTGATTTTGACGGGACTTACACTGGCAGATTATAATAAGAATTCAACGTCATTTATAGCGCAAAGCGTAGAATGGTTTTAGAGAATCCAAATCACACCTAACAAAAATAAAATCTCATCTGCCTAGCCTTTTCCGAACTATGTTGGGATCGGCTTCCAGTATAACTGGATGCAGCTGAATACCAGTATTTTACATGGAGCGACTGTCTATCTGACCTCCACAACCCATTAAGTCCAGAGTAATTTGGTACCCTTTTATAAGACTAGTTGACAAACTTTCGGGTCACTGCGACTGTCAAAGATCTACAAATGACAACCAGGACCAACGGCTTATATCTAAAAAAACAAAATTCTGACAGAATATGTCTAAAATCCCTAAACGGGTTTTCCTTTCCAAATGAATTCAAGTCAACAAAAATATTTTAACGCGGTAAAATTTCCCGTGAGGTTCCAAGTGCCAAAACTTTATTATCGAATGAACCTTTGTCTGTCTAGTGTTTTCATGAAGAAGCTCTTAAAATATAATAATATCAAAAGTTACTGAAGAAATTGTAGTATAATATCAAGATCTTCGGATCCGCTTCCCTCCTCTTAAATAGTTTTAATCTGTTATCATCGACAAGGCATAGTGACACCTTGGAAGCATAAAACATTTTCTTAAGTCCCTCTCCTTTTGTGAAAATGAGAAAAAGTTATCGCCTTAGTCCTATAAAATGTGCTGACCTCTAAGCGATATTCAATAGACCTTTTTTGTGATAACTTTTTAAACCTTGGTGAAAAGAAAGGAATTATTAGGGTAACAAATAAGGCTATCTGAAGATGAATTATTATGCGAAGGTGGACTAGTTTTTGGGCTCTTGTAGATAGCAATAAATGTTGTAGATTATCGTAAAGTATGGAAGATTATTTTGACATATGGGCTGAAAAATTACTACAGCTAGACGAAAGACTAAACGAGAGAGAGAGATTTTTCACCATAGGAAATTGGAGCAGATTGGAGGTGCGATGGCAAAGACTGGGGAATGTAGGCCTTAAATTAAGAAGGACAAAATCAGAATACTTATTCTGAGATTTCGGTGGTATCTCCAGTCCTGAGCCCATAACCTTTTCCGGAATGGATTAATGAAATAGCGACAGATCACTGGAACAACTTGCGACCCATGGATGCCGCTCAAGTTAAAGGGGAAAGTATACAAGTCCGTAATTAGACCTGTCGTATTGTATGGATCGGAATGCTGGGCTGTGAAGAAGATGGGAGGCAAATGATTGCAAATAGCGAAGAAGAGAATGTTGAGGTGGATGAGTGCTGTGAAAATTATGGATAAAGAGACGAA
This sequence comes from Cerastis leucographa, assembly GCA_963082945.1. Lineage (NCBI taxonomy): Eukaryota > Metazoa > Arthropoda > Insecta > Lepidoptera > Noctuidae > Cerastis > Cerastis leucographa. The sequence goes on along the minus strand of OY720362.1, from coordinate 12,524,384 downwards.
TTATATTAGAGGAAGTCTAAAAGGGAATCGACTGTCATGACGAAACGCATGTGACTAAAAAAGTGATGAATATAAATTTTGAAGGATGTAGAGGGAGAGGAAGACCAAGAAAACGGTGGATGGATTGTGTAAGGAATAATATGAAAGAAAAAGGAGTATAAGATAGCTTGACGAATGACAGATGCGAATGGCAGAAAAAAAACGTGTTGCGACCACCCCAAAGGACAAGGGCAGTAAAGTAAAGGAAAATGTACTGAGGAAAATGTTGAATATGATTGTAGATGGCTATAAGAATAGAGGCAGACCAAAGAAACGATGGATGGTCTGTGTGAAGGATGATATGGCAAGAAAGGAGGTGACTGCTGAGATGACTAGTAATAGGGAAGTATGGAAGAAAAAGATTATGGTGCGCCGACCCCAAATGAATTGGGATAAAGGCAGGAAAATGTTGATGATGAGGAACTGCTCTCTGCTTCTACTGGATTTATCAAATGTAGAAACGCTATTCGAACGAAGCCAACTGTAAACAAAAACTCTCAAAAACGGTGAAGGAATACATCGTGAGGAAACCGGCATGTCCTTGAACCAAAAATTCGAAGACATGTGACATCTACCAACCCGCACTTTGCCCGCGTGGTGGATTACAGCCCACTCCCTCTCATTGAGAGGAGGCCTGTGTCCCAGCAGTGGGAACATTATAGGCTAATGATGATGATGATGAAACAAAAACTGCAACTATGTCTAGAGTTGACTGTGACAACTATCTACAAACTTAATTATCCTCTATTTTGTCTCTCACCCAAAATAAACACAGAAAAAAAACAAAAGGTTGCCATTTAAACCACAATTTTAACAATATCTGTGCCAACAGAGATAAACAATGTTGCCAGTGATGTGATTATTTAATCCCCAATTCCCGAGACGAGTTGCAGCCAAGGGATCGTCCGTCAGGGACATAAAAATAAATTACTATGTTAAATTTTGCACGCCCTAAATCGCTGGGGATTCGACGATTTGTTCCGGTGTGTTGTTGCTTTTTATTAACGGAAATATGGCGACACTAATGGTTACTATAACTAGTAATATATTTAAAGTTAAAATGTATGGCTGGTTTTGTTAAAATAATTGGTGATGGACGATCTTTCTGTATGGCTGGTTGAATTGAATGAGACAGTTTTTGGATAAAAACGAGCCAAGCAATGTCTAAAAATAGAAAATAGAAATTCTAATATGTTTTTTTTACGTTGTCCTGAAAAAAACTAAGTACCGACGCAAAAATAGAGATCGCTTATAAATTCATGTAGGAGAATAAAATTCAAGATTGCCACCAATTTTTCTTCGATAACATTAAATTTAAGAGTATCTCCATATCTCCGAACCAAAACTTCAAATTGTTATACAACAATGTTAGAACAAAAAGTATCAAAGGGTTCCCTAATATCTATTACAGTAATCAAACGAATAGACATTGAGAACGCAACAAACGTCTCTAGAATTCGAGCGAGGCACCTTAGGGTGACATCGTCGAATGCCACGTCCTTAGCCACCAGCGTTAACTGAACAATACAACCAAGATACCAAGACCCCTCACATCACATACCAATACCTTACTTTAGTACCGAGGCTTATGTACCCAAGGGAGGAGTGGGAGGTCAGGCTTATACGGCCGTGCCAGGTGTAAATGTAGTGTTGAATTTCACGAATAATTCCACTTGTGACACTCCAATATTTGATGGGAGCGACGGAATTTATTTCAAGAATGCAAAACATGAATTTTAAACTCAACAAATGTCATGGTACGACGATCCATGACATTTGTTGAGTCTTTTGCGCTTTCAAATTGGTCGTAATGTTTCTTAGTATATGTATTACAGTGTTGTTTTAAATTCACGCTTTTTAACATAAAAATTATGATAAATTGTGGTGATTTGTTTTAATAAAGGATGAATGATGACAGTGCAGTCAGTTTCGTGCGATGCTTTCGTATTAAAGCGTCATTATCATACATTCATTAAATTGGTGAAGGGTGCATTTGCAGTTTTTTCTTGAGATTGAGTGCACACTTATTATATAATTTGGGGAGCGGGGGGTAATTAGGGTATATACTTGGTGAGCATCGCTGTTAGTGAGAACAGCATGCTATAAAGTGTCAAGTAACCATCTGCTGTAGTTTTATGCCCTGGCTGAAGGCCTTACACGCAAGGCAGCCACAAGATAGTCCGGTTAAGCAGACGACAGCCTCCTTGGTTGAATTGCGAGATGCCATTCACAAAAAAAAAAACTGCTGCTGTCATGGCAGAGTACTGTATTAAAAGCAGAACCCTAGCCAGTCCGAGGCAACCACGTCTTCGGCGTTACGGACGTAGACGGGCACGGTAAAGTGCCGTGCGTGCTCCCTCCTCCCGTGTTGCAGCTGACCTAACGGATAAAGGTCAAACTTGAATTTCGCCCTAAAACAGAACCTACTCATAAACACATCCATAGGCGCTGAAGAGGCAGCCAAGAATCTATAGCAGTACGCGAAACGATGGAAGGCAGTCGGCTGAAGGCTGATTGTGTTGCAGATCATGCTCAACACACTTTGAATACCTGCCACTTAAAAGAGATCTAAAAAACCACTAAGACCTTGGCAGGCAACAATAGAATCAGGGAGAAACGGTTACAAAGGATTATAAGTCATTACAGACATAAAATATACCGACTACTAAATAACAAAGTCTGATTTATGCTCCAGACCAGCCAGAGCCAGCCCCAGAATTTAATAACATTTTCCACCACCCAAAACTTTATGAAGTTCCATATGTAAAACATAATCTATATTAAACACAAAATATTTTACATCACATATTTGTATATTTTACTTATTTTTAATGTCATCACAGGAAGTCGCAAACAAAATATCCTCCAAACTAACACACTTTAAAAGCAAATAAATATATAAATATAAGCCGCGAATTCTAACAAGACTTTCACATTACCATCTAATTGTGCGCAAACAGAAGTATGGAATAATAAATTCACATACGTAGAAACAACTTGAATAATTCATTTAATAAAAACGTTAAGATAAATGACCTGACTGACGCAGCGTCGCGACGTATCACGTACGTACAGACATACTGTGCCATTCATTTTACACGTAGATGTAGGTATATACAAGGTGTTGTTTTGCATCCTCGTCAAATTCAAGGAGGTAACTATGCTAATGATTCTCGACTCGGATCAATAATAAAATGGGTAGGTATTTTTTTTTTCTTATTTACGGAAATCGGTAAGTGTAAACCACCTGTGTTTTAAACGCTGCCCGTCTGATTCTCGACCTATAACCGCGCTTTCACACACGCAAACAATCTCAAACTTTTGTTCGATAATTTCTTATTCTCTAACGTTAAGGGGGTTTATCTGATATACTGACAAACTTAAACAACCAAAAAAAATCAGCGTTTATTAATAACTATCTGGGTTCCGTAATTGAAATCCCGCGTGGTGGATTACAGACCAATCCCTCTCATAGACAGGAGGCCTGTGTCCCAGCAGTGGGAAAATTATAGGCTGATGATGATGATGTAATTTAAATTGATTATTTATGTCTTTTGTAACCACCTCCTGAATTTTGAGGAGAATGCAAAGGATGCAAAACAACACCTTGTATAGGTGTGTATTTATGTAGAAAGATTTTATGCATGTTTGTTTTCAGTTGAACAAGTTCGTGAGCAGCGGTGGCCCAGTGATAGCAGCCCCGACTTACGAGCGGTAAGCCGTGGGTTCGAACCCAGGCAGGCGCATTACTTTGTGTAATTTATTTCATCACCGCTGCCCTCAAAAACGGTGAAGGAAAACATCGTGAGGAAACCGGCATGTCCTAGAACTAAAAATTCGAAGACATGTGACATCTACCAACCCGCACTGGGCCCGCGTGGCGGATTACAGCCCACTCCCTTTCATAAAGAGGAGGCCTGTGTCCCAGCAGTGGGAACATAATAGGCTAATGATGATGATGAAGTTCGTGAGCTAGGTGAGTCTTGCATATAAAGCGTGTAAAAAGACCCTCAACAAAGTGGAAAGGCACTTGTTTTGTCTATCACTGCAATCATTTTTTTTTTATCTGGCCCGTGCCAGGAACCTTTTAGTTACGAATTGGAGGTCAAAGTTCTGTAAATATATTTTCTTGTCCTCTCTACTATTCAATGCATCCATCAGCACAATGTTTTGAGTGCGTTGCATTGAGTTGACAACCTCAAAAAAAAAGTTTCCCAGCAATAATTTTTGATGTACAGCATGCTTAGTTGACAGCTTCGTGGCGGGACAGACCGTTCCGAAGCCATCTTGTATTTAAAACAAAAGACAGTCAATTTGTGTCAGTTCATAAATATACACCGTACCGTTTATTGGGAGTATTCCCGTTTCAGCACCAAGATCACCTATTTTTTGGGCACCAATGCATTGAGCACCGAATATATAGCATTCAATATTGTAGGTGCCCTAAAAATAGGTGCTCAAACGGGAATACTCCGTTAAAGGACTTATGTTGCACTCACGGACACACAACACTCTCCATAGACTACTCTTAGGACATCACTTTTTGTTTTGTTTTTAATTATCTTCCTCTCATTACTTGGAGCTTTTACAATGTTGTAGTACGTAAGTGCAATTTTAATATTGTAATTTTAAGGGTGTGAGCCTGGAGATCTGTCATACAGGTCTCGAACCCAGTATAGACTCCAGCTCTCACAAAGGTTTTGAATTTGCATGTGACCTACATTCTATGTTCCGAAATTGTACCTTTTTGAGAGAAATAAATTACTATTGTATTGTTACTAAAGCCTTTTAAACATCGTTTGCGATCCCTAATCACCAAACATCGCCTAAACTGATTATATTTAATGAAAATAACTAAAACTTTGATTGAGTGAAAAGTTTAGCTGACCCAATCTCGTGGTTCAACTAAAACTCAATTGAGTGCGTGAATCCAAATAAACTATAATTACTAAATAATTTTCAAAGATGTCTAATTTAACATGAAGGTGCCTTTTGCTAGGATACATTAACCGTAGCCATGCCCCCAAACTGTCGAAGAAAAAGTAGTTTGTTATTCGGAGTCTAAAATGAAATATGAGATTTACGTAGAAAAAGTTTCTGTGGTCACGTAATGCAGATTCTTTTTCTAAATGATACCTATTTACTTAAAATACTTTATTACAGAAATTCTCATAAAGTAAGTATTATTACTTTCTTTATACAAACCTTTTAGTTTAATATATGCATATCCAAAAATAAAGCCTGCGAAAATTTCACCCTTTATTTGAATTCTCTATTGAAATTCTATACAAGCTCAACACAATTGCGAACCATCCACTGCTACATTCGATTTCAATTAATTTCAATTTACTACGCCTTATGTACCGAGCATACCCCCAATATGCTAACTCATACGGCCCTGAGTAATGACTGTAAGGAACAGCCTACATCGACAAAGGGCCCATTATGTCAAAAACAAACCCAACCTCGTAACCAATTCTCTCCATGTTTGCTGAGGGCTGCTCTCTTATAAATATGCAAATATTATCCTGCGTTTAGCCTGCTACTGCAATAATATTTATATTGAAATTGGCGCCCGCCGCCCGTCCTTGAACTCTCTCTATTATTATACTGTTCAAACATCCCTTCTACATTCGATTTGTGGTCTTCAGGACCTCAGCGGCTCCACACAGTTATCTGTGTTTGACAATCCTCTCACTAATAGGATCCCTGTTGATATTTTGCTCGTCTCTGTACTTTCTTTGAAGAGCTGTTTGAAGAAGTTTTTATTCTGTATTTGTGATCTTGGTCAATATGTCCCGCGGGTTCAAGATTCAGCCGACATAAGTACACATGGAAGTGTTAGACCACAATGTTGATGTCAACAGCTATTACGACTAGGGCCTTTTAAAAATGGTGTCACACTGATACCCTTCACATTCACAATATGAAACATGTTTAGACAGCACGAAAAGCGATTTGCAAAAGGAATTACTTTAAAAACTTTTCTGTTTAACCCACACTCGGACATAACCCTCGTTTTGCAAAAGGACAAGTAATAAACCTGTCCGCAAATGTCCGCGTTCTTATAAAAGATACAGCTCGCATCACGACAAAATGGCGGAGACCTTATACCACCACTTTCCCTAATAAAGTAAGAGTCATAAAAAACCACTACAATCATCATAACTCGACTGGGCGATGGACATTGTGACACAATGCCGCTTAAAAATTAACGTTCGCTTACACAACACAATCTTACACGAAATAAATAAATTGAAAGATACTGTTGGATCTAGGAATATTTTTTAAAACATTCTGAGTTTTATTTTATCTTTTAAATTTTTTGCTATTCTTGGCACTGCTCAGACGTGCATTATGAATATGCTACAATTTCTGTTCTAGAACGCAAACTTACCTACGTTCAGTATTTCTTTTTTTAAAGTATGGAATTAGTAAGTACTACAATGTTTTAAATGAAAAGCTAAACTAAGATTATTTTATTTTGATACGAATATACTAAAATAGAACTCTGCACGTCTCATATGATTAAATTCCATTCACTAGAATAAGTTAAAACCTGATAAAAAATTCAGTTGTATCCCTTCGAAAGCAATTTAATTAAAAGATTTTTTGCCCACGCACCATAAAATGAGTTTTCCACGTACCCGACTGTACGTGGAAAACAGATTCAAAAGTCGCTTAACAATTATCAATATTACACCGAGTTTTGTGATGTTCAGTGTGATCTAATGTAATATTGTTTTGCGAATTTGTGTAATAATTGATAAAAATATTGTGACGTATTTTACTCCAGTCTGTTAATATGGATCGTTCTAAAACTTAGAAGTCTTATAATTTTGGATATGTTTAGTGACTTTCGTTGCTGACCGTACATATTTATGTCGCAGGATTATGAAAAATCGTATTTTTGTAAAAAAATCTTAGAACTTTTGCAAAAAGCATAGGTCGTGTAGAAAGATTTGGAAATTGATTGCTGATTGGTTAATCTAGAGTCAAATAATAACATATTAATTCAGATTGTTCAGAACTCGAAGTCAAACTGTTAACCAATCTGCGCATCAGTCAATGCGTAACGTTTGTACGAGTATTAGTCTGTCAGCATTCATACTCATCGTTGTTGTTTGCCACTAACCTAAGACATTCCGGTGACATACATAAAATAACATCACACCTGTAATTCCGAAGGATAAGGCAGAGATGTACCTATTAGTACACCCACATTTCGCTGCAGTTATCTTTTAAGTCCCATGTAATTGGGGGCGAGCCTTTTGCCATCAACAAGGCACAAATGCAGACCCCGTGGCTGCATCTGAGCAATAATAATTATAAAATAAACTGAGAAATACCTGATGGGAAAACACGATAACCCGCCCGAGCCGAGAATCGAGCCAAGAACCAACGGGGCAGTCCAGTATTCTGCCGTTTTGCAAAAAATCTAGGCATTTCACAAAAAGACAATTTTTCCAATTATCCTGCGACATGTAATTATAATAGTGAGGGTCTGAGCTCGTACGTGTTTAAAAATTTGTTTGGATCGTAAGCGACTTTTAACAGCTAATAGTTTTTCTGCTTACGCTGGCTTATTTATATTTTTCTGCTGTCGCTTATTTTTAACGCTCTTTTCTGTTTACAGAATGAGTAAGCTTTTATGCTTTTTTTTAATGTTTTAGTTTTTGAGGTGGCGCAGAAGAATAGTCCTTGAAAGAATATGGAGAGTCCTTTTTCCCATCAGTGGGACATACAAGACTAAGACAAAAATAACTGCCTCGTTGGTCTAGTGGTGGCAAGCCTGGCTGCTGAGCATGAGTTCTTGGTTCGATCCCCGGTTCGTACAAAGTGTTATTGGGTTTTTCTGCAAGGAATTTCTCAGTAGCAGCCATGTAGTCTAGATTTGTGTCCGATTGATGACAATAGGCTCGCCCCCTATTAAATGGAACTGGCGAAATGTGAGGGTACTATTAGGTTACACCTTTAGGGTACAATTAGGTACACCTCTGCCTAATCCGTCTAGGATTACAGTCGTGATGTTATGTTACGTTAAATTATCTATTCGAAATTTCACTGATGTAATGGGTTTACCCATTGTAATGACGCAAAAAGGAACGATTTCTTACTTAGTCTTGCGTTTTCACCACACTTTGGAAGAAATTATAATCCCAATTTTGGTGAACGTCTACGGAACAAAAATGCAAAAATTAATTAACAAAGTTATTTTGGAGCTAAAACACAAGTTTGCAAAGAAAAACGAGCAAAATAACACGTTAATTTGACTCTTACAATTACGGAGGCTAGGCTGTGTGGAGATCGCTCGTGGGGGGAATTTTAAGGCGCAATTGGCACACCATTGGGAAATAAAACACATACATATACACACTCATACTAATACTAGAATAAGTAATAACCACTATTGCAAAGTGTTTTAGGTACACCCTCTGCATACCCTTTAGTTAGGGGATTACAGGCACAAACAAGATTTTGTAACATATTTTGATTTAAAAGAGTGTCCATGGAGTTTCATACCCATTCTTCTACGCTTTGGAATGGGCAACTACGGTACTTTCACAAGTTATTATGCCTTGTGACTGGGACTGTAGCTTAGTACTTTACTGTACTTTTCTGTAGTTATTTTTTTTGTATTTTGACTTTCAAAAGTGCCTGTAATGGTCTAATTGAAATAAATGCTTTGACTTTGACTTGACTTTGACTTTGAAACCACGCCATATGTATGTTATGTATTACAAAAAATACTCTCTTTTCAAAATCGGCAAACAAGCTGACGTAGCCAGCAACTCCTGAAATTCCTGAAACAGACTGAAAGAAAAACACCTCGTACTGGAGTTATAGCCCGAGTAACTTTGTACAGTTAAGTGAAGGAAGTAGGTCAAAATAATACTCGTAAGATCCGGATTAGCACCTTGTCACTAACTTAAGTAGTGTAGAAACTTTCCAACTTATTACATTATGGCTCTATTTGGCTTTAGTATCGGAAAGTAAAAGAACAGCGGAGTATCTAAACTTTTTATGTGTAATTTAGCTTTATAGTAATATTTGCTTGTAAATGTCTTGTAAACAAGAAGCTTCTTCTCATACAAATACAGGGTGGCAGGGGCACTGATGCTAAAATAGTCACCACGTATTCAGTAAATCATTCTGAAAACACACAGAAAATTTTAATCGGTTATTAAAAAAAAAACAGCGGTTTTCTACTAAACGGCAATACCTACACGGTCAAAATCTCAAAATATTTAAAAAGAAATTATAGAAGCACGTCCGGTTAGAGGACACTGGAATTATCATTCCAATAATTTAATTTAATAAAATAGCACCATCATTTTTAATTAATTTATATTCTATTTTTATTTTAATCTCACTATTTAACTTAATTTGTTTGGATATTTTATTCGTATCATTAATTGTATGGTTGTATGTATTCCTAATTTTTATTTAATTTAATAGCATGTGTAGGTACTCAATAATGGATAAGATGTGGTTAGCCATAATTGAGTATGCGTTACATGACCATATATTCTGTTCTAAATTTAATTTTATAAAGGGTGTAAAAGACCTCTTAACGAAGCCGAAAGGCACTGGTTAGAACCCTGTCATTGCGATATTTTTTTGTTCTAGACCATACCTGGGAACCTTCTACTTACGGAGATATTAGGGTCAAAGTTCCAACTTTTTGACAAGTTTTTTTTTTTAAATACAAGTTTTTAATGTAAGATTTTTACTTTAAACACTTCCACGACCCCCGTATTTCATCCATCAGCACAATGTTTTGAGTGCGTTACATTGAGTTCTACCACAAAACATGATTTTACAACCCCCAAAAAAAAGTAGTTTCCCAGCAATAATTTTTGCGTAAAGTTACTTAGTTTCATGTACAGAATGCTTGGTTGACGGCTTCGTGATGAGGTGATTTACACGGTGTATGTATGAGAGTCATTAATAAGTTACTATTATTATTTATTTCGTCAGTATTACCACCACCTCGTGGCTAAATAACAACACCCGGCCGGGCTGATCTTTTAATTAAGCCGTGCTTGTATAGGTTGGTCCGTGGATGGGTGATCACCCATTGCATTCCGAGTTTCCTCCGTGCCTCGGAAAGCACGTTAAGTTGTTGGTCCCGGCTGTCATTTAAATAGATCTTTGACGGTCGTTACAGGTAGTCCGTGGCCCAAAAGTCAGACAGCCAGTCTTACGAAATGGTATCGTTTTACTCAGTACTAACCGGGTCGTGGAGGTCAGACCTTATATAAGAAATTATAACACAACATAAAAAAAAAAAAAAACGGACAGCTCATCTAAAAAAAAAACTGTTCAGAATTATGTAGAGAATACGTGGTAGGTAGGTAGCCGTTTTAGCATTGGTCACCCTTCCACCTTCCACGACGTTTACACATTGGTCGTTTGCAAGTTCAGCTGGCCTACCATGACCTCTTAAAGCAGTATTGTTTTACTCTTATTCCAGTGTGGGAAAGAGACGCAGCGATACAGGATATCTAGCGCCATCTCCTTCCCACACTGGAAAAGGAGTAAAACAGTAATGTTTAAAGACGTCATGGTAGGCCACCAGTGCTATTAAGTCATGTTCCCTTTGCTTTTGTTGTTACAATATGCATAGAAAAGTATTGATTAAGCCATTGTTACAAACTTTTTCTTAATCTAACTTAGCGCTATGAGTAATCGTAACAAGTAATATTTAATATAGTTAAAAAAAAAAAACAGAGGAACCCAAACTAGGCTGCGCCTGTATCTTGGGGGCCGGAGTTGCGATATCTTAGAGTTAAAACACATATTTGTTAATGTGGTAATTAACAATCCCTTGCCCGTAATCAATTCATTTACATTTCAGAACCGATTAGTGAATTCCATTTCACTTAAGATCGTCCATTTCGAACACAGTACACAAAAAAAAGTAAAAGTAATAAAAAAAAAAGTTAAAAGCCATTTAATATTCGCTCACTAATGGTCTCCATACGTCGCTAATGTGAAACACAAATTTGTACAGGTGCGCCGCCGAGCGCACTTTAATAGGTCTTGATTAGCTTTTCATTTTATTAATTGTTTCTTTTAAAGTATTACGGGTAATTAGTAGATGGGTCGCGAGATATAAGGCCGAATTTTTTGGGGTTAATAGACTATTAATCTTACTACTATTCATCATCATCATCTGCCCAGCCTTTTCCCAAACTATCTTAGGGTCGGCTTCCAGTCCAACCAGATGCAGCTGAGTAGCAGTATTTTACATAAAGCGACGGCCTATCTGACCTCCACAACCCAATAACTGGGTAATACGATACCCCTTGGTAAGACTGTATGTCAGACTTTTGGCTTCTGACTACTCGTAACGAATGTCAAATATTTATAAATGACAGCTGGGTTGAACGGCTTAACGTGCTTTCCGAGGCACGGAGGAAACTCGGTATGTACCTAATCTTACTACTATTATAAATGCGAAAAAGGCGCAGTGTTTTTAAGTCGTAGCATTATAGGCATTAAACAGTATTAGCCTAGTGGTGTGACTGTCAGACTGCCAAGTCATAGGTCAAGTTCGAACTCAAGACCTCTGGTATTTCGGAAACATGTGCTTATTATATAATTACCACTTGTTTTGGTGAAGGAAAACATCGTGAGGACACCAGCATGCTTGAGAGGTATTTCTCAAAGACATGTAAAGCCAAGTCAGAGGCCCATGTGTGGCATAAAAACTCTGACCTCAGTTTAGACACCAAACGATAAAGAAGAGAGGCATTTTTCGTAGTGCCACGTGACAACCTAGATGCTTAGTACAGTCACGAACAATAAAATGTAATTATGTATACATTTAGCAAAACTGAAAAGTGATTTGCTTTTGAAATTACGGTTTCTACGTTGAGATATGACCTATTTCGTAATGGTATGGCTTCCAAAATTCCATGTTCGTGAAAACGTAAAACCTTAATCAATACAGTTGGAGAAAAAATTACTTTTAAAAGTTGCTGCGTGTAGACATATTATATTATTATACGTGACTATACAGGTACAAGTAATAATGCAAGTAGAGTAGAGTACTTGTAAGACACCTAATCTTTCACTAATGCAGTTAGTTAACAAGTAAGGTACTAATCTACAAGAACGATAAACTATCCTAACTCAGCGCCAAGGTAAATGTGCTTACACTTCATCACATCAATTCAACTAATTCTGAGTGCCGATCGAGTTCAACTTCTGAAGCCGGACTATTGTCTTAATAACTGATCACTTTGTAATCACTCGTTTGATCCCTAACTCTGGAGTAAGGAATGTTATATTTGGCTGCGGGACTGTTCGAAAGAGATATTGTGGCCCTGGAACATAAGGGGCTAAGAAAGAACATGGATTGGTTTTTAATCAGTACAAGTCTGACACTCACATCCGCTCCGCCCAGAGCAGAACGGGTCATTTGATGATTTAACATACGTTAAAAAAAGAAATGTTATGTTTGAGAGGAAAATAGAAGTTTAAGAAATTCTTACACCCGTATCTATAGTCAAGTTAAAGTCACAAGGACATACTCGTAAACAAAGTAAGAACCGCCACAGAGAGAAAAGCTAAGAATTATAACTGCAAGCCATAAATAAACTACTTAATAAAAATCGTAATTCAAATAATGACTTTTGTTCAAATTAATATTTTGACGTGTTTATGGAAACGGGTGTAAGAATAAGATTTAGAGGGCGTTTTCAACCATTCGTTGTCATGATTACTGTATCTAGTTGAGCTGAGAAATTAACTTAAAACGGGTCTTACACCCGTTTCCTTATTATAAATCAAAGTGATTACTTGAGTAAAAGTAAAATGATTAGAAATTGCTTGAATTTAGAACTGTCAAAAGTTAAAATTCCTAGCTTTAATTTCTTTGACGGTTTTCTTATTTCGTTTCAATTCTTGCCTAGTGCACAGAAATGGTTGCATATTTATTACTGAAACACAAATAATTACTTTAATTTGACTACAGATACAAGTTTTAGAATACCAGTGTTAGTGTGATACATAGACGAGTTTGCCACAAATGTTACCTAACAACGTTATTAATGAGCTAATTAATTAAATTAACCGCAAAACGTTTTGATTCTAGGAACTGTGCGCTGTAAATAATACTTGATAGGTTATGTACATATAATTCAATAGTATTACGTACATTATTGATATAAAGGGTGACTGTAATTATTGACCGATACTTGAACACATGATTGTATTCATAATAACAAACAAATTTCCCAAAGATTTTTTTTTATAGTCATTTACTTTTCTCACAATAAAACAACAGCCGTATGAAAATCGCGCGCGCGTGCGCCTGTGACCTATCAGCTGTTAGCTGCGTGACGCCGTTCTGCCTCATTACTATCGTACCGTGCCACAGTGGATAGGCAGAGCACCCGCACGGCACGTCAACCCGAATTTCCGAATGGCTGTTGTGTTATTGAGATAAAAGTGAATGGGTAACAATTTTTTTTTTTTTGGGAAGTGTGTTTGTTATCATGAGTCATCATCTGCCTAGCCTTTTTCCCAAACTATCTTGGGGTCGGCTTCCAGTCTAACCGGATGCAGCTGAGTACCAGTATTTTACATGAAGCGACTGCCTATCTGACCTCCACAACCCAGTAACTGGGTAATACGATACCCCTTGGTAAGACTGGATGTCTGACTTTTTGGTTTCTGACTACTCGTAACGACTGTCAAAGATCTACAAATAACAGCTGGGACTAATGGCTTAACGTGCTTTCCGAGGCACGGAGGAAACTCGGTTTGTAATTATGGTCACCCATCCACGGACCAACCTCGGCAAGCGTGGCTTAACCTTAAAGATCGAACCGGGCGGCTGTTAATATTTAGCCACGAGCTCCCCGAGTTTGTTATCATGAGTATCGGTCACTAGAACCGGTCACCCCATATATTGTAATAAATATTGTTAAATTGCACAAAGGAAATAAGTACATCATCATCACCGTCATATGTATAACATTTTGCCAACATTTTTTTCGATTTAGTTCGAAAAAAACTTATGTAAACCATAGGTAAGTTTTAGCCCTACCTACCGTTCGCAGATGATGACACTACAAAATATATGTACCACCTAAAAGCAAAAACATTATTATAGGATATCAAAGCGAAAATTTACACAGTACTTGAGAAAGCGATTTAAATTGATATCAAGAGATCAACACACAAACTTCACGCTACTTAACTCTGTAACAGGGGGGTCGGTAGAACCCCTCTTGAAAGCACTCTCGACGAAACATTGATGCAATCTTTAATTGGAAATAAAATTATTGCAGGGTTGTCTTGTTCATAAAATGTAAACTTTAGAGGAAGAGGAATGATAAATTAATAGGGTAGTTATAGCGCATTTTTACTTATAATTGTACATCAAGAGATTAATTTCTAATTATTTTTTGAGTGGTTGAATTCTTACTAATCCATACTAATATTATAAATGCGAAAGTCACTCTGTTTGTTTGTTTGTATGTTTGTTTGTTTGTTACCTTTTCACGACTAAACGGCTGATCGGATCTTAATGAAATTTGGCAAGAAGATAGATTTCAACCTGAGGAAGGACAAAGGCTATATATCATCACGCTACGACCAATAGGAGCGGAGCAGCAATGAATAATGTTGCAAAGACGGGGAAAATATGACGCAGACAAAGTTGCGCGGGACAGCTAGTATTATAAATGGGAAAGTTTGTGAGGAAACATGGATGTTTGTTCCTCTTTCACGCAAAAAATACTGAAAAGATCTGGATGAAATTTAGCACAGGGATAGACCGTAATAGTCTAGAATAGCACATAGGATACTATGTATCCCGGTACGGTAGTACAATCACGTGGTAGAATTCCCGAACAAAACGCGGGCAAAGTCGCGGGCATAAGCAAGTATTTAATAATGTCAAAACTGCCTGTGAGAATAAAGGACAAAAATGGGTCAGTAGCATATACAGCCTAGCACTTCGTGCTTATGTATCTATTGTCGTAAAATAAAAGTACACTTCCTAAGACGACAGTAGACGACAGTGGCGTTGCGCTTGACATTAACCGCATGCGACAATGCAGCCGTGGTTTGAATTCCGAACGCGACGTAACTACTTCGACGGTGCGGTATTTACTTCACGACAGTCATTTGTCCAACTAAAATATACCTCTTGCGGCTCTGTTAGTGACAGCCGCTGACCGCATTACAGGTATGTCGACTGCAGTTGCCGCTCGACCCCAACTGCAGCCGACAAGGTCATGAACTCCATAGGCGTTTTACAAGGAGTTAAGACTTTTAATAACACTTACAACGTGATATTTACCATGTGTATTATTTGTTACATATGATGATAAACTGATCATGATCAGTTTAACCGTGATCATGGCGTTTACAAATAATACACTTAGTAAATATCCCGTTGTAAGTGTTATTAATAGTGTTAGTGACCATGTCAGTTTAAAAGAGTTAAGGCTTGTACACAAAACTGCAATTCGAGGTCGCATCGTAAAAATCTAACGAAAAAAAAAAATCAACGAGCTCAAACAGTACATACAATTACAATTTCTTCTGCGTTGCGAATTCGCATCGCATCGCAGTTTTGTGTACAAGCCCTTTCATAGAAACCAGTAGTGGCGCTGCGGTTTGCCATTGTGGTAGGATGCACTGCTGTTTGCAGTCTGCGGTCGTCTATGGAAATGTACCTTCAATAATCATTAACCAATTTCATAGAAGAAAAGGAGAAGAGCTTTTTTAGGCTTCTCACTGTACTATCCAAACCAAATTAAGTAAAGTATACAACAACAGCACATTTCACAAACAAACATCCACTATCAAATAACATAACGTTAACAAACACAGTGGCATTAGCAGGTATTGCAGGTAAGCCAACGCTTCATACATTTGATCATTACCATTTATATGACCGACAGGAACTAATTAAAATGGTCACAGACAATTAGCTACGTTGCAATATTGCTGGAAGGGCCACTAATGTATACAGCATATTATGTTCCAATAATAAATGGAGACAGATTGTTTTGCTACTTTTAGTGTTGACAGCTTTGTTTGTTTTGACAGCTGCTGAAATGTACTGGGTGTTGTTTTAACTAAACTGTTTCTTACAGAAAAATAAATGAAAAATATTCATAACATTATAATTTCACGCCTGTGACCACCATAGTTTAGCATAGTTAAGCAATGGTGTACCCATTAATACATCCACATTTCGCCTATTGAAATAGGGGGCGAGCCTATTGCCATCAATCGGGCACGTAACTAGAATCTGTGGCTGCTAATGAGACATTCTGTTGGAAAAACTTGACCTGGGAATCGAAACCAGGTTCTCATGCTTAGCAGTCGTGCAGTAGAAAAAGATGGAGAAAAATATTTTGAATTTATTATAAATTATTAATATATTATAAATTAATAATAATTAAATACAAATTAATCAATCTGGTAAGTATTGGATTATTAGATTCGCTTCTAATAGATTGTGGAAAATATTCTTTGGATGAACTTGTTTTTTTTTTTTCGATACAGAATTACACTTTACCATACTAAACCAGATAATCTAACGTTTCTCGTATGTCCAAAAACACCACCTGTATACAGTTACGTTGATTTTATTCTGACCACGCTAAGCGTAAATGGATGTTTGCTGTACTTGGACATTTTAGAGCTAGAGATAGAATAGACATTTGAATTTTTTTAATTATTTTGAACATTTTTTTAAGAATCCTGTGAATAATTTAGTTTTTATTATCAAAAATACTCATCATGCTATCATTTAATTATGGTATGGAAAACGAGTTAGTTATCTGTAATATTCATTCAGTCATACCACTCGAATGCCGTACTTATACAACGTGTAACGTTAAATGCGCAAAACCTCAGACACCCCAAATGATTTTTAATTCAATTAACCTAATGCTGAGAGAAAAAAAAAACATTAAAAAAAGGTTTTATGTGCTGTTTTAGTTTTACTGGAAATTCTGATTGTTTCTTTCTTTCTTTCTTTTTTTCCCGCGTATGAGAAAATTTAAATTGGACGACAAACATTTGTGTTTGTTTACCTATTTTGGCGGGTTTGCGCACGTTATGGCTTGACCTCTGAACAAATAGACAAGGCAACATTTTTAATCAAGATTTTTTGAAAAATGTGACCTATATTAAAAAATGGTTCAATTGATTCTGCTCGTTATTCTGATCAAACTATTTTCAGGTTTTGCGCATTTAACGTTACACGTTGTATATATACTCGTAATAATATTATAGCGATACAATAATCTATTGGTGGCTGCCTAAAACTAGAACTATCGACACTACCTTTTTTTTTTACTAACTGTACCTCCTAACAACCTCCTTCCTATTAACTATAGGATCTTTGTAGCACTACTGCATTATAGATTATTTTCATACCAAGTCTCGAAAAACTGCGTAGCACAGCGTAGCACTTTACGTAGCTGCTACGAAATCTACGAAATCGCGCTACGAACGGTGGCATTCGTAGCAACAAATTATTTTACAAGATTGAAGTAAGATGTACTTAGTAGTTTTACAAACAGAGTACAAGAATATAGTGCAACAATAAATAAATGGTTATTTACAAAAGTTACAGATTTATTAGCACAATACAATACAAATGCAAACTCTTTACAATAATTTGTATAACTGTGTGACTGCTGATCTTGATGTATTGGGTTCGTTTAACAGGTCAGACCAAGTGTTCATCATGTTCCTTGCGTATTAACGTGTATAACTGCTCCCGCTGGGAAGCCCGTGTCTGGAAAGGCACCGATTCGAGCTGATGATGGTTTCGTGACGGTGTTGAGGAGGAAGTGCCGTCAACAAGAACCACTGCGGCAAGGCTCCTTCGGAGCCCAATGTGCCTATTCGTGCCGCGAAGCCAAACTCTCCGGTGTTCATCTTCCGCCTATACTACACCACTACGGCAGAGGACATCGTGGAGTACGTGCGTCAGAGACCAAGTACGTGGCGAGAGTGTAGCTGCTTGAGTCGCGCCACAACGTCAACATTAAGGCGTTCGTGGTGCGAATACCAACGTGTTTGTTACCTGCACCTCGTCTTGTAAGAGGACTTTTGGCCGCAGAGAGTGCTAATCCGTCGCTTCCGCGGGCATGTCCAACATGAACGACCAGTGATATAGTGCCTAAGTGAAGTGTTACTAACATATATAGTTTTAAAGTTTTATTTACTAACACAAATTATATTTTATAATAAGTATGTTAGTCTGTAAGGTAACCTCCTTGAATTTGACGAGGATGCAAAACAACCGCTTGTATAAAATTTAGCAGAAGTTTAAAAATGGAACTCGAATTATTGTTGTATTATAGTATCGAGGGTGTCCTAACTTATGGCCCAAAGTTAACAACATAAATGTTAAGAACATAAATGTATGATGTTGTTGGTATTACCTGATTTTCCCATGAGGAATTTCTAAATAGCAGCCCTGGATCCTAGATTTGTGCTGGGTTGATGGCAAAACATTTGACTTAAATAACATACCCCACATACCGTTGCGTTATGTTTAAGTTCAATAGGAAATGTACACAACCATAACTATTTAAATAACACCATCCTGTTAACAAACAGTGTCGATTACAATCAACATGTAATTAACTCGGAAGCCTGTTATTGTGCATTAGCGACCGCAGACCTATTAAGAGCTTGCCATTAAATCCTCTTTTAAAACCATAATAATGGGTAACCAAAATTTGATTCCAATTGAGTTCAATATGTAGATACTTTGAAAAAAAAAATCGTGAAGGACTATCAGAAAAGATAGATGGATTGTATGCGAAATCATATGAAAGAGAAAGGAGTAAATGATGCCGTGACGTCTGAAAAAGGAGAAATGAAGAGAAAATGTGTCGCGCCGACCCCAAGTAGAATAGGAAAAGGGCAGAAAGATGATGATAGGACACTTTCGTCGAGGCAGGCCCAGGTCAACGACGTGACGATTTGAAGTCCTTTCTGACAAAAAGAAGACAAAACACACGGAAAATTGGAAAGGTATGCAGGAGGTGGTTTTTGCCCAGCTGTGCGACTGAACAGTGGACGTAAAAAAACTCCTGTATTTTTATTTCGTTAATTACTACAAAAACTATGAATAATGAAACAACAATTAACACCGGGCGGGGGGGGGGCCTTAATTATGAACCACCCTGCCCCCGCCTGGTGTAATGCCCATTAGCAATATATTTTTGGTAATTCATCAACAATTGGTGATTACCACCACCACCAACATATATTTTCTTCTTAGCCAAGCCTGGTGATTGAGGCGATATATGATCGAAACCCCATTACAAATAAAGTGGACACTCGTAATCGCCAAGCGATGCCAGGGATCCCAGCCAGATGCACCAGCGGATTTCTTAAGGTGGCTGGATCATTGGATGCGGAGAAGACAGAACAGCGTGCAGCTTGGGAGAGGCCTATGTCCAGTCTAGTTCGCATGATCCCCGGTGCAAGTGTGGGAAGGGAACTACGGGTGGTTTTTGGTCAGTTAGAGTCTGACAGATCCTTCCGCTCGCTCCAAGGCTAAGGACATCCATGAGGATATTCCACTCCGGAACAAAAAAGAAAGCCGTATGTCCATTGATGAAATAGAATAAGCTTAGTTGATTAATTGAACCTCATTACAGTGCAGTGATCTTTTAACAGAATTCTGCTCAGCAGTTAACCCTCACCGACAAATTTAGGTCAAGCACCAAAATACCATTGACTCGAAAATTTTCAGTCTCAAAATAAATTGGACGCCCCTAAACTATCCGCCATAACTTCAACAGAAACGTAATAACTTTAATTTATGAACCAGTTAATCCGGGTAAGCCGTCGATTTTGTAATAACGCACATTTTCACGGTAATTGTGACAAAACGTGTCATGTGAACCCGGATTTTGTCGGTTTTAACCGTTATTATTGTGAATCTATGTTATGTAGACGGTTTTAACAAAACAAATGAATGAATGATGAATGATCCCTTCTACGACTTTTAGGTGATGCGACTTTCGACGCGGCAAGCTCAAATCAAATCTCACGATACCTTACCAGAGAGGGAGATAATCTTGGGGATTTTTCGACCCCCCCCCCCCCTCTTGTTATCGGGTTGTCACACGTAATAATGAATGCCTTCTTTCCGTCACCTGAGTGAGTACTGCAAGTAGCGTCGCGATGACTTGTGACATGCGCTAAGCATGCTTCCTCACTTGTTTGACCTGTCCTGTCGCATCACGCGTGTCGCTCAATCATGTGGGTCGTGGCCAAACAATTGGGGCTCAGGTTCATGTTCATGACGCGAACCTTTCTATTAAAATTCCACAAATAACAAAAGGGACGAGAGGTGTTACTGACCCCCGTCTGTTTACCTGCCCCGTGTTTAAAAAGGAATGTAATACAACCCCAGTTATTTCCATTATTCACATTTACATCACCTTTTCGAATTAACGTCGCACGCTGCGAAATCTGGACCGCTTCGTTGGCCGAGTGGTCGCAAGCGCAACTACTGATCATGAGGTCCTTCGTTCGATTCATCCATCGGGAAATTCTCAGTAGCAGCCACGGAGTCTGGATGTGAACCCATCGTCATCATCATCAGCCTATAATGTTCCCACTGCTGAGACACAGGCCTCCTCTCTGAGCTATGAGAGGGAGTGACCTGTAATCCACCACGCGGGCCTAGTGCGGGTTGGTAGATGTCACATGTCTTCGAATTTTTAGTTCTAGGACATGCCGGTTTCCTCACGATGTTTTCCTTCACCGTTTTTGAGGGCAGCGGTGATGAAATAAATTACACAAAGTAATGCGCCTGCCTGGGTTCGAACCCACGGCTTACTGCTCGTAAGTCGGGGCTGCCACCACTATGCCACCGCTGCTCTCACTGCTCTGTGAACCCAGTTGATGGCAATAGGGTCGCCCCCTATTACATAAGACTTAAAACATAAATAAATGCTAGGCTAAATGTGGGTGTCCTATTAGGTACACCTCTGCGTAGCCCTTCGGAGATTACAGGCGTGATGTTATGACGTTATGATGCTGCAAAATCTCAAAAGAGTTTGTCTTCGTATTACAAAAGTATTTTTGGCGAAGTATTTGGAATTATGTTCACAAACGACGTTGCTTTGGTTATAACCACATTGTTTCTAATACTGGTTAAAAGTGGTGAATATTTGAAACTCCCTAAGCATTGCAAGTGCTGCATTTAAACTGTACGAATACCATAATAACAGTCGAAATCAAACAACAGTTTCACTGACCAACCCCCAAGCCCCCAACAGGTGAAAACTCTTAAAACTAACCTGGTGGGTTGCAACGGACGCTCGTATGGGACTGTTTAGAGAAACAATGGCACGACGGAGTTCCGGGGCGGCCCTGTCTCCCGCCTGCACTCAACACGAATGCAGCTAAACTTTAATAACAATGGATTTAATTGTCTATTTTGCGGCGTCAGCACAAACTGACGTAATTAAGATAAATCTAGCGTTGAAATTATAAGTGGACGTTTATTAATAGAATGCTCTGAAAATGCTAAACGAAAAACACCTTTACTGCGCACAATTAATGAGAATAGAAAAACAGATGTTAAATAACGCAAAAAAGCAGTTATCTCTGCAAAATTACGAACTTAAAGTAAGTCGACTATAAACAGAATGTTGATCCATTTTGAAACAGGCAAAAGACATTTTCATTTGAATTACTCCACGAATCCATTTCCATCGCCACAGACTTCAAACTTAGCAAAAATTGCACACAAGCCACAAAGGTTCTCTGATAGCGACAAAGTTCAGCTTTTATATCAAACGCGGCCAAGAGAATAACCATTAAGCATTTCCTTGCGCTCTGCGTGCAATAAATGAATAAAAAACTGCTCCAACTTGGCAGATACAATTGATAACTTGCCCGGAGCTAAACTTTTTGCTTCCCAGTCCATTATTGACGTCTAAGATCGAAGGGAGCGAACACTCTGCGATATTTTTTAACCTTTCATTCTGTAGATATTTTCGCCATTTCCAGCAAATTTAATGGAATTTTAAACAATGTGCAAAGAACTTTAGGCCGACAACATTTTTTTTCTCATTCACGGCATTTTTTACATGGTTTTCACAATAACGTCTTTAATTGTCGGCTTTATTTGAGATTTATATTTTTTTTTTATTGGTTTACCTGTTTTCAAAGTTCTCAGTTAAAAGCCATTCATCAATAACTTGATTAAACTAAAGTGTTTCAATTAAAAACGAGACTCGTTAGTTCCCGGTCTGTTGGTCAACTTTTATTAGTTCGCTGAGTAGAAAAAGTAATCAAGTCTGCGATATATCGCGTCGCGTTCCTAACTCCGGAGGAAACTCTTAATTGTTTGATGTGACGCCTCGCGGAGACGCGGAGACGTGGGAAGCGCCGTCTCCTTACCTTTTATCTTGTTTGTGAACAAATTTCAACTTTTTAAAGAATTTGCTCCGAGCTTTAAGGATATAAGTAATAGACAGACATTATGAGACAATTCTATTAGATATTTGAGTCGCAAATAACTTCTCATCTCGCTACAAGACTTTTCAATTTTTACATAAAGTTCAGTGTACCGCACTTTTAAATATTACTTTAGACCTCTCATCACCTGCCTAGCCTTTTCCTAACCATGTTGGAATTGGCTTCCAGTGTAACCGGATGCTGCTGAATACCAGTTTTACACTGAGCGGCTGCCTATCTGACCTCCACAACCCAGTTTGTACTGGGTCATACGATACCCCTTGGTAAGACACTGTCACACTTTCGGGCCACTGACTACCTGTAACGACTGTCAAAGATCTACAAATGACAGCCGGGACCAACGGTTTAACGTGCTTTCCGAGGCATGGAAGAAACTCGGTATGTAATGGGTGGTCACCCAACCAAGGACCAACCTAGGCAAGCACTGCTTAACCTAATTAACCTGTGCGATTGTTACTACTTAGCCACGAGGTCCTCACTGCAAACCACTTAAAGTAGCTATTTTCGTCCTCCTTAGTCCACTAAGCAACAATGGTTTATTCATGCAACAATATGCAAACAAACAGAATACGTAATTAATGTAATAAGAAGTCGTTTCAAAAGACGGAGGAAAGCAGAATATCTACTCAAAAAAAGCTTTATGAATGAATTAAAACGTGGATGTACGCAAATGGGTCATCGAATGAAATATTCTGACCGGCCAGTTTACTTGGAACTTTGAGATTTCAGGGAGTTTGGGTATGGAGAGAGGTTTTGAATGGAGTTTGAGGTTCCAAGCTGGTTGGTAGCTGTGTAAAGGCAGGTGGAACGGATGCACATGAAACGACTCGACCAACCAGTGCCAACGTTACAATGTACGGACGTTGGTTGATGGACCAACAGTGTTTTAACTAGGAAATTCGCCAGAGTTGGTTTTCGTGTCACGGAAATTCATTATAATGTCACCGATACTCCAAGCCTGAAACTAGCCAATGTTCAGGGTTCTTTTTGGTATTCATTTGTAATTAAAAATATTGTTAACATGACAAAAGCTTGCAACAAAGAGTCGAATACTTACACAAAATGGGAAATGCAATGAAATGCAATTTATACGTGTTGGTGTAGCCAGGTTAAAGCTAACCAGTGTAACAGTCATAGTATTTGGACAAAGCATTGAAGAAAAAGCATTTGAAAAAAAAGATAGGGAAAAGGCCAAAAGCTTAGACCATTTATCTGAAAGAAGAAAAATCTACGGCAACATTTTTTATGACAATCCTTTAGATAGACTCTGTACTTTATAATTCCATGCATCCCAATTTATATAACGGCATTTCGTACTGGCGATGTAAAAATTAATTTATGGAAAGAGTTTTGTTTGAAACAACGTTCTCGTGTCATGAAAATATCATCGGTTTTGACAAAAATGACAGCATGTACAATATAATAAAAATCATCATGTGAAAAATAAAATGAGGCAAAATTCAATATAATGTGACTTTTAATAAACTTCAATTTTATATATACGTTCATTACCGTGATATGCCTGGACCTGATGTTAGAGCCAATGAAAATGTCCTCGGCGAAATGTCGACAGAGCCCACTACGACTGTGCATAGTGGAGTAGAAGCAAAAGCTGAAAGAAAACTAACTGTCCTTGAGTCACATGGTTATGTACTTGGACGTACCATAGGGTCTGGTTCTTATGCCACAGTCAAGGTAACAGAGTGTTTGCAAAACATTACTTAAAAAATATTCAGCGGTTACGGAGTCATTTGAAAATCCTGCCAAGTTCCAAATTATATTGCAGTGTTTTATATCTAGAAGAAATTTCCTCAAAATTTGGCTCGGGCTGCGCAGGAGATCATAGGATTCCACTGTAGTTAGTTCTAGCTGAACAATCATTGTATCTGCATTGAAACAGACAGTGTCATTGTGTTAAAGCGTTAAATGTGAAGAAGGTTGCATGAGCCTTAATAACTTAAAAGCATTCGTTTCTTAAAAGCATCCGAGTTTCGGAATGTTGTTACTTCGAAGCTTATTATGAGTTGTTCGATACATCTCTCCAACACCCCGTTTTGTTGAATACTAGCCCTTATTACATACAAGAACAAAGGACATTCATTTATCATTATATTCATCCACAGCCCAAATACGCTGTAAAGGATAACCCCGTCTTTGCTTGTGCCAATAATCAAGTTCCTATGCCAGCCTCATCCATTTAACCACGATGGCAATAAAGACGTTGGCCCATCTCGCCGATATGATCTATATTTAACGAAATGTTCGAATTCTATTGTAGGTTGCAACCAGCGACAGGCATAACTGTCAAGTGGCAATCAAAATCATAAGCAAGTTTCAAGCACCAGGCGATTATTTGAAAAAGTTTCTACCGAGAGAAATAGAAGTCGTGAAAGGTCTTAAACATGAGAACTTGATACGGTTTCTACAAGCAATAGAAACTACTCACAGGTAACCCTTGACCCTCAAACGTACTAATGTATCCTTGGGCCAAATTTCGGCCACGGCGGCCATCTTCGTGGAGAATAGCCAAAGCGATTAGGATATCATAGTGCATATACCGGTGCACACTTTATTCCTTTACTCTCTCATTCGTATAATACGGCAATCCGACACGACCATGGAGAGATCAAGCGCAGGACCAACGTCTTAACGTGTTTTCCGAAGCACGGAGGTAACATACCACCAACTTCCAATCTCTGGCTACTAGTGTTATTGACCAATCGATCGATCTAAATGGCCCCGTAGTCGAGCAACTGCTGAACGCGGCATTCGATCATCGGATTGGTCAAAGTGAAAATTATTTCTTGAAATTATTTCTTCGTGTTGAGTCTCGCGTCGCCAGCCTAAACGAGACGAATGACACTTTTTTTCACTTTAATTTCATGGATAAAAACGGTGTGTGACCGGTTCAAGATTTGCCGTAAATTTTGCTCTCTCTCTATCCCACTTTCCAGTTCAGAATAATTAGACTTAAAATGACAGTTTCATTCAAGATACCATTCAAAGTTGAAGCGATAACACAATTAATGTAATACCTATGTGCACGTAATTTAATTTAAGCGTACGAGTAAGGGTCCGTTCACATAGACCGGCTCGGAGAGCATCGGTCGGCGCTCGTCTTTTCACACAGACCAGCGCGAGTAATGCACTTGGAACTGGGCGGCTACGCCCGACGCAATCGGAGCCGATTGGCCGCGCGAGCGTGAAAGAGCACGCAATCGGAGCCAGTCGGTTCCACTTATTATTTCACACTAAGCACGTTAGGTTTGTTCACAAGCATTCTCAATAATAACAGAAGTGACATATAAAAATAAACCTTATTACAATGATTTTTTAAACTTTATTTTAAACTTATTAAAACATCTTTCCTCTCCTTGCCGGTCTGTGTGAACGGACCCAAGTACATACGTACGGCAACCAATCCAGCCATATAACCAGTTTATCCCGGTCTCTCATTGAACGGTAAATAAATAAGAAGCAAGGCCATGTTATACTAGCTTATGTCACTAATAGCTTGATGTCTAGCCTTGTGTACACACGAAGTTCGACGTAGTCTTAAAAGGCTAACTTAGAATTGCTTCACTTTGCATATAAAAAAAAAATGTGTTTCCAGGGTCTATATTGTGATGGAATATGCCGAAAACGGCAGTCTCTTAGACATAATACGCAAGGATCAACATATCGATGAGGTTCGAGGTCGTCGTTGGTTCCGCCAACTTGTGGAAGCCGTCGACTACTGCCACGAACGAGGAGTTGTTCATAGGTAAACTTAATCATCCTCATATTTAGGGTTTCTTAAAAGGGAAAAACAAACCCTTGATGGATCACTTTTTGGTGTTTTTCCACATGTCCCTTGTAAGAGAAATGGTCTGTTGAATACATCGAAATATTTGGAAAAACCGATTTCATCGAACTAACTACGACATCCATTTCACAAATCTTTACCCAACTTCGGCGGTTCTGTAGCTAGAAATACAATAGAAATACAAATCAATAGATGATACGTACATTTTCAGGGACATAAAATGCGAGAATCTGCTTATGGACCATGGCTTGAATATAAAACTGTCTGATTTTGGATTTGCACGAGGTCACATGAAGCCTAAGAATGGCGTTTTTGCGCTTAGTGAGACTTTCTGCGGAAGTTACGCATATGCTTCACCTGAAATCCTGAAAGGAGTTCCTTATAAGCCACAAGACTCTGACATCTGGAGTATGGGGGTGGTGCTCTACGCTATTGTGTATGGAAGGTTGCCCTTCGACGATACGAATTACACTCAGTTGTTAAAGGTACCTACAGATTCTCATTCTCATAACCAGCTTATAATGTTCCCACTGCTGGGACACAGACCTCCTTTCTGATAGAGGGGTAACGCCCGAAATCAACCACGAGGGCCCAGTAGATGTCATTGGTGGATGTAACATGTACGAGTAGTTGAGTCTTTGGTTCTATGACATGCCGGTTACCTCACGATGTTTTCCTTGCAAGTTTTGAGAGCAGTGAGTTCGTCCACCTGTTCGAACTGATGACGCGTAAGTCGAGGCCGTTACCTCTCGCTCGGACCTACCCCGCTCTTTTAGGCTTCTTCTAGTTGAATGATAATTCACCAGCAGCATTAGGTTACTTATTAATTTTATTAAAATGGTAAAGATTCGAGTGACTCAGATATAGGTACATTATTTTTTATATGTTACTCCTTGATATAAGTTCCAGGATAATACACTCTCGCAGTATTACTTAGGTGATCACAACGGGCGATTGAGTGTTCAGTCTTCCAAGTCTTTTACCGTTACAACTAGTCTTTTATGATCCAGCAGCTTAGCTTTTTGGGTACCAGTTCAATAAACATAAAAAAGGCCCACATGGGCAATAGGGATGGAGACTCATTTTTTTGTATTTGTATATTGGGTAGATTATTAAAAAGTATTTGACACGTATTTTTTCTTTTTTCACGTAATCGTAAAATTACGGAGATATTTTGAGTTGAAATGTCGCATGACGTCACGGCTCAGTACATTTTATACCTAGTTGTGACGTAGTGAGCCCCCACTCTCCAACTTTAATGCGTCTTAACTAAGTATTTTTTTGTTAACTTGATAAAACAAAAAATACGTATCTAATATTTTTGTATTACCTGATTGACGGACAAAATAGAATTTCGTTTTCTTTACCCAGTCATCATCCCTATTATAAAACGTCGAGAAAAGGTACGCCACAGTTTAAGCTTGGCTTGCTGTAGCTTTCGTGGGCTATCTCTAATGCTATCATCATCATCATCAGTCAACAGCAGTCCACTGCTATACAAAGATTTCTAATCGCACACCATTTAACTCAAATTTGGGGAATGGGCATCCAGTTATTGCCAGACACCCTGCGAAAATCGTCACTCCACCTAGCATGAAGGTTATTTACCTTACGTTTGCCAATTAGCGGTGTCCGCTGAAGAATACGTCTTATATTAGCCGGTATTATATTAGTCCATATTAGCCGTAATATGACAGTCATTTTGCTTGCTTATTCTCGAATCTTAAAGCTTCGACGTAAATATAGCAATGTCGCCGTTGCGTCATAATCATATGATTTTCACGCATATCATTGCACAAAAAAATGTGTAACTCTACATATATTTATCTACAGCAAGTGCAAAACAAAGTATCGTTTCCACGTGAGCCGAAAGTGTCAACCGAATGTCGCAAGCTGATCACAAAAATCCTTGCACCACTCAAGGTGCGCGTCAAAATACCCCAGATCCTGGCAGACCAATGGACCAATCCAAACCAACCGCCCAAAGACGAAGAGGTGGATACAACACAGGTGACTACATTAATCTTATTGATTGTTATTAAGAAGCCCCGCTGGTGGCGTTATATAGTTTACAATCCCTTTGGGAAAAAGGCATGAATTTGTGGATATAAAATACACTGTAAGTTTCAAATAGCACAATATGGATTCTTGCAAACTTTAGAACTCCTTAAAATCATCAAGATAGTGCATTCGATATTTATTTTATTTTATTTGGAATGCAAAGGGTCAGAAGAAGAATACCGCCGTGACTTGCCTGTGCTACTACTATTCTTACTACAAATAGTAACAAGGGAAAAAACTGCCCGTGTTACGTTATACGCTGTGCTACCCATCTTCCAAGGAAAAAGACATGCCGTCCGGTCTATTGCCATCGTCGCGTGCCAAGTCAATAGGCTCTAAAACAGCTGGATCGTCGACGGTGACAAAAGCTCATTTGATGATGTCATTTAAGTTCTTCTTACCTAACCAGAACTCTTATTATCACATTTACAACTTATGTTAGCCAAGTACTTTTGCTGAGTTATACTAATTCCTTATTATTTTTACTAATTGTCTTTTAGATTTTATCTTCATTATTCGTAATGTTTTCCTTTGTCTTTGTTTGCAACCGCAAGTATTGTAGTAACACGGGAAATTTAATAATTGCCCGTGCTACTAAATTCAACTGCGGTAGTAAGAATGGTAGTAGCACGGGCAAGTGACGAAAACCGCCACCTGTTAGGTACGCACTGAAGTCAAATATGTTAACTACTTCGTGCTACATTTCGTTTGAAATACTCTGTAGTTTAAAAAACTAGAATAATGCTCAATTTCACTTTTTTATTTTAAGAGTGCTGGTCCAAGTACAGCGTAAGACAGAAAGAAATATCTGCTGGTTGTAGCCAATGAAGAGTTCCCGTAACTTGCTTCTGCCTCCTTCGACAGAGTCTGGTCGCAATGTGTCGAAAATAAAGTAAATGGGCGTTAAGTACGGCGTGGTTCTGTTGCCGCCTGAATGACTTTGCTGTTGCTAAATATTTGTGAAACTGTCAGTGAAAATTGTATTGCTTAAACAATATGACATTCATTCCGACAATGATCACGCGCCATGCAGCACTTTATATTCTTTTGCAAGGAAATCTTCGAAAATAAATAATAAACGTCCCTCTGCTTTTCACTTCTCAGTATCTTAATTGAGAAGTTCTAAAACCTACTTTTTGGCTTTCAAAATTTTACTTTTTTCGCGTCTTAAACTGCAAGTACCTGGTTAACGACATTTTCTTTCTTCTTTACGGCTTCGTCTTTTTCCTAGAAAATACCGCAAATATCTTTCGAACCAAAGGAACCTCATTCTGGATGAACGAAGGGAGGAAGCGTATTTGATTTGCCAATTGCCATGATTATATCTGCTTATCGTGACTGTGCCGTTGATTCTCTTGGTGCGTTTTGACTATAACCAGCCATAACCATCAACTTTTTCAACAGGACACAGAATTGGACCCCTAAAAAGTCGCAACCGTGGTCTTTGACAATAAAACCATATAAGTTTGACCGTTTTGAGTAAACATTTGCTCTTGTTCGTGGTCTTACCAAGACGGGTTAATTGCTGTCCTAGTTCCTTCAATAAGAGCTGCATGAATAGTAATCAGGCTACGATACAAAACATAATACTTTTTTTTGGAAAATCTTGTAAAAAGGCATAATTTTTCAGGAAAACGCGCAAGTCAGCAAAGAAGAAATAAAAAGCGTGAACATTGGCACTGTAACTTTCGACAGAAAATTAGAGGAAGTGAAATAAAGCAACAAAAAAGAAGAAACGGAATAATTAAAATAAACAAATTATGCTTTAAACATTTTTTTTCCTAATGGATCGGTACCGACCTCCGCGCGGACGAAGCCGTGGGCATAAGCTAGTTGTAGGCTGATGATGTATGGCTCCAATAAGTATCGGCTTTATGGTTATCGACACCAAAGGTTATCTTCGTAGAGTAACGTTTTGGAAAGTTATCATACATTAAGGGCCTTTTTATTGTCATGCGTGTTTGCGCCCGCGTGCAGGCCAGGTACGCATGCGTGGTGCCCGCAACCTATCGTATCATACATGTTTTTATTGTCATGCGCGCCAAACTCGCGCCGGCGTGGCGAAATATTGTTTTTTTTTCACCAAAACCTATCCCAAAACAACTAGTTGCTGTATAAAGGAAGTGACAGGGACGTGTCTACAGCAGACCTTGATTTCATGAAAAAATAAGATTGCTCTAGCTAGAGGCATTATTCAGAAAGAAAAAAAGGGGAAACATTTGTATGGAGAGAATTGCAGCCCCTGATACCTTCTTCCCTTTTACTCTGGTGTTTCACTTCGCTTTGGCGGAAAGGATGGTCTTTCGTCCACTACCTAAAACCACTTTTCCCAGACTTTTTCGGCCAGTTTCCAGCCTTCCCTTCTTATCTAAAGTAGGTACTGGAGGCCTGAAACAACTATCCCATTTCGGGCTCACTGTTTATTCATAAAAGCACGTAAAAAAACCCAAGTACCCAACGCCATTCCTGGGCAGCATTTGGACCAAAGTTGTGTTCAGATGTTTTTTTTTGTTTGGTGTATTCCCGATGTCCTTGTCCCTATGGTGTACATGGGTTGTGATGATCAAATAGGCAATCGCTATGTGTAAAATACTGATATTCAGCTGCCTCCGGTAAGACTGGAAGCCGACCCCAACATAGGCCAGATTCGTGCTCATCATCTGATGATCATGTGTTCAGACGTTTCTTTTTGAATGTAAGATGCGGACTAAAGAGCAAAAATGAACGGAAAAGCGTCTGATATCGGTTTAACCGCGAAAAGACTGTGTGTGGTGTAAGTAGAATGTGTGTTCTATTCAGCGCTTGAACAACCACAACCATTATGCCGGAATCATGCTTAGGAATTAGTGGACCAATCGTAACCATGAGATAGCCTGTTGTGGACTGCCAAGTCATAGGGCTCGAGTTCGAGTCCAATACACGTACCCTGTGAACACTTGGTCCGACCGCTTTGTCCGATCAATCGGACCACGTGAACTTTTTTTCCTTTTGGTCCAATTCATCGGAACAAGTGGAATCACAAATTCTCAACGTACCTATGATTCTTGCTTCGTTGAAGGAAAACATCGTGAGGTAAGCAGCATGCCTTAGCAATATTTCTCGACGGCAGGCAAAGCCAAGTTAGAACACATAGGCGGCATAAAAACTCTGACGACAGGTTAGGCACTAACCACACGATAAAGAAAGAATAAACGAATTCGACTCCTATGGGTGGGTCTACGGGTCGAGAGGCATTTTTTTTTTTTTGTTGTGGCACTATTTGTACTTTGTGCCATTTTCATGTAAAAAATTGGGAAACAGTGAAATAAAAAGCGGAACGGAAAGGATTACAATGATAGGAAATATGGATCAGGCAACTTCTTAATTTTCTCACAAATTATTTCGCAGCATAATTTATAGCAAACCAGTCCTAAATAATAAAAAAAAAGGTTGACTATGTTGAGCAGTCCGAAAAAAAGAGTTTAGTTTCAGTAAAAAAAAAAAAAACTACATTTTATAAAACTTACAATAGTTTATTTAAATATTAAATTATTATAAATTCTTAAGAAGAAGTGTTTAATTATATCAATAATTTCAAATAAAAATGTATGGTTGGTTGGAGAATGACTTACCAGTACGTACAGTAGTATGTACCTACTAGTTTTTTCAAAAGCACCTATTTAAGCTGAGCCCTCATTAGTGCGTTGCGTCGTCGCTGCGTCAACCCTGCTTCGTTTTACATATACAATACAATATCCTTTATTTCAGGCAACTAGGGCCCATAAATCACAATACATATATAAGTATAAAAACAATAACTATAAACTAATAAATACTCTATACAAAAATAACTTAATAACTACTGCACACGAAGTAACGGCGTCGTGTTACGCTGCGAGGTGTCACGTAGCTGGCCGCGGAAACGCCGATACAGCACACCTTTCGGCCAAAACTCTTCCTTGAGGAAGGTCACCAAATGGTGTGTCGGAACGCGCACAACAAACGACTTGAAATTGGTGATATAAAATGTTTAGTGACATACAACATTATGTGTTGCGTCGTCGCACACTATGTTTCAACGGATCGGACAAGAGACGAAGCGGAGGGAGGGTGATGCGCTGCACTATCGGAGCTCCGGTGCGACGAAGAAGTGTTCCACTGGAGGAGCATACCAGTGCGTTGCGATGGCGTGCGTCGCCCTCTTGCGTTACGACATCGTGCGTCGTCAAAACGCAGGTGGTGCATAAAATGCTTTGATCCGTTACGACGACGCAACGCAACACACTATTTTTTTTCTGAATGGCATCTCTCAGTTCAACCTAGGAGGTTGTTGTCTGCTTAACCGGACTATCCTGTGGGTGCCTTAAAAGTAAGGCCTCCAGCCAGGGCATAAAAACTTACAAACTATGCGACTTCACGCTAAGGGCACCCCCTGTGGGGTACGAGCCTCGGCTTAGGGCGCCACTGGGGGAGGACTGCAATAGGACAGGCTGGATCTGAATGATATTATTATTTAGGGGCAGATTGCGATGCTGTCATCGCGGGATGGCTCGAGCGAGGGTTTGGGCAAGGACCGGGACGTCGCGACGGATCTCGGAAAGAACGCAACACACTAATGAGGCCTCAGCCTTTTATTCAGATATTTGGTAATTCAACTGCAAACGCAGGATAGACAACGCGGTCGTGGTTGCGGCACCAAGGCGCCCCAATCTACTAAATCCCTGAGCTAATCTTTAATATTATTATGTGTAGCACGACCCTCCACTGCTTGTTACGGACGTTTTGACCCTTTTTTTAGAAATACATAGCGAATCAAGTTATATAAATACATCATTGAAATCGTACCAAAAAAGAAAGCCAGAAAAAATTACGATTTTCAAGGGAAATAACACCCTCGACATTTTAATTACTACACCGAGAGTCTACAATAACCCTTCCGCTACCATATAAGTTTCAAAATACTTAAAACATAGTTTTATTTAAACTGATTTACGAAATAATGTAAAAAAATACACTTTAATTAAATTGAAAATAACTTCCTGTTTTTGTTTTACGGTTGCAACAAGGGTCTTCCATTAACTATCTAGCCATTGTCCATTTGTATTTGAAAGCATCTAAAATCTTATTTTTGTCATTAGCAGCGTTCTGCTATACCATGTTAGAAATGGACATAGACATTCATTTGTTTTTCGCTACTCTCAAACAACGTGTTTCTTCCCAAATCTAAAATACCACGGTTGCAGTACGGGGGATACTGCTAATCTGATAAAATCTTTTTATACCGGCTGACAATCGTGTCAAATAATAGTAGAGCCTAGTCTGCTGCTCCAGTAATGGGGGAATCCAAAGTTACAGCAAGTAAAAGATGTTAAACAAAATGATAAAAAAGTAATTTCATCTCTATACACAAAAAAAAAAAAACTTTTTAAATTGACATGGTCACTAACACTATCAATAACACTTGAAACGGGATATTTACTTGTTTACTATTTTTTACAAGGAATAGTAGGTGGTAAATATTCCGTTTCAAGTGATAATGAAATAAATAATCGTTTAGCAATACCTATGAATTAAATAGGTAATTTTTGCACTGAGGATTATTACAGAAAAATCCAATATTTTCAATCTTGAAACAACGCTAGTATTTATCGTACAGATAAACTGATAATAGTGCCTTCTTTCCAAATATTTACTTAATTTCTTTTTCTACTTTTAAATGTTCGTACTTTCTGTACGGGCCATGAATGATTTATTTTTTAGTGCAGGATAAACTGGTCTCGCAGTTCTATATTATGCTTCGTAAAACTATCTTTACTTTCTCCACTTTCAGTAGAGCTTCTTTGGAGTACAGAACGCTTCGTCGTCTTCCATTATTTCAGCTTGTGCCTTCAGTTTTCGGTTTGCTACGCGAATACATCCTAAAGAAACTAAGATCAAACAAGCGTAAACTACTGCGCCAATGAAGCAGTTGAGTGCGACCTAAAAAAAAAAAAAATGTCAAGGTCGAACAATTTGCGATAACCCTTACTGTTCAAAAGTCGTGTAGTAGAAATTTACGACTAATATGACATCAGGGCCATCTTTTCCACTGGGCATGTGACCACGG
This sequence comes from Cerastis leucographa, assembly GCA_963082945.1. NCBI lineage: Eukaryota > Metazoa > Arthropoda > Insecta > Lepidoptera > Noctuidae > Cerastis > Cerastis leucographa. Next base: position 12,489,891 of record OY720362.1, on the reverse strand, counting down.
CCCCACGATACAAGGGGCCCTCGACTTTCTGTAACTGACAAAGCCAGACGCTGTCAAAAGAAACTTAGCTTTTACCAGGAAAGACTGCAGGATACTAAAATTTTCGAGTTCGCTCCGCTCGCTTTTGCATCTGGGTTTTCGGCATAAGTCAATTGTTACATAATTAAAATAAAGGATGTCTTTTAGAGGCAGAGAACTTTAAATTGAAACAAAAAGAAAACATTTGAATATCCTTGTACCTAATTGGCTTTATTTGACTGATAATTTTATTCCATTAGGTTGGTCTACGGATGGGTGAACACGCATTACATGTCGAGTTTCCTCCGTGCCTCGGAAAGCACGTTAAGCCGTTGGTCCCGGCTGTCATTTGAGGATCTTTGACAGTCGTTATAGGTAGTTAGTGGCCCGAAATTCTGGCCAGTCTTACCAAGGGGTATCGTATTATTCAGTTACTGGGTTGTGGAGGTCAGATAGGCAGTCGCTTCATGTAAAATACTGGTACTCAGTTGCATCCGGTTAGACTGGAAGCCGACCCCAACATAGTTGGCCAAAAGGCTAGGCAGATGATGATGAATTTTATGCCATGAATGTTTGTCAGCCATGAAGGAGCTTATGAAAGGAAACCTTCCTTTGGCACTCAATCGAAAAAAAAATGGACATGTGCAATGTGCATTCTTCCCATTTTGAACTGGATCCCAGAGTTGGCCCGTTGAGACAGGAAAAGTTAGTAATCATGTCTCTCTACTGATCGACGTTGACTGAAACGTTCTGATCATCACCATGTTTGTACCTTCGACGAAATTAGAAACAATTAAGCACTTACAAGCCAACATACAACACGTTGTTTCTGATGCCAAAACCCAATAACACATTACATACCGAACTGGGAATCGAACCTGGGCCATCATGCTTGGCAGTAGCGCTTTCGAACACTGTACCAACGAGACAGACCAATACTTATTCTCTCAGTGCATTATTAGGAAGAGGTAGGTACTGGACCTCCGTAGTTTATCAGCAAGTGTTATTACTTACATCGGAATAATTTTGTTCGACAATTTTAATAAATTGCTGATATGTTTCGAATTCCTCTTTTGGCTCACAGTCTTCGTATAGAGTGACTGCTTGGAAACTGAAACAGATGCCCATGATGGTCTGAAAGGAATGTCAAGACTGCGTATACCGGACAAAGTTACAGGCAAAGGGAAAATATATTTCTTAAAAGGTTCATGAGGGTTTTCTAAATCAATCCATTTAACTGATCGCAGTTTAGGTCTACTCCTTACTAGTTTAATATTGGAGCGGCATATACTCGAGTCTCTTCTTTGTGAGACCCCCGGTTTGTCTTCTGCGCTGTCCTAGCTGCCACCTAAGGTCTTCGGTTCTTCGGTGACGTGTGAAGCATAGCAGTGGTGCGGTGGGCGGCGCACTACGCTTATAGGACATATCACAACATCAACTCGGTAAGGCATCGTCACCGTATAGGGTTTGAGTCCCGGGACGTGTCGTGTCTCGAAGTCCCGGGACTTTTCGTAATTTTAGTTATCTCGAGTCCCGGGTCTTTCGGATCGAGACTCGAGACGAGACAAGATTCTCGAAATTGTTATGTAATCATTTTTATTTTCATGTTATTGAAGAAACCTAGCGCCATCTGTTAGTTTAATGAATATCATATTTAATTTTTTATGGGATTAAATATAATGAGCACCAAAAAATACTTTGAGATCCTAAGCTACGTTACCCAAAAAAAAATACTAAACACCAAAAAAATTGTATTCAAAGACCAAATATAGTAAATGATCACCAAATATAGTAAATGATCAGCAAATTTTGTGGCAAGAAGAACTTAGGAAGCAACTGCGAGCAAAGCGAGCTCGGGATATTGGGCACCCCGACTCGGACAGGTTAGGTTCGAAGGGGATGGCAGGGTCTAGTGAGCGAGCGGAGCGAGCGAACTAAGACCCCGACATCGCCTTAGTTCGGACTACGCCTTAGTTCGGAGCTGTGATTTTCAGGTTCTGGTGATCATTTACTATTTCTGGTGATCATTTACTATTTTAGGCAGTATAAAAATGTTTTTTAAGGTTATATTTACTTTATCTGGTGTTATGTTAAACATAAGCCATTTTTTATTGCTTGTTCCACCAAGCAATAAAAAGTATCCAAGAAAATGTACCCGAGATTATGGAAAAATGAGTTCAGAGATCATTAAAAAAGGAGTTTCAGTTGTTCAAAGCAACCGGAAAACGTAAAGAAAGTTTGGAACTACTGTAGGTATAGAGCCTTAAACACAATTAAACAGACAGCTGTTGGAAACGAGAGAGTGTTCTCCTTGTCCGGTGGCATTATTACAAAAATCAGAAACAGATTGTCAGCCAAATCTGTTGACACTCTAATTTTTTTTTAAACATACCGGCCCATTTTAAAGCTCTTTGAAGAGTCATTGCCAACCGCCTCTCCGGGCACCTTGTGGTGATGGGGCTGGATCTTGCAGAACACCAGTATGGTTTCCACAAAGGCGCTCGACGGTGGACGCCATCATGCGCGGGAGGGCTCTCACGACGGGGGATGCGTGTCCCGGTGTGGGGTCGTCTTAGCGGTGTCTCTTGACATCGCCAACACCATGCCCTGGAGTTGCTATAGGGAGGCACTTTAGTATCACCGGGTGCCGGGCCTATCTCCGTCATGTGGTCAGAGCCTGACGGATAGAGCCGTCCTCTACCCCGGTTGCAGCTGAGAATAGAATCGGTGGTAGTGTTTTATTTATTTATTTAAACTTCAATTATATCCGCCTATCAGTCAACCATACCATACCAGTCAACCATAGGGTAAAAAACGAAAACATTGTGATAGGGTAGTGTTCCACAGGGATCGGTTCTGGGACCGCCCATGTGGTACATCAGTTGCGACTGGGTGCTGCGCACCAACCTGCCGAGCGGTGTCAGCGTAGTTTGCTAAGCTGACGCCACGCTTGTGCTGGCACAGGGGAAGTCGCACGAGGCGCTGGCCGAACTGACATGACACGACTGTAATGACACGCGGGGTCGATAGTCCTGGAATGAATCCGGCAATTGGGTCTCGAGGTGGCATTGCACAAGTCCGAGGCCATGTGCTTTCATGGGCCTCGGAGTGCGCCACCGTCGGGATCCTTACTGACTGTAGAACGGGTTCCCATCGGCTTGTCCTCGACAGCCGGTGTAATTTCGTGGAGCATTTCCGACGTTTGACCCCTAAACTAGAACAGGCCGGGTCTGCGTTCAAACGGCTCTTGCCCAATCCGGGGAGTCCAAACACGTCCTGCCGGAGGCTCTACTTGGGGGTCGTGCAGTCCATGGCCCTTTACGTGGCCCTGGTGTGGGCGCGTTCTTTGAACTCTCTGACTACCTGAACGCATCCCAAAAGGTAGTAGCCGTTAGGCTAGTCCGGGGTCACGATCTCCGGCGAGGCGGCGAGCCTCCTGGCCGGATTGCCGCCATGGGACCTGAAAGCGATAGTCTTCGCGCGCCTGCACGAATGGCGCGCGGAGGCACTACGCCGAGGGAAAAAGCCGCTGCCGCGGCAAATCGCCGCTCAGCGGACAGACCTCCGGCGCGATCACATGGCAACATGGAGAGAGCTACTGTCGCAACTCCGTGCAGGGCACGCCACAATAGTGGCGATAATGCCCCTCTTTGAGGAGTGGCTGGAGATTCGCCACGGCGCCCTCACCTTCCACCTGACGCAGGCCCCCACCGGACACGGTTGTTTCGGGAGGTTCCTGTACCGAATCGAGCGGTAGGAAACGCCCGGGTGTTACTACTGCGAGGATCGCCCGGAGAACACGGTGTAGCACACCATGGAGCTCTGCTCCGCTTGGTCTGAGGCCGCCGCGTCCTCGTTGCGGCGATTGGCTGCGGCTACGTTTCGCGTCCGGCCCTGGTTCAATCCATGGTCCGGAGTGAGAGGGAATGGAAAGCCTTCGCCGCCTTCTGTGAAGCAGTCATGCTAGCGAAGGAGGTGGCGGAACGTGAGGGAGAGAGCCTCACGTCCCAGCCGCCGCGCGAGACGCTCCGGGCGTCGGGAGCCACCCAGCGTGGCCCCCGGCCACCGTAGGCGCGGGCCTGTGGACGTTGAGTAATGGGGCTTGCTCACCGTCCGTCCGTCTTATGACGACAGACCGTTTCGACGGCACGTTCGTGTTCCACGCGCTCCTCAAGGACATGTAAGCAAACCGGAAGGAGTCCGAAAGGGCCGATGCCTACCAGGGCTGCGGGACTGTTTGAAAGAGATACCTTGGCCCTGGAACACTAATGGCTAAGAAGGATCATGGACGGGTTTTAGTCAGTACAAGTCTGACACACTGTCTGACTAGATGAAATCGAGGCGGCTCTTAGACAGCTTAAAAATGGAAAAGCCCCTGGTGAGGATGGGATAACGACTGAGCTTTTGAAAGCGGGAGGAAGTCCAATATTAAGAGAGCTTCGGAAGCTTTTCAACTCGGTCCTATTCTCTGGGAGAACTGCAGAAGCGTGGAGAAAGAGCGTGGTCGTTCTTTTCTTTAAAAAGGGGAATAAGACCCTATTAAAGAATTACCGACCCATTTCGCTCCTTAGCCACGTATATAAGCTGTTTTCAAGAGTCGTCACAAATCGTCTAGCGCGAAGACTCGACGATTTTCAGCCACCGGAGCAGGCCGGGTTTCGAGGAGGATTCAGCACCATAGACCACATTCACACAATGCGGCAGATTATACAGAAGTCCGAAGAGTATAATCGGCCTCTGTGTCTTGCATTTGTGGACTATGAGAAGGCTTTTGACTCTATCGAGACTTGGTCAGTTCTGGAGTCTCTGCAGCGATGCCAAGTAGACTGGCGATATATCCAAGTGCTGAGAAGTCTGTACGAAAACGCCACAATGACCGTCCAAACTCAGAACCAGCTAACAGGAAGTATCCCATTGCGTCGGGGAGTGAGGCAAGGGGACGTAATCTCCCCGAAATTGTTCGCCAACGCACTGGAGGATGTGTTTAAGACGCTGAACTGGGAAGGACGTGGCATTAACATCAACGGCGAGTACATCTCACACTTGAGATTTGCAGATGACATCGTCATACTGGCTGAATCGCTGCACGACTTGCAGCAGGTGCTGGATGGCCTAGTTGATTCTTCACTACGCATTGGTCTCAGGGTGAACTTGGACAAAACGCAGGTTATGTTCAACGAACACGTCACCCCAGGACCTATTGTTGTCAATGGCGCTCCTCTCAAGGTTGTTCAAGAATATGTTTACCTCGGGCAAACTCTACAGTTTGGTAAGAACAACTTTGAGAGAGAGGCTAACAGAAGAATTCAGCTGGGCTGGGCAGCGTTTGGGAAGCTTCGTCGGGTCTTCTCGTCGCGTATTCCACAGAGCCTAAAGACTAAGGTCTTCAATCTGTGCGTCCTGCCAGTAATGACTTACGGGGCCGAAACGTGGACACTCACGGTACGATTGGTCCATAAACTCAAGGTCACTCAGCGAGCTATGGAGCGGGCTATGCTTGGAGTCTCTTTGAGGGATCGCATCCGAAACGAGGTGATCCGACAGAGAACCAGAGTAGTCGACATAGCCCACAGAATAAGTAAGCTGAAGTGGCAATGGGCCGGCCATATTAGCCGTAGAACCGATGACCGTTGGGGTCGACGTGTTCTTGAGTGGAGACCGCGAATCGGCAAGCGTAAGGTGGGACGCCCTCAGGCTCGGTGGAGCGATGATCTTCGCAGGGTAGCTGGTAGCAACTGGATGAGAGTTGCCGAGAATCGGGTTAAGTGGCGAGCGATTGAAGAGGCCTATGTCCAGCAGTGGACTGCGGTAGGTTGATGATGAAGTCTGACACTCCCTTCCGCTCCACCCAGAGCAGGAGGGGTCGTTTGATGATTACCCTTCCGAAAAAAAAAAGTCATTCAGTATTATTTGTTTGAAATTCCCTACTGCAACGCATACTGATCGGAATCGTAACGTAATCGCCTTGCCTCGTTTGAAGGCGAGGCGAAAGGCGATACAGTGAGTATCCCTTTCCGAGTTGATAAGTGTGCTATGTCCTTATGCTTTTAGATTGGCTGTTACCGTTCAAAGACTGAAATATTCATTCCAGACTTGACTTGTATCCTTCTAAGATAGTATTACCCGCTGCTTAGTTTGCTTAGACCTTGAATTTATGGATCAATCCGTCTGTCAGTTTCGCAGCCCTGTTGTCAACACTACTTTCTTAGTGGGCTTTGAAGCAGTGGGGAAAGACGACCCTGAACAACATTTTTATAAAAGGGCTATGACTAAGCCATGCCACTTCAGCCTTTTAATTATGTTCCGATTGTCACACAGACCTACTTTTCTGTGAGAGAACGTAAAAACAAAACTTACATACCAACTGAAGAGTACCCCATATGCTGATAATGAAACAACAATACCCGACATTCAGTAATGCGCTCATTATGAAATTAAATAATATTCTGCCTTATTCGTTTGTAAATAAGCAGTCAACATTAAATTGTAATGTCACACAAAGTTCTTTCAAACTATCATGACAGATTTTCTGAATTATAGGTAATACAGAATTTTATGAAGAAGTCGATTGTGGTCAGGTCGTCTAAAAAGGTCACATTGAGCAAATTCTCCTAAAAGCGAATCATATCCCATCGCCATTACATCCATTACATCGTGGGTTGAACGACATTGGTCAATTGTTTTTCCCGTTATTGTAACCAGATGGCGCTTATGGAGAATGTAAGTATCTTAGACTAAAGAACCTAAGTAGTAAGTGGATATCTTGAGTTTCTGCCTAAGCCCACGGGAAAATGAAGTAGGTTTGTCTCCTACAAGTTGTAAACAAACAAACGAACAGGACGAATCTATAAGGGTTCCGTTTTTTTTACATTTGGCAATGACGGGAAGAACAAGTGCTTTTCGGCTTCGTTACGGTTTTTTTTTACACCCATTATACGCACGACTAATCAAGCTATGCAAGAACAAATTAAGCTGATCTCTCATTGTATGGGTAGCTCATACTAAGCAAGGTCGGGTTATAGTGGATAACTGGAAATGTATAGCTTGACGTCTCGCCGTGTGTAGACACATAAAAACTCACAAAAAAGCCACAAGTTACGAAAAAAATAAACAATATCTAACATCAATACCTTTACTTCAAGAAAAACTAAGCATTTTACTATGTAGACTATGTTTTACAATAATAGATATATTATGTACAATTTTATAGCATTCATTCATATTTATGTAAGTAATACTTATGCACAATAATTTCTGTAACTTAATTTGATTTTTAAGTCTGAATCACTTGAAACTTAAGTTATAAACTATTCACATTAGGGAGAGTAAGGATTGTATTACAATAGATTAAATCTTAACAATTTTACAGGATAAGGTAGGTATAGAACATTGAAAAACATACATTGGGTGGTTTTTTAAATACTTAAAACAGCTTTATATTTATAATAATGATATATAACTCGCATAATTCATGAACATTGGTAAATCACCATCAAAATAATAACTTTTTTTGTTGGTAAATTAAATGCTAATTTATAACAACCTTCACATGCTGTTAACTTATGTTTACTTTAGTTCTAACTTTAACCATGGTTTTTTTTTATCTGTGGTCAATTAACATATCACCCCAACAAATCACTAAAGTCCTAATACTCTTATTTTGTCTCTGGTAGCATCAAACCTCCAGCACGCGTAGCATGACCACTGACTGTAGGTACGAGTTTTGTCTACGGAAGAATCAACATAATGACAGATAGACAGTGAAAATGTGTCAGGTTGTCGATTCTTCCGTTGATATAGCTAGTTTCTACAGCGGTCATACTACACGTGCAGGGACCATTTTGTAATGAGGATAACCCACTGTGATTTTAAAAGACTTGCCACTATGAATGTAAAGGCAATCTTATTGCAATGATAATGCAGAACACAGTGATTTTGACAGTTATGCGAAATCATAGGTCACAATGAACGGACTGTATAAGTTTAACATAACATTTGACCACAGATTAGCCAACATTATCAGGCATTTAGACACCAAGTTTAAAAGTTGAGAATTCAATATTCAAATTTTAAGACGGTATAATGAAGGGTGTTTGAAATAGAGGAACAACATAAAAAGTATGCTTTTTGAACTCTGACCCAAGAGCTAATATAAATAAATTATTAATGGAATGGAGTTATTCAACAGTAACATAACAACTTGTACCCCAGCATCAGTACCCATCATTACATTGGTAATACCACTTTACATACTAACTGAAGAACGGTTGTTCATCCAGAACTGGTGGCCTGATACAACGAGAGTTATGACATATAACAGTGCGGCAATCCAGCAGTTGTAGGCATTCTGGAAATAGAAAAAGGGTATCCATTTATTGTATCCTAGGAAATCTTGTATTGTATGCAATCTTTTTAACCGACTTCTAAAAAAGGAGGAGGTTCTCAATTCGGATGTCTGTATTTTTTTTTCTTAATTTTGTACAATATGTTGAAAAAACCCTGTCTGATCCGAAAGGGGCAAATGGGTATACCAATGGAATTACTATATAACATAAGAAAAATAAAATATTCATAAAAGTAAATATGTTAATGAATTTTTAAATGCATGATTTTTATCCCAAATTACCACCATTTCCCTAAACTCTAACAATCATTTAAAATATGACAACACTAGTTTTGGTATCACTATGTCAATCGCCAATAATTTGTTCATGTTGTCGCTCCCGAGAAGCGACAGGAGTGTCGCCGGCCATTGAAATACAACACAGGCCTGCAGTCTGTGAGAGGGAGTGGATCAAAGTCAAAGTCAAAGTGTAATCTTGACAGAGGCAAGTAAGCGAAACTGTACTCAAAGCATTTATTACAATTAGACTATTACAGGCAATTTTAAAAGTAAAAAAAAAAAAAACAATATAAAACGCGAAGCTACAGTCCCAGTCACAAGGCATAATAACTTATGAAAGTACTGTAGTTGCCCATTCCGTAGCGTAGATCTCTACGGAGAAGAACGGGCAAGAAACTCCATGGACACTCTTTTAAATCAAAATAAGTTACAAAATCTTGGTTAATCATTCATGTTAAGAATTACAAATACATATGTGACAACAATGTAGAAATACGGGCAAGTTAAGAGCATCCAGAGTAAAAGATTAAATCAGTAATTAAAAATAAAGCAATTAAAATAAACCGTGGCAGCTAAGAGATGACCAGTCACAACTGACAGCGCCCGTTCACGAACATGACGCATGTATCAGCCATCATTTAACTCAACCATTTTGAAGGGAACTAATGGGCCAACCATAATCATAAAATAAATCCATATTTACAGGCTAAGTTATATTATTGCTAACACGGTGAACCTCTTTGTTGTCTGATAAATAAATAAATAATGGCATACCAAATAAAATTAGAAACTAAATCCATCAAGAGGGCTACTGCAAGTTAGTTGACTACTCAATTGCAATCTTTGTTGATCAGAATAATAGTGGGTAAAAGATGATTAGAACTGGAAGATTTTAATAGCTTTATTCAAATCTCTTTCAATCCGTTTTTTGCAGACATTGATTTATTTATTTATTTATTTATTTAAGCTTTATTTATCCATACTATTACAAACTTAGTTACTAAAAGAGATTTATAAAATATATTTTATTGTATGGCCCCTGTAGGGTAAAAAGCCTCCTCCATCTTTTTCCATTTTTGTTTGTCTTGGGCTATGTACATCCAGTTTTTCCCAGCCGTTTTCACGATATCATCAACCCATCGTTTCTTTTGTCGTCCTCTTTGTCTCTTTCCAGTGGGACCAAGCCACTTTGTTGTTTGTAATGTCCATCTGTTATCCTGGTACCTAGCTATATGGCCTGCCCACTTCCATTTCAGTGTCATGGCTTGTTTCAGTGCATCCGTAAGTTTTGTTTTATTGCGTATGTCAGCATTTCGTGTTTTGTCTATTCTTCTTAGTTTCAGGATACTTCTTTCCATGGCGTGCTGGCACGAGAGGATTTTGTTTTTAGACTTGTTAGTGAAAGTCCAAGTCTGACTTGCAAATGTTAAGGAGGGCAAGATACATGAATCCATTATGATCTTCTTTAACTTCAGATTGTAATTTCCTTTGAGGATTTCTTTCTGTGCCCAATATTTTTTCCATGTTGTGTTTATTCTTCTGTCTACTTCATTCTCATTTCGATTGGTGTCAAATGACATAAGTTTTCCGAGGTATATATATTCGTTGACATATTCTATCGCCCTTCCATCTATCTTTATTGGGGTTTGAATATTATTGGTCATTATTTTTGTTTTGCTGGTATTCATTTCCAATCCTACTTTCTTGCTTTCTTTGTCGAGGTTTTGAAGCATTTTTTCTAGGTCTGTGGCAGTTTCACTAAAAAGAGCTATATCATCAGCGAATCTTAAATGGGTTAGACGTCTGTTTAGTATCCACACCCCTTTGTTTGTCCAATCAATATTTTGGAAGATATCTTGAAGGACCGCAATGAATAACTTCGGCGAGAGCGGAGACATTGATTATTACATATTAATTTATGCATTGTGGATTTTAAATTAAGATGTTAGCTGAAGCATTTTAATTTCCTGAGTGGTTATTTTTTATAGACTGTATGAACCAGGAGTTTCCTAATGTTATTTTTATTTTCTACTTCTGCTTTCTTTTAATTATGATTTATTTAACTATATGATTGATTTAAATACATCCCTTAAGACAACCCACTGACCCAATGGACTGATTTTATAAACTGTTTATAGCAGCACATGATATAATTCGAAATTTTACTTGAATTGACATTGCCTTGAGTCTGAAAATCAAGTGTGCACCATGCTACATGGTGTTTCCCTTGCACGAGTTCATAAAGAACAGAAAAACACTAAAGGAATAACCAACAATGGAAAATAATCACGTTCTAGTACTTCACTGTAGAGAAATGCATAAGAATTATCAATTTGTAAAATAGATTATGACTCACCTGAGTGTATCCAGCTTCGACGGTAGCGACGAAACCCTCGATAGTGTGGTGGCCACTTTCTGATTCAAGAGGGAGATCTTCCAACAAAGCTACAGCTCTGATATAGTAGAAGACGCCCATCAAAGTCTGAAACAGTTCCGAGCGTTAGCACGGCGTTGAAGTACCAAGACTCAAAATACAAATCACACGGTTTCTACTCACCAATTGAATGATTCCCCAGACGCTCAGTACGAGCCCGCACAGCGACAGCTTGGGGCCACAGAATTTGCATGCCATTTTGCTGGTTTATTTATCAGAATTACGAACACAAAATTAGACTGTATCGACCACTTGCTGTCAGCTGGTGTCAAAAAATGGATACTCACATGATCTTTGCTTTGTGATTGTCTATGGATGTTGTGTAACATTATTTTTCAAAAGTTTTTCGATTTTATAAATGAAGCTCAGTAGGGTTTTTAGATAGAGTTAGAAAGATTTATTTTAATAAACACTAAAAACATTCGCGCATTCAGCGCATGATTTCTTAAGGTTTTTGGTTTTGATTTCCTATCCTCTTTTACGTACACCGGAACGTTATTACAGTATTGCCAACAAATGAAAATTATATTTTTTAGTAGATTTAAATAGTGATTTTCCAACAAACTTCATGAGATATTTTTATATTTTGCGAGTCATTTTTAAAAAACAATGTACCTTTTTTTAAAGTTTGCTATAAGTCTTGAAGAATTTAATATTTTATGAACATTTTTGAAAGTGCTCTTTTTTGGAGTAGGAGAAATTAATTCTCTGTAGCTGGCTATCTTCTTTATATATTCTATTAATGAATGACACATTTTTCCGGTCGTATCTAAGAGAAAATAAATTTCGATAATGGTGGACCGTTTAGGTAGGCAAATATTTATTTAAATCCGTGTAAGAAAGACAAACTAGTAAGAATACGGTGGTGTTATTTGTGTGCTATCACGTAAAATAGTTACGTGGGAGATCACTGTCATTGTTTGCTTGTCGCTCACTTTCCTTTGACGTCAAACTTTTATACCGTACTGCAATTTTTAAGTAGGTAATTTTCTTTTTTACAGTGAACAGTGAGGCCAATGCTAGAAGGATTGCTATGGTTGAGAGCTGCTTCGGCAGTTCTGGACAGGTGAGCGTCTGTTGTTGCAAAATATATGTTTTTTCTAAGTTTAGAAGTTGTTGAATGCTGTTGTATTATCAACCGACAAACTCAGTGAGATATAATCTTCGATACATCACTAGGGTGGGATTGCTCTGACGGAAGATACGAACATTTATCAGCGCGCTTTTTCATTATATGAATAATGTTATTTAATTTCTTGTAATAACTTTTATTCAACTTTGTAATTAAAGCACATCATAGGTGTAATTGAATTATATAGATTAGGGATTGATTAGTTGGTTCATTATCAGCAAGATTGTATGTTGCCATTCTATGATTAATGTATTGATATGCCATGAACACTATCAAGTCCAAGGTGTTGTGTAGTTAAGAGTTTTAAAAATATAGTTTGAAACTTATTCTCAATTCAAATAAATGAGTTGAGTCATCTGAAGGCATGATATTCTTATCAATGATAAACAGAGGTACTTTATCGTCTGTAATTCAGAGATCAATTCACAACAGTGTATTATTTTCAATGTTGAATTCTGGTTTGGAATTCCATTCGCAACTTACGTAAACATAATCCTACAAATCCTAAATGGGGAAAATTATAATATATTATCTCATTAGCATTATTGAAAGGTTTCTAATTTCAAACATAGTGTGACAAACTAGAACCAGTCTGAAACTATATAATATTATAATTTCTTTTTAAGTTTTTTACATCTGTATGTTATACTTGGCCTGATATATCTGGCAGCTTTTATTTATCAGTCAGTCTCAAACAGCAGTGTAAATAAAAAAATTATATTGACATTGCAAACAAAAACTATATTTTGTTATCTGACAGATAGCCCCGACAAACATCCTATGCATATTAAAAAGATCAATTTTTTTTTAGCCTCTGGCGGAGCAAGGCAGGGTCCTTGTGGGGGAGGGTGTCCTGACAAAAATGTGCCGCAAGAAACCGAAAGCCAGACAGTTCTTCCTGTTCAACGACATACTTGTCTATGGAAATATTGTTATAAACAAAAAGAAATATAACAAACAACATGTTATACCACTTGAAGAGGTCAAGTTGGAGTCCTTAAAGGATGAAGGACGTAAGTTGCACTTCATTTGATTTTTTTTTCCTTCGGGGCCATCCATCAATTACATCAGCTGTTAGTAGGGGGGTCGGGGTCATCAAAATGTAACCAGGGGTGGGAGAGTTCCTAAGTTTCGTGACTTCACAAAAATCTAGGTATTAAAAAACTAAATTTGAACTATGTATAAAAAACTATGTATTTAAACTATGTATAAAAACTGAAAAAATATTTTTAACTGTAGGTATCTGTATGACAAAATCATTATTACAAAATATAAACAAATATATATATAAGCAAATAACGTCACACGGAGTGGGGAGTGAAATCTGTGTGATGTAATTTGTGGATGGTCCCTTTTCATGCGCTGCGAAGAAATCTTAGTAGTAATTGCTTGTTTGTTTAATAACATTGTATATAATACCTTAACAGATAGTCAGAAAACACTGTAGAGAGGAAAGAAGTTAAAGCAACACTGTGCTGATGTTCTGATTACAGTTCAATGAAATTAAGTTATTACTATTAGTATATTGAAATCTGAATATTAAAATTATTTTTTACTGTCCACATTTGTGTCAGAAAAGGTCAAGATAATAAATACGAGTTTGAAAGTTAATATCAAACTATGATAAAAACGTTCAACAATCTCGCAAGCATAACTACATTTTCAATCAACTATTATTGCTAACTTTTTAAACCAATATATTTTCTATGCGATGGAGCGCTGCATTCTAGGCATCAAACCAACCAACCGTGTATGCAACACCACACTACTCCTAAACACAAATTACAGACATTACTCAAAAAGCCACTAAGCTGAATTGGGAGTGAACTGGCAACGTCTGCCACATACCCAATGAGCTGTGTGCCAAAATAACCAGTTTCTGGAGCCCTGATAAAGCCAAAAGGCGTCGCGGCAGACCTCGTAGAAGATGGCCACATTCGCCCTGGATCAAACAACTGGAAGTCATGGGGAGAAACCTTTGCCCAGCAGTGGGATGACGCAGGCAAACAGTCTCAGTCTCCCTTATCGCTGTCATTACTTTGTCATGCATAATCAGGACTATTTTATTGGTTGAATGACTCATTAATGCCAATGGCCAGTGAATCATCTGCAATATTATGCATTATAACTAGATGTATGTTGAACTTGATCTAAATAGAGTTGACTCACATCGCCACACTCTTATGTATACATTGTATTGTATAATAAATAGTGATAGTATCAATATGATTAGACCTTGTCATCCTCATTGGGTTAGAGAGAATCTTAAACTGTAAATCGTATTTATGATTTTTCAATTGAAGACAAGAAATCTTTGACAAGAAACTCATAAAGCAGTTTCTTGTTAAAGATTTCTTATGTATTGTTTTGTATAATGGTCTAGTGTCAGCAACTCCACGTCCGAAGCGCGTATTTTGCGTACGGGTGACATAATTGTTGGATCCATCAGAGTTCCTCGATGAAAGCAGCTTCTTGATGTTGCTAATGATCGCGCTTAGAGTACCAGGTAAACAAAAGTACTTCCCTGGATTTCTTAAGAATCGTATTCGTAATTTCGAACTTACTTCCTAAACGGTTTGACCTATTTTGATGGTTTTTAGTTCAACCCGTTAGGTGTAGCTGTTGTTGACATCCAAAAAAAGGACAAGACAATGTACTTTTAAAAAATGATATTTATTGAACAAATATCAGCAATTTTACCATCACAAAAAAAAAATGTTCTGGTGAAGTACAAGCGACATCAATTAACGCATATTTCGTAAATAATATTCTTTCCCAATAATTACTAGAGCGGGCGACCAAGTTCATTAAATAAAGAAAAATCACAATACTGATTCATGCACCCGATGACGTCGAAACATTTACGTCACAGATTTATATTATTCATAGACTGTCTATGATGGTGTAATGCTATTTTATTGCATAACAACACGCCGGTAGTCTCCGAAACCAGAGGTGTAAGGCGAACCTAAATTACATCAACCAAGCACAATTGCTCACTCCAGGGACGAACCCTTATAACACTTGGCCCAACCTAGGAATCTTTCCTAAGACCTCTCAGCAGCAGCCTTTGCTGGGAGCAAGGCTGCTGCTGAGCATGAGGTCTAGACTATCATATCCATAAAGTACGTCACACTTTAGGGGGGGAGGGGGTCGACGAAGTGTGACTTTGTGTGATAAGGGGTGCGAAGGGCCCTGACGACGTCGTCTCGTGAGGTCACATTTCAAAACCTTATACATCTAAGTGTTAAAATGCCAAATTTGAACTATTAACGAAAAACTTAAAAAAAAACAACCTTATCTGTATCTGTAAGGTTTAAATTGTTTGTTGGCGAGTTCACACTCGCTCTACTTGTGTCACGCGCCGGTCGCATATGAGCCCTTTGATAAATTTCTAGATGTAAAATTGCAAGATAATAATATGTGACGTCACACAGTCACATTTCAATGTGACCGACTATAACAAGGACAGGGGAGGGGTCAAAAAATCACGAAATACGTCACAACTAAAGTATTTTGTGGATGACCCATTATGTGATTTGAATCAACAATACCAAACACGATTATTTTTTCCCGTTTTGCTGATTTACATAATGATGATTCACATAATTACACGCTTTTTCCCTTGAGGATTAGCAGAACGCCCCCTGCCACGATCCTTACACATGCAAAAGACAAAAGGAGTATTCCTTTTGTCCACGTTCATACATCCTGTCTACATGATGATTTACTGCATTAATACTGGGTCTGGATGTTTGTGTATGTGAGTTTAAATGTTTGTAAACGCACCCACGATACAGGAGAAATAAAAACAGTCATGTTATAACTTCCTTGTTTCAGAGTATCGCAATGGCTGGCTTATTCGCACCGCGTCCAAATCCTTCGCTGTATACGCTGCGACAGCCACCGAGAAAGAAGAATGGATGGCACACATAGAAAAATGCATAGAAGATTTGCTTAGAAAAAGTAAGTAACTAATTTTATTAAGAGCTAAGACAAATCCCAAGGCGACTGCAAAACTCAGCAGATAAACTTGCAGTTGCAATGAGAGACTCCCACGACATGAACAGACGCTTGGGTCGGTCTTCAAGGTAAAGTCGGACTTGCAAAGGTCGTTCTTTGGATGGGTGACCATCGTTAAATACCGTGTTTGGGGCCGTTCAAGTATTACGTAAGCAGATTTTTTGCAATTAGTAACACACCCCTCCCCCCCATGTTTACGTAAACATTGGTACAAGTGATTGATTCATGAGCAGCAGTTATAAGTGACAGACAAGTCAATAGCGCGCGGTAATTCCCCTACTCTGTTCTAAGCGAGTACTAGAGATGAGTCCGATATCATGTCACATGTAAAAATCATCGATATTTTAAAATCATTTCATCATGCAATGACAAAGACAAAATCATCAATGCTTTTAAATCATTATTAGAATGAACGCGAACTTCGGTGATTCGGATCGGACGGTCTCGGGGGCGCTGCGGTGTGAATTGCGACTTTGCGATGCTGCGCGATCGGCGATACTGAAGTCACAGAACTCACTCAACTCACATATTTCGATAAAATGACAATGACCGGGACTGGCGCAAGGAACAGCAATAATGCTTGCACTTACGTTATTTACGTTTGCGTGCGAAATGTGCTGCCTTAAAATACCCTGCCATGCCAAATTGAATTCCGCGGCTAAGTGACAATATCGACCCATGCCTACATAAATAACTAATGATAATTTCACTAAGCCGTTACGCGATCATTTCAGTATCTACTTACAATTGAAGTGACGAGATCTAATACTCAAATAAAAATCATTGATGATTTTGTCATTGTTCCCGTCACCGATATTTTTTTGTCATTGTCATGCAGTCACCGATACAGAAAAATCATCACTCAGCCCATCACTAGCGAGTACGTAAACGCATTATTTGTAGGAATCACCGAAAATGCATTTCGTTTTCAAGCATAGACAATGTGTGGGTTGCCATATGTGTAAAACAGTAAATAATTACTGCTGACGTAATCACCAACTAGATAAAAAAATAAGCAAAGCGAAGACCCCCCCCCCCTATAGTGCTTACGTAATACTTGAACGGTCCCTTTCTTCCACGACTCGGAAAGCACCTTAAGCCGTTGGTCCCGGCTGTCATTTGTAGATCTTTGACAGTTGTTACAGTTAGTCACAGATGATGACTAGGCTGTTAATTTATGGCACGTCCTGGAAATGACATGACCAGTTCAGTTTAAACTAGTGATGGGCTGAGTGATGATTTTTCTGTATCGGTGACTGCATGACAATGACAAAAAAATATCGGTGACGGGAACAATGACAAAATCATCAATGATTTTTATTTGAGTATTAGATCTCGTCACTTCAATTGTGAGTAGATACTGAAATGATCGCGGAACGGCTTAGTGAAATTATCATTAGTTATTTATGTAGGCATGGGTCGAGATTGTCACTTAGCCGCGGAATTCAATTTGGCATGGCAGGGTATTTTAAGGCAGCACATTTCGCACGCAAACGTAAACAACGCAAGTGCAAGCATTATTGCCGTTAATTGCGCCAGTCCCGGTCATTGTCATTTAATCGAAATATGTGAGTTCTGTGATTTCAGTATCGCCGATCGCGCAGCATCGCAAAGTCGCAATTCACCCGCAGCGCCCCCGAGACAGTCCGATTCAAATCACCGAAGTTCGCGTTCATTCTAATAATGATTTAAAAGCATTGATGATTTTGTCTTTGTCATTGCATGATGAAATGATTTTAAAATATTGATGATTTTTACATGTGACATGATATCGGACTCATCTCTAGTTTAAACTTGACATGATGCCTCGCCGCAACCAATATATTTGTTCCAACTGTATACTAAATAAATCTTTTATTTAACGTCGTTATTACATTTCAGGTGGCAAACAGCCGCCTTCAGAGCATGCCGCGGTATGGGTGCCAGACAACGAGGCGTCAATCTGCATGCACTGCAAGAAGACACAGTTCACTGTTCTCAATAGGAGGGTAAGACAACAGTCATTATAAATTACCTAATTAACATTAATGTTGTAAGGAAGGGTGACTACCTCGTTAGTGCAGTGTGGTCGTAAATGCGACTGCTGGGCTTGAGGTCCTGAATTCGATTCCCGGGTCGTGCAAAGTGATATTGGGATTTTCCTTTAGGAATTTCTTAGTAGCAGCCATGGAGTCTGATTTGTGCCCGGTTGATGGCATTAGACTCACCCCCTATTACATAACTTAAATATAACTGGCGAAATTTGGGTGTTCTACTAGGTATGTACACATATGCCCAACCCTTCGGGTATTACAGGAGTGATGTTATGGTATGTATAGAGCAAGACCTGGGTTTGGGAATAAGTTACTTTAATATCTCGGTTGTATGTTGCCATAGCATAATTTTCGACGTCTTTGCGAGCAAAGCTGCGAAAGTAACTCGTATATGTCTGTCTCTTATCTTTACGCACCTAAACCCCTGCACTGATCGTTGCCAAAGTAGGATAGGTAACCTGGGACCTTCAGAAGGATATTAGCCCAGGATTTTTAGACCAGAAAGATCCAGATGAAGTCACAGGAAACAGGGACGCTCTAGAAGGACACTGACCTTGTTGGTGAAATTTCTCAGATAAGTCTGGTGCGTTGTTCTCGCAACGGGCATGCTTGTGTGACTGGATGTATAATCCTTGATAATACAAAAGGAATCGGGGCCGTCCTTAGGCGATTATCACACTGCCACGCATCACGCTGCATGTTGCGTGTCAACGCACCTACGCGCGTACTTGCGGGAGTGCAGATCTGCATCATTGTGCGGGTTTTTTACGCACTAGCCGTTCGCTGTGGTGATCGTGCAGTGCAAGCCCATCCAAAATCACGCACGGCACTGCGAGATTCGGTGTGCCATACCTTGCGTCTCGCCCCGCACCCACGCGCGTGTGCGCATGTTTCTCAGCTCGTAGGCGCGTGATCTGAATGAACGCGCGTGGATGCATTTTCTGTGTTGGACTATGCGTGTTTTCTATACAAACGGAGATACTTACAAGCAACGTTAAAACACGCATTCACGCGCTACGCTGCGTGGTGCGTGGCAGTGTGTTAATCGCCTAAAACTCGTTGGGTCGACGATATTTTCAAACTCGCGGGAAACACCTGGTTAAAGCACGCACAGAACCGGGAAGTGTGGCAGAAAACAGAGGCGGCGTATACGCAGTAGTGGGGGATTCCGGGCTGATATGATGATGATGTTGATACATATGTCATAATATGGCGATTGTAGCAAGTGGCGTTTTGTAGTTTCCTACCGCATAGGAAAAATTGATTTTATTATTATATCCTTTTATTAATATTGAACTATTTATATTTATTAACAGAAACAAGGTACAAAGGTGATGCTTATTTCTAAAGAAATCTCTTCCAGCAAGTTTTAATGTAAAGTATGTATGTTATATTAGCTAATTTATCGTTGTTGTTCCCAGCATCACTGCCGCAAGTGTGGGTCAGTGGTGTGCGGGCCGTGCTCGTGCAAGCGGTACATCCTGCGCGGCCAGAGCGACAAGCCGCTGCGCGTGTGCCTGCAGTGCTTCGACGAGCTCAACCGCGAGCGAGCGCGCCCGCCCACACAGGCGCAAGCTGCTAACATGACGCCCGGTAAGTTTGAGATGGTGTTTTGTAGGTACTCGGTGATAGATCTTGACCGGTCAATCCTGTGGATCTCTTATTTCTAAAGCCTGGAGACAAGGCTCATCATCTGCCTTTACCCAACTATGTTGGGGCCGGTTTCTAGTCTAACCGGATGCAGCTGAATACCAGTATTTTACATGGAGCGTCTGCCTTTCTGAGCTCCCCAACCCAGTTAGTACTGGGTAATACCCTTCGTAAGACAAGGTTCAAGGTTCTGGTTGACAAACTTTTGGCCTGTAACGACTGTCGAAGATCTACAAATGACAGCTGGGACTAATGGCTTAACGTACTTTCCGATGCACGTCACCCATCCACGGACCAACCTAGGCAAGCAAGGCTTACCGTAAAGATCAACCGGAGGCTGTTATTATTTAGCCACGAGCTCCTCCTTAACCGGGAAATCTTGTGGATCTTTTATTTTTAAGGCCAGGCAAAATACTTATAAACTAAGAGTCAGCTCATATAACTTAGCAAATATAACTTTATTTTCTACACGAAAATTACATTTCGTTGCGCGCAGCGTCGCGTCGCGTCGCGGCTCGGTGTGAGCTGACTCTAAGTGACTACTATTTCAGTGGGGTACGGTACTGTACCTTGGCTTAGAGCGTCGTTGGCGGAAAGCGAAAGGCGCAAGCTAAATCATTCTCCCCGGCCCTTATCCCAATTTCTTAAGACTAATTAGAAAGAGGGAGAGTTCGAGATTAAATAGGGACGAATTTAAAGCTACTGACGCTGAAGCGCGGGCTAGCTCGAGCGAGGGCTAGGGCCGGAGTATTTATTTATTTATTTATTTATTTATTTTGGATTACCAACGAGTTTTTGTTACAATTTCTTATATAAAATTAAATCTAGAACAATATATGGTCATGTAACGCATACTCAATTACAGGTAACCACATCTTACCCATTATCGAGTACACATGCTATTAAATTAAATTAAAATTGGGAATACATACAATCGTGCAATTAATGATAAGGATAACATATTATTTTAAAATATACAGACAAATTAAATTAAATTAGAGATTAAAATAAAAATAGAATATAAATTAAATTAGATAAAAAGATGATGGTATTTTATTAAATTAATTAAATTAAATTATTGGAATGATAATTCAAGTGTCCTCTAACCGGAAGTGCTTATATAATTTCCTTTTAAATATTTTAAGGCTGTCGTGATTGATATCGAGTTCAGCTTTGCGCCATACAGCGTTATACAATTTAGTTGCTCTTGTAAGGGGGGAGTTGTCACCTAAGTTGGTTTTGTGCATAGATTGTCTGAATAAATTGTAGGTATGTGACCGGGGTAACCTGCTAGGAACATTTATTGCAATTTTTGACAGTAGGTCAGTATTTATTTTAGAAGTCATTAATTTGTGAAGGAAACATAGATCTAGTACTTTTCTGCGATTGGTGAGACTGTGTAGTTTAAAATGATGAACGCGGTCCTTGTAAGATTTGAGTTGTTGCGCGGTTTTATTTTGTGATGATAAATGATACAAGAACCTCCTTTGGACACGCTCAATACGCTGCTTATGGACGTTATAATGAGGTGACCACACCTGTGAACAGTATTCCAGACCACTGCGAACCAACGTCTCATATAGAATAATTTTAGTGTTAGCGTTGCCGAACGGTTTTGAGGTTCTTAATACAAAACCTAGCATTTTGTTTGCGTTGGCAATTATTTTGTCAATATGGTTATTGTATGTCAATTTGCTGTCTATCAAGATTCCCAGGTCCCGGATACTATTCACTTCTTTAAGAGTGTTGCCCAAAATTGAGTATTCCGTGTTATAAACGTTTTTATTGCGACAAAATTTTATATGAAAACATTTTTCAAAGTTTAAACTCATTTTATGTTTTTGGCACCACTCAACTAATCTGTCTAAGTCAGCCTGTAGTAAATAAACATCTTGCATTCCTTTTATAGGCAGAGTCAATTTGAGATCGTCAGCAAATAGATAACATGCTGCGTGATGGAAACAGAGGACTATGGTGTTTATAAAAATATTAAAAAGCAATGGCCCTAGGTGGGAGCCTTGGGGTACCCCAGACGTCACATGAAAATCCTCAGATCGGGTCCCGTTTAAAACCACGTATGACATACGATCTCTAAGGTATGACTGAAACCATAGCAAGAGAGGACCGTGGATTCCGAGGTTCTCAAGTTTCTGTATTATTAGTTGATGGTCTACTCTGTCGAACGCTTTACTAAAATCAGTGTACACTGCGTCAACCTGAATCCGTTGGTCTACATATTCTATCACATTTTCTGTAAAAGCTACTAGATTTGAATGAGTTGATCTTCCTTGAAAAAAGCCATGCTGATTGCCTACAATGTGGTTTTTCATGTGGCTGTACAGATGGGGATAAATTAATAGCTCAAAAACTTTGGGGATAATGGAAATTATCGAGATCGGTCTATAGTTTTTAATATCGTTTTTGCGACCATTTTTAAAAACAGGAACTATTTTAACCCTTTTCCACGCCGTCGGAAAACGACCTGATTGAAGTGAGCGGTTAAAAAGATATGTTAAGGGAGTAGCGAATGACTTCGCGCACTCGGCAAGAAGAATTGGGGGAAGTTCATCAGGACCTGGTCCTTTGCGAATGTCTAGACATTTCAGCTTGCTAGCAACCATGTCCTCTGTAAGTGAAATGTGACTTAAAACATTCAGGCTTTCGCAAAGCAAGGAACTATTCGATGTATCAGTTTGCTGTTCGGGGTGATTCTGATTGTACATCGATGAGAAATTCTTTGCGTATAGTTGACAGATATCGGTACTATTGTCAGCTACTTCATTGTTTAGGATCATTTTTTCCGGTATTGTACTTTTATTTTTCCGCTTATGTTTTATGTATGTCCAAAAGTATTTGGAGTTCGTTTTTATTCTAGCCTCTATTATTTTAATATAGTTCACGTAAGACGATTTGTTTAATGAACGGCACCTCTCCTTCAACAACCCTAAATTAACCTTATCCATAGCGTTGTTGTATTTTTTAACTCGTATTCTTAAATTGTATGTTTGCTTGAGTAGTTTGATGAGATCTTTCGTAAACCACGGAGGATGTTTGTTATTATTTACTTTATATGAGAAAGGGACATGGTTGTTTATAGCACTC
Organism: Cerastis leucographa; assembly: GCA_963082945.1. Lineage (NCBI taxonomy): Eukaryota > Metazoa > Arthropoda > Insecta > Lepidoptera > Noctuidae > Cerastis > Cerastis leucographa. The sequence continues at coordinate 12,466,876 of OY720362.1, read as the reverse complement.
ATAACCTTATCGTAAAATATTTCAACCATATCGTCTATGGTCACACAGCTTTCTAATGCGGTGGTCCAGTTAATAGAGTCGAGATTTTGTGTTATGGCTTGGTAATCAGCCTTGTGGTAGTTACGGGTAGGCAATATGTTGCAGTTTAGAGTTCTCTCAGGGTGTATATCCAAATGTATAAGTAGAGGAGGGTGATGTGTGTCTAACTTAGATAGAGAATCATTGCATTCGTTCACCTTAACGTTCGCTATATTAGCTAAAACCAGGTCTAAGACCTTTGATTTATCATTCCTGACATAATTAAACTGTTCTAAACCATTCAACGCAACGAACTCAGTAAAAAGGTGGTTTAATAAACAATTACTGGTTTCAGGGACTAGGAAGTTACTGTTTTCGCTATTGAGCCAGTTGATGTTAGTCAGATTAAAGTCTCCGGCAATGAAGGTATTACCCTCTGCACTGACAACTTTGCCTGCGTTCTCAAGGAAGTGCTCAAGAACATTAATATTAACTGGTGATGGGATATAGACCGCGCAAAAACAAAGGCTGATTATTTTGTGTTTGGTTTTAACTTGAACTTTAACCCAAAGATCTTCACACAAGCTGTTATAAAGCGACATATCGATAGAATTATGTTTTTTTAAAATGGCGATCAGTACCCCACCCCCAGTCCTCTTCCTACAGAGTTCATTAAGTTTACGGTCTCTCCTATATACATCGTACCGGTCGTCAAATAATTCTGTGCTGGATATATCCTCATTGAGCCAAGTTTCTGTTAGAATTATAACATCATAATCATACATTAAAATATTGTGATACAAATCATGCGTTTTTGTCTTTAAACCCCAGAGGTTTAAAGACAAAAACGCATGATTTGTATATTATGGTAATAAATTTGGAAATCTGTGAATTTTATATTATTTGTACATTAAACTTTCAAAGATGATAAGTTAACAGTATTAAGTTAATTTAACCAGAGAGTCCATGTCTTTTATAAGAAGACGTTCAGAGGTTTCGTTTTTTTTTGCAAAAATACGACCATTTCGCACCCATACAAATTTGTAGTTCTTCTCCTTGGCCGCCATACGCGTAGCATGGTGTAAAGTTCTATTATGTGGGGCTAAGTGCTCAGCTACATAGACAGGCTTTTTATCACCCGCTACGCCCAGGTGGGCAGTGTTGAGCTTATCCGTCTGATTAGCTTTATTAAACTTGATCACGGCAGCTAGAATTTCGTCGCGCACAGCAGGAGAAGAAAGTTTAACAACTATAGATCTAGGACGCGTACCCTCAGAGTTTTGTTTGGCAATCCTAGTAGTCATAACGATATCATTATCTTTTAAAGGGTACGATACTACTTTGCATAATTGCTTCACTGTAACATTTAAGTTCTCAGACTTGTACTCAGGCATGGATAGGATTTCTATGTTACTAGATCGCGCATGCTGTTCCATCTGATTCAGTCTAAGAGTTAAGTCTTTTACTAACGGTATGAGACTGTTATGTTCTTTCTGTAGCTGATCTATTTGTTTGGACTTATCTTCAAAGATTATTTGCATGTCGTCGTATTGCTTGCTTGTAAATTCCAGACAGTCCTTCATCTGGGTTAGCTCCGATCTGATGTCCTTAAGTTCGGCTCTCACGCTCTCCTGCACAATCTTCCTGATATCGGTGGTTAAAAGGCTGCGTAGTTCAGTGCGTATTATGTCTCGAATCACTTCTGGCGTGATTAACTGTAGAGTTGCTTCGTCATTGGATTTCTCGGGCGATGTTTCGACATCGCTGTTGTTATTTATTCGAGGACGTTTACGCATTGGAGTCCCTGTCACTAAATCCATACTAACAGTTTGGTTTTTTGACTGGCCGGCAGGTGGAGATGTACGCGGCATGTCGTGAGACTCAACGAAACTTACAAAAAGAATTACAGTTGCTGGGATTCGAACTCGGGCCACTATACACGTCTGTAGATGATAGACGCAACGCGCTGTGAGGCGATAATTTTAGTTGACGAAATTTGGCTATATATCCGTACGTCAATAATAAAATGTAACGGTTTGCCTGGTTGATGTATTGTTTTTTTCTATGTACCTTCGACACAAAATTTATTGAATCACTTATTATGATTTTAAGCTTTTATAGTTAATTATGCAACACTTATGGGATTAAAAATGTTTACGTCATATTCACTGTTCATTGGTGATGAAAACAGAAGTAACAGGCACTATTTTGCAGCACTTTGTTCCAGTTGGCGACACTGTTTCACTATTGTCACTGTTTATGTTATGAACTTATTTACTTCGACTTTTTAGCGTTAGATAACACTTGTGCTTATGATGTCTGTTGATATTAAACTAAGACACATGTTATTCTAGTAAGAAAACCATTTTAAAATTTTAAATTGACAAAAATCGCGGAGCTTGTGTTTACTCGGTGAACGCCATCTACATTACTATGAGTATCAGGGCTGAGGCGGCGGCGCGTAGTGTTGGACGTCGCGCGGGGAGTTATAACACCTCACTCCCCCCGCGGATATAAGGATCCGCGGCACTAGCCGGAGATCGTGGAAGGCGCACTAGTTCCCATGATCACCGGTCCAAGTGTGGTTTTTAGTCAGTTAAAGTCTGACAGATCAGTTGAGGATATGACACCGAGATTCCTCCGCCTCAGGAAACTTGTTAGCCGTTGATCACGGATGGCATTCTTTGGGTCACTCCAGTTCGTCAAAAAAAAGTAAAGTTTAAAGGGTACTACACACTTTTTAAGACAGTCTTATGTGATGGTTGCCTTAGTCTGCAGATGTCAGAAGGCAGTAACTACAAAATCAAAAGTCGTTTATTCAAATTAGGCTGATGATCAGCACTTTTTGGAAGTCAAAATTACAAGAGACAGTCCACCAAAACGCTCTTCGCCACTTCCTAGTGTTTTAGCTGGGAAGAAGAAGTGTCGGAACAAACTTCCCAGCAACGTTAGAAGAACCAGATAATATACAATAGTGTTCAAGTTAATATAAACAAAGAATCTATTACCTACATCAAAATAATGACACATGTCAGCTAGCACACACCGATAATAAAATAAAATATTTAAAAATATACTCAAGAATAAAATTTATTCTTGAGTATATTTTTAAATATTTTATTTAATAAAACCTCCAGACATAAAGGACGTACCCGCTTACACGTGCATAAAGACGAAATATAAAAAATAATGTACCTAATTATAAAAAATACTCGATTTTTGTAAAGAATATTTAAAAATGTATTCAATTTGTGAAGAAATAAATAAAGGATAAAAATACTCGTACATACATCATACATCGTACAAAACTACTAATACATTAAAGACCAAAAATAAGTTAGCTGGATTGAAGTTATATTTGTCGATAAGATAAACTTACTGATAACTTATCTACACACCATTTTATGTTAATCGAACCATGGCCAAAATACAAATACACATGGTCAAACATATACAAACTTCAAATTAAATTACTTTGCGAAACTCGAACTCGAACAACATTAAACTTTTTTTAATCACATTTTGATTTGTGTCCATGGAGTGTCTTGCCCATTCTTCTCCATAGAGATCTACGCCTTGGAATGGGCAATTGGGCAACTACAGTACTTTCACAAGTTATTATGCCTTGTGACTGGGACTGTAGCTTCGCGTTTTATTTTGTTTTTTGACTTTCAAAAGTGCATGTAATGGCGTAATTGAAATAAATGCTTTGAGTTTGAGTCTAGCTTAAGATTTGGGGCTTAATAATTCAATATTAAGCCCCAAATCTTAAGCTAGACAAAACCATTGCATGCGGATCTCTCGTTGTACAGGGAATCAATACAAAGGGAGGCCATGCTATGCTAGAAATGTACAGACTTGATGCGTCGCCGTGTGCATTTACTCGCACTATGTTTATGTTATCAGTTTTTTCGCAATATTAGGATTACTTCTATGATAAAAGCCGTTCATAATGATGACGTCATCGACTGCATTGAAAAGGTTTATTCAAAAGCTAAGTAAGAGTTTTAGGATAATTGTATTCTGCTTAATAGAGCGTTGTCTTCTTCACTCATATGGGTGATTCTCATTCAAAACCTCAATGCGTCATATTAACGCCTCGGTACTGAGTATTCCCGTTATTCTTGTGTTCTGTCAGAACTTACTCCGATATAAAATTCCGCCAATTTCTTATCAATTGAATGACGTCATGATTTATCGCATGCACATAATATTATGAGTAGGCTTGGTTATGTATAACTGTTATCATACTCATTGGATTGTAAATTGTTCATGGGAAATCTGTGGTTTAGATATTTATTGTAAAATGGTTTATCCAATTGTGGTTAAATGAATAATCATACACAAATATTGTGAGCAATTTGTAACCTCATTAATACCAGCGCAAACTTTGGATGTTTCCTGTAACCATAAACTATTAATTTGCGCCGTATCTACAACAAAATAAAGCTTTGAGTATAGTTTCGCTTACTTGCTTCTGTCAAGATTACAAACAAATGTGTACACTAGTTGGACAGGTCTACTCATTCTGGTCCTTTCCTCAAAACACTATCACAGACACTTATCTGCCTGCTCCTTATCTTACTAGACCATGGTTATGTCTGGACTCTAAAAGACATCTTGGATTTTCAGTTTGACCTCATTATCGTTACCCCAAAAACCATCAAAACTATATTATATCAAAAATCGATCCAAAACAAACTTTATCTGAATGGGAAGCGGTTGATTTTACAAGGGAGTTGATTAGACATGACATCGTCGAGCCGGTTTTATTGCCATAGTCAAGTAACTTTATACTTGTCATCCCATCAGTTAACGTACAGGGCTTCGATAACATAACAGGGGTCACGAAGAATCAGGGTCAAAATTCATTCAGAACGACAGAATATAGCAAAAAAAAAACAAAAAAATGATAAAAATGATGTTTGAAAGAGGCTTTATCTCAGAGACTATTGGGTCTAGAGAGACAATTCTAGTCTCATATAGCAAAAGCCTACTTTAAAAAACGTCTGGGAAGGTACTAACAAATCCTAGTTCTTTCGGGTTATAATCGCCAAAATCGCGGTTTTATTCGATTTTTGACTAAGTTGCCTTCGGCGCTAGAGGTCACAATCTTGGATTGTTCATTGGGCCAACATCATAAACAAGTCTGCAAAAATCAGAACTACGGAATTTGACGCAAAGTACCTCTTACTTTAAGGCTACAAGGTTACTGGACTACCAAGTCGCGCCTGTCGATGTTTCACATAAAAAAGAAATACATAAAAAAGCATTGTGTGGTTTATGAAACCACGGTAAAAGTGAAACTTTTTTTCACACTATAGACATTTAACTAAAAATTTTTGGAATAATATTCCATTAAGGGTATAAAACGCGGAGTAGGTATAAAGTGTCCACTTTATCCCTACTCCGCGGCCGAGTGTCACGCGACATGCAACACACAGACGAAAAAGTTTGAGACGATGTAATAAAAGTTTCACTTTAAAAGGTATACCTGCAACTCAAAGGCATCTAACAAATCCGTTTCTTTTACAGTGAAAGACTCAGCTGGTTCTGGCGGCGACTCGTCTGCTGACGAAGACAGTGACGACGATGATGATCGCGTCACCGCCGAGGAGAAACATGATGAGGTAGGTCCTCATTACATACTCAGTACTACAGATAAGTTCTGTGTAGGAATTGCTAAAAAATATTCTCTAGGTTCTGGGTAGGGATGCTGAAAAATGTGCTATATTTGGTACCGGTAAAACGGGTTGAATAGAAACGAAGGGGCGAATAGCAACTAAACTTTGAATGGGATTTTAACGTTGATTTTAAGTCATGTTACCAACAAGTACAATATTTTATTTACTTTATTAAGCCTTTTCCCAAACTATCTTGGGGTCGGCTTCCAGTCTAACCGGATGCAGCTGAGTACCAGCATTTTACAAGGAGCGACTGCCTATCTGACCTCCACAACCCCAGTAAATGTATAATATGATACACCTTGGTAAGACTGGATGTCAGACTTTTGGCTTCTGACTACTCGTAACGACTGTCAAAGATATAAAAATGACAGCCGGGACCAACGGCTTAACGTCCTTTCCGAGGAACGGAGGAAACTCGGTATGTAATTATGGTCACCCATCCACGGACCAATCTCGGCAAGCACGGCTTTACCTTAAAGATCAATCCGTGCGGCTGTTATTATTTAGCCACGAGCTCCTCAATTTTATTTACTTAATAATACCGAATTATTTAAGGACCTTACTGGCAACATACCATATTAATTCAACATTATAATCCCTTTCAAAGTTTTGTTGCGATTCACCCCTGCGTAGAAACGCAGGTTTTACGGTATGCGTTGAGCGGTCATATACAACTCACCGCATACTTGCAGTTACAGCTATTCCTTGAGCTATTTTACATTGAGCTTTCTGTTTTGTTGTTGGCTGCGAATAATAAGGACCCCATATACATATGAAAACGTAACCGACCTGTAAACAAGGTATAGTCGATTTGGTCATTGTTATATTAAACAGTAATTTAACGCTTAGGTTTCAAGTTTTTCGAAGACTATTTTAGAAATTATTTATTTATTTATATCTATGAAAGTTCCGAAACACAGTACCAACAGATTGATTTATTTCTAGGGTTTTACAAGTTATAACGGTGTCAAAAACGGATATGGAAATAAAGTCACCACAGTGTAGTACAAAAATAAAATTGTGTAAGTTTTAGAACAAGTTGTATAGGCATTCAATCATGCTTTTACAAATCCATAATGGTTGTTTTTTGATGTGTTTGTTCCTCTCCACATTCCCTTATGTATGTGTCATTCATCTGAAGTTAGATTATAGATTTGCTAGTAACCATAACAAATATCTTAGCAAAGTAAATGCAGCAGAATTTTAGTCTTGTGATATTTCTTGTGAGATATAAATTAAATAAAACATTTGCTTGGTCAATGAAATCCGTTTTTTGACAATGTTGGTTTTAAATTGGTCAAGGAAATGCATTGTTATTTTTGTAAAGAAACACAAGGAATATTGTTTTTTTTTTTAACTGTTTAACAGACGTGTGAATACTTACTAAATTAATTAGTTTTTTTCTTTTTTTCAAAATTGCACCGAAATATTATATTCAAATATTTACTTATTCATGTTCCGTCTGTGTGTTTCTTTACTTTGTTTGAGTTTGTTTGGTTTTTTGTCTTTGTCAAGAGATTTCAACTAATTCGTTTGTCGTGTTGTTTTTTTTCCTACTCATCCATAGTGTTTGTCATCATCGTGTTATTTTTTACCAGCTAATATTAATATATTCACGTTTTCATAATAATATTGTTATGCAAGAGGAAGTTTTGACATTTTTAAAGGCACTGGCACACCATCCCCTGATTTTAATTAAATGGATTGGGTTTTATCACAATCTCATGTCCATATCTTATTTGCCAGCACCAAAATTCTTAATACCCACGATCGTCCGGATCTTTCAACACAACTCAGGCAATTTTCTTCTCAAAAAAAACATTGCAATAATGAAAAAAAAATATTTATGTAGTCTTATATCTGGTATTGTTATTTAATATTCGATTATATTTTCCAGCCAAAGTTCTACGGTGACAGTGATAAGACTGAAGAGACCAACAATCATTCGTCCAAGGATTCTGCTAAGTGAAAATCTTATTCAAGAGACCACTGTCCAATTGTCCATCACAGGTTTAACAATAAACTTTATACAATATTTTAATAATAGAAGCGTAAATAATTATTAAGTTCACACAGTTCTGGGTTCATGTCTTCCAGATTCCGGCTTCAATCAATTGAGAACGTTGAACTACGAAAATAAACCGTATTGTAACGACATAAAGGCTACTCTGTCCAAGTCATATTGTTAGACTATGTGCTGGTACACGCAGCAACACAAAAAGCTATAATTTCCATTATAACATGGCCCCGCTTTATACAGATTTCCCGTACAATAAGAGATCCGCATAAACTGTTTTTTTATAGCTTTGTTTGTCGACGTGTGTACATATTACGAAAGACTGACCCAGATATGTGTGGTTACTTACTACGCCGAATTCAAAGACTGGACTGCGTGCATTCAGTTTCTTATAAACGTCCTTATGTATCTATTTCTATTTGTCACTTCGTTAACGGGATCAATTTATATTAAACTTGTGGATACTGTGATCTTTTTTAGAATTTCTTCAGCCTCTTTCTTATAACTCTGTCTATTTAACTTAACACAGTTGTAAGTTTTTAAACTGATATCGTCACTAACACTATCATTAACACTGAAAACAGGATATTTACCATGTTTACTATTTGTTTTGAGTTCCGGATATTTCGACGCTGTTGCAAGCAACATGATGGCTAAACAAAAACATTGAAACAATGTTAATAATAGTGTTAACACGGTCAACGGGAGAGGAAAAGCGGGGCATCGGAAATACGCACTGACTTTGAATACGATCGTATCTAATAAATATGTTAAAAACCAATAAATTTAAATTAAATAAATTAAAAATGTTAAATTCAGTAGACCAATGTATGAAGTAAACAGTTACACTGATTATATCAATCCTGTGTAATAGCGTAAAGATTTCAAAGTTCAGATTCAGACACTTCACGTGACATAAAACCCAATATTTGTTCAAAGATGGACGGTCTCCGAGTTTACCACAATGGCCTTCGATTTTTTTTTACACTAGGAAGAAAAAAATCTTTTATAGTGGATTTCTTTAGAGAATCGTAAAACTTATATACAACATAACTGACTTGTGATCAGTGGTATATGATTTTGATATAACGAATAAAATAGGTATGTTGAATAGGTAAAGAAAACGAAATTCTTTTTTGTCCGTCAGTCAGGTAATATAAAAATATTAGACACGTATTTTTTTGTTTTATCAAATTAACAAAAATACTTAATTAACACGCATTAAAGTTGGAGTTGGCTCACTACGTCACAAGTAGGTATAAAATGTACGTACTATCTTCGTAATTTTTTGATGACTATAAAAGGAAAAATACGTGTCTTTTACTTTTTAATAATCTACCAGATAGACAAACAAAAAAAAAGAGTCGTCATCCCTATTTCTAAATGTTTCGCTGGACTAAAACAGCTTTAAACCGCTCAAAAGTGAAATGAGATGGAGTTTTCTTTGTTTAGGATTAAATCATATTTATTAATTTGATAGTAAGACATCATGGTTATAAGACGTTTTTAACAATATTTTAGGCTTAGTCATGTTATGTCAACATATTAATATTTTACATAATTATGTAACGTTAAGCTTATTTTATTGTAAACTTTATTAGGGTCTATATTTTGCTTTTTTTTTAATGTCGCTGACGTTGTCTTAAAGGAAGCAAGTCTGAAGTTAAATTCTTTAGTTCGTTAAATATTTATATAAGAACTCTGGTGCTTGCTTTGTAAGTTTCTTTAGAGAGCTGTTTTTCGTTTTATTTAATCCAAGATATTACCTGCAACCTTCGTCCGCGTTGAAATTATTTTAAAAACATTACTTGTAATGAGTTTTTGTTAAAATTTCATGGTTTTTTTTACACGGCACCTTATCTTTTTCTAAAATCAAATACTCCATATAACATCAGCTATCTGCCAGTAAAATGCCCGTCAAAGTCGGTCCAGCCCTTTCGGAGATTAGCCAGAACAAACATACAGACAGCCAAAATTAAAAGAACATGCTTTTTTTGTTGTAAGTACCGTCTACATTCAGTAAAAAGCTGTTATGTTGGAGTTACAAACAGACACTTCATTTTTTTTTATTTCTATAGATTTACATTATCAGGTATGTTATGATAGGTTCATGGCTAAACTCATGTTTTTTACTTTGACGAGGATGCAAAACTGCACCTTGTAATAAATGTAACATAAGTAACTCAGCTGACTTTTTACAACTTGTGACCGCACTAGTTGGTGTTGCCCAAATGCAACACACTTTAGAAAACAATAATGTTACTTACGCAAAAAAAAAACAATAATATTAAAATTAAATTATTGTCAGCCTTGCTTCCTTTTACGTTGGCGCCAGAAAGTTGAATGTATAAGTTATTATAATTGTTGTAATACTTAGCCGCATCTTGGAAATGTAATATGGTACAAAAATATTTGCCTGTCGTCTCCATAACACCCATTGGTAACATCTGCATTTCCTATGGTACACAAACTTGTCGATTCAAATGTGCTCGCATGTACATTGTGCGGTCAACATTCCATGATGTTACGGTTGTTAAGAGACAAAAGTAAAAAAAACGCCTAAAATTTATTTAACTAAAGGGAAATTGGGAAGAAAAAATATTTCGTATGTATTTTGTTGTTTATGGAAATTATTTTCGCAATAGAGCCTGTTCTACTCTATGCAAGCATTGTATGAATGTTTACAAATTCAAAAGACATAGGAATTTTACTCTAAATCAACTACAGTATGATGTCGACATTATGCTCGGCAATAAATATTCTATACTTTATTTGCTGCAATAATTTTCTAAGTAGCATCACATTTCATTATAAAGTAATATACAATCCAAAATAATTTTAGATTTTTATGTATATTAGAGTTTTTAGATAATAAGAGGTGCATTAAGATTGTTTCGACTCGAAACACGGTTTTTAAGTTTAGGTATTTAATACGAAACTTACAACACCATCTGTAATGTAGAAAGTTCGTAAAAGAAATTATTTATTAATTTAACATAGGCCTAAATGTTAAAGATTTACACAAGTTGTGTTAATTCCCGTAATACTGGTAAGTGAAAAAAATATGTTAATAAGATATTGTTTAATTTTCAGTTGACAAATATAATATTTTTTAAAAAGATCGTCTTTTTATTACTTCAAAACACAAATTTTTTCCTGTTAAAATAAGGTCGATAGCGCTGATTCCTGACGTCCACCTCCGGTTTATCCACCAGTGCTGGACAGAGAAACAGTTATCAAAAATAATTCTCGCGAGACACTTTTAAAACAAATCCCCTTAGGCGCCACCGGTGAACAGCCAGTAGAACCGGCATTTAAATATTGCACAATGAAACAAGAATGGCTCTGTGTGTGTGAACTCGTAGAACGTGCACGCAATGGGCAATTTTGGCCATGTATGGCAATGCCCCAATAATGGGCAGTATTTCTGAACGAATATTACGGATAGGAACGTCTAAACTTTTGAAGACTAATTATCTCGAAGCTGGTTTGCTTTATTGCCATGTAACTGGCTATGCTAGAAACCGGTATGTGTATTTTCAGGCCAAGTAGATGTTGGAGTTTAGTTCGTTTTTTTTTTGTAATTTTTCTTCATCCCAAGCTTCGTAATACCTAGCTGGCTGTATATAATAGTACCTTCTACTGCCTATGTAGCTTTATGCTAATAATGTGATTCGTAACTGGAAAATAATGTGGATTGGAGTTTTAAAAAGCATTAAAACGACTTTTTTATCGCTATATACGGGTAGGTATCTTCTACATCATTTCTCTGGAGTAAACTTGTAAAACTTCACACCTGAAAAAGAAAAAAATACAGGTCTGTATTTGAATGAAGAGATTTTTTTTTGTATTATCGTGTAGATAAATTAGGTACTACTAGGTACAATTAACATTTACACTGACCTGTCCCGTTGATAGTTAGAGTGAGGGTTTCGTTCCGTTTAAAAGACAGTGTCCCAACCCCCACATTGAATAGGTCCTGAAACATTTAGGTATTTATTAGGCTTGTCCATACCTAGATCTCAATCTGACCAATGTGGTCGAGCTATTTTGAAATGTAAAATGACATAAGCAGACTTTTAAACAATGATGATGGTTGGAACTAGCGATGCCAGTGTCATTATTTTCACAGTTACCTACCTCCCGCAGTGAGAGGCTGGGCCCTATATTCTTACAATGAACGGTAATCGTTGTTATTCAAGAATATACCTGTATGATATAGTCAATATGAGGCAGCTTCATTTCGTAGTGTGTGTAGGTAACAGTCACAGAGCGCTCGTTCTTGTTTACAAACGCCAGCGCGCGCGCACCGCTTGACAGCTCCCGGTGCCAAATCTCCTGATTACGCTGCCACTGTTAACGTTAAACGGTAACTATATGAGTTGGGCTGAGGTTGAATATTTTTGTCTGGAGCCTTGTAAATAGATTCTACCTTTGATAGCTTGTAACCGGCGGTTGGTTGGCAGGCCATTCTATATTTATTTTACTAAGCATTTTATACAGAATAATAATAATCTTCCGGGCCGGATTTCCGCCATGATGGGCAATCTCAGCGGTTCGTATCCATCGACGCGGGAGGGTGCGCAGATATAGGTAAGTGCAAACCGATGATTCTCGATGTTCACCAATGGTGGACAGAGAAAAAATAAAAAAAAATCCAATTTCCTCTAGTAAGAAAGGAGTACATACTCATTTCTTACTTTATCGGTTCGCGTAACACCACACACAGACCAAATTTATAAAATTGTTTCGCCTTCCTCCACTGGTGGACATCGGGTATCACCCGGTACAAACTTTATACCCTCACTCTCGTAGGCCGATGAGCCGCAAAAGTCGGAATCGAGCGACACCAGGACGATTAAGATAAAAGAACCATGTCTCACCAAATCAAATCTCCCACTCCAAAAAACCCTTAAGCCCTGCTTGCCCATCTTATCCTGGTTCACTGCAATAACATCCCGGTTCAGCAGAATCTGCTTGAACTCCGGCTGTATCTCCGCCAGGTCCACGCTCATCATGAGAGGAGCTGCCAGGACCGCCCACACCGCCATCTGCGCTTGCGCCTGGTCTACTGTCAGCCCGGAGTTGCCTACCACCAGCTGAAATGAAGATTTAGTGGTGGATCACATAGAAGAATAAGGTTTTGAAAAAGAATAAATAAAGATGAATAGTTTATTTAGGAATTACTTCCATAGATTTTGTTTATAAGTTTTAGAAAAAAAAACCTTATTCACAGACATAATATTTGCTATCCCTGCAAGACAACGAAAAATATTCAGCAACATAACGCAGAGTCGTTGCACATCTCGCTCTGAATCAAATCAATGATGAACGCGTTATAAAACTGACTGCTCTGAGAAGAAACTCAGAAACCGTGTTTTTCTTTATACTTATCTTTCCAAAAGAACCAAGGTAAAATCGAAAGCCTAACCATATCAGGGTCGTTCCAATGTCCAGGGCCAGCGAACGGAGCGAGTCGATCCTGGTGGACGCCGACCCAGTTCATCGTCCTCAGGACTGAAGCCCAGGAGTTTCTGATGTCCACCCAGTTGCGCCAGATATTGCAGCTCTCTGCCACCGCACTGTAGTTAGGCTGTGCAAGGTTAATCAACTTAATATTTTAATCACTTTTGCCAGACTAAAGAAACTATGGTTAGAGTGTGTTAGAGTGAGTAATTATTTTTGTGATTTCCAGAATACCTACTTGGATATCATCAACTTCTTGGAACATGGGCCAGCTGCATGCATACAGAATTGGCCGGCCAGTCGCGTTAAGTAGCTGCCCAAATGCAGGATAGCCTGGAACAATCAAAAATCTATCAGAGATAATTCAAAACGCAACCAACTTGAAATACTTAGTTATTCTGATGATTTCAAGGGCGTCGCCAGCTTTTGAGCTACGGGAGTTGGTGTGTTGGAGTTTGAGGAAAGAACAGGAACATTCCTCGAAGAATACAACAAAATGGGTGACCTAGGTCTTAGATAAGTTAAGCAACACTCTCCAAGGTATAGAAAAAGATGGGTGACCTGTATAAAAAAGTAAACAAAAAGCGTCGAATTGAGAATCTTTTGCTTTTATTTTCGTCGGTTAAAAAGTTAAAGAATGAAAGGAACGAGCTAAGCGAGCTCGATAAGCACCTCTCACCAAATAAGTCAGCTTTTATTTTCACCTTATGACTCGAGGGTAGTTTGTAACAAAAATTAGCACATTAAAATTTTATTGATTGCCTGTTGTGATTTCAGTCATGTAGTTCGTAGTTGAGTATCACACTCGTAATGCTATTCATTTTGAGAATTCAACGTAATGCATTGCTTGTTTAACGCAGTCCAGCAGACGTTTTTTTAAACATACGAAACATATGTAACGAATTTCTTTAAAATATTTTGGATTGTGATAGAAAAGTGTGTATCTTGGGGTTCGGTAGCACCAAACTTTCCAGGAGGGCGATAAGACATTGCAAAGCAAAACAATCAGTACCCACCTACATCCATTCCCTGAACATCGGCGTAGCAACCATCCAGCTTGAGATAGTCGATATCCCAACCGGCCAGGGTATCTGCGTCAATGAGCTCGTGCCCCTTGATGCCAGGATATCTTTCGCAGGTAAGATTGCCGTAGTTCTCGTACATTCCGAACTGCAAACCTTTGCTGTGGACCTGTGAAAAAGATTATCAATATTTTTCTCTTATATACTCTATGATGAATCGAATTGGCTTGGATGACAATGAAAAATATAATAGCAGTGTAGAGATAAAAGAAAAATGAGTAGGTATAGCGCCATGTTGGTTGACAGGGAAAAAAGGAAGAAAAAGACATATTGCGCGAACCCTCAGTAGTAGGTGACAAAGATAGGAAAATGATGATGATGAAGATTAATTGCAGAAAAATACGGAACGTCTATTTTAACACTTACGTAGTCAGCAAGCGCCTTCATTCCACTAGGGAACCGCGTCCTGTCTGCCACAAGACGACCCTCAGGATCTCGAGACTTTTCCATCCAGCAGTCGTCAATCGTGATGTGTTGGTATCCGGCTGCCAGATATCCCTCGCTCACCATCAGATCAGCTGTCCTTTTAATTAGGTTCTCACTGAAAAAAATTTTTTTTTCTAAGAATGTCACTTTTTTCGTGTTAGGTACTGCAACTAATATGAATGCCAAAGTCAAAGTAATGGGGAAAAGCAGTATTGGTTGGTAAAAATAGTCTTGATTGGAAAACATTCACGAATGCAGCGGAGCTGGTCCAACGCGAATATGACAAGGAGAAATATCTTGAAGTTGATGGCCACCCTTAAGTCCAGCCCCGAGTCTGAATTTTGACTGGTCTATGGCGAGTAGACTTTCCTCTATTTGAAAGAAAGTGTTAGCGACGATACGTAATTTACGATTCTAAGATACTTGACCGGCGATGATATGTAATTAATTACTCAAATAGTCATTTAATTTCATTGTGAAATTAACTCGTAGTCGGTAGATTTGGTTACGATAAAGTGTTGTGCATTCATACCGTCAGGCCGCGACACTATGAAATAACAGTTACGTAAGGTAAACTACCACGAAACGTTACCTTGACGAAAGCAGTGTTTGTCAGGCCTTAAGACGACACTAACGAGCTCCAAAACCCGATCCCTTAAATAGGGGTACCTTAATGCCAATGGCATTAGAGACTAGCTTAGAGACCGCTATCACATCGGGAATGCCCTGTCTTCCCCTCACGCCATTCGAGCCGGAGTCCCTCAGGGCTCGGTCGTCTCTCCTCTTGTATTTATTTGTTCACAAGCGATATCCCTAAGAGCATGAAGGAAGGCTCAGCAAGCTTTGTTCGCGGATGACACGGCCATTTAATACACTGGCCGCCAGTCACGAAGCTATCTACCGCACCCTCCGAACCTCAGCTAACGTCTTACGCGCTTGGTTCCAGAAATGTAGAATCGAGGTGAACGCCGACAAGAGCCAGGCAGTTCTTTTCACTAAACCGCGTAAAAAGAAGCCACCCGCGCTCAGCTCGATCACTACCTATGTACGGTAAGCCAATCCGTTGGGAAAAACAAGCAAAGTATTTAGGAGTCTTACTCGACAACCACCTGTCCTTCGCGGCGCACATCAAAGCAGCTCGCGACCGAGCTGTCTATGCTATGGGTATGGGTAGGTTTCATTTCATGATTTCGGCAAAAAGCAAGTTGTCACTCAAGTGCAAGTTACGCATAATGCAATCGCGTACCTACGCACATACTAAGCCTAAGTACATCCATAATATGCAAACCTTGCAGAACCGATTCTTACGTAGAGTCACGGGACCTCTTTTTTTATGTCCGTAATGACCGTCTACACGTAGACCTTAGAATGCCCACCGTCCTTCAGTTTATGAAACGTCTTCGAAGCGTTTCTCCGATAAAGCCATTAAGCACCGTTATCCCCTGATCGCAGCGGCCGCCCGTTACGAACCTTCGCGCAATAGTTCAGTACGCCGTCTGAGGCATACCCACGTCTCTCCCGATGATGCCATCACCCTCTTCCAGGAGAGTAGCAAAACTAGTGACTGCACTGTCTTTCCGACCTCGCCGTCGAGGTCCATCGCGACGTCCCGGTCCTGGGCCTCCCTGACCCTCAATCGAGCCAGCCCGCGTTGCTGTGCCAGTAGTTTTAAATCAGCCCCTAAATAATTATATCCAGCCTGCCCCATGCTGTCCTCCCCCAGTGACGCGCTAAGCCGAAGCTCGTACCCCACAGGCGGTGCCCTTAGCGTGTAGTCGCTTAGTTTGTATGTTTTTTATGCCCTGGCTGGAGGCCTTACACTCAAGGCACCCACAGAATAGTCCGGTTAAGCAGACGACCGATGTTGTCGACCGTTTTTGTAATGTTTTCTTTTTTTGTTGTTGTATAGACTCTTCTTTTTTTTTATTTACCGATTGTTTGTGAATGTGTCGACATTGTAGGCTTTATAGATTCCTAGATCCTTGGTAACTTTTTATCTTGTTCTACGTTTTGTAGTAAGCAACGACTTATTGTCGGGCCTACGATATCCTCCCATACTTAAGTACTAAAGCTGTAACATAAAAATATTGTAAAACCAAATGATAAAAAAAAATAAACCATGGAATTTCTTGCCGGTTCTTCTCCATAGGAAACGACCAACCCGAACCGTGCACCTTTTTTGTTGACGTTTTACAAGTGACATGGACACTTGTAAAAGGCCTATGTGAAATAAAAATATTTTGATTTTGATTGATTTTGACAGCCTCCTAGGCTCCTAGGTTGAACTGCGAGACGCCATTCACAAAAAAAAAGTGGTCAGGCCTCTTGCCACCTACGCTGCCGCCGCGTACAGACATGCCGCTACTACTGCGTACTTCTTCGTGTAATACTACATGACTTATTATGTTAATCAGAAACTTACCTGATACATTCTTTAGGCTTCTCTTCACAGTCGATGGTACAGCCAAATCGCAGCCAAGAAAGCCAACCCATGGGAGGAGTGAGAGCCAGCCCATTGTCCAGGGCTTGCGTTGAGGACAGCAGTCCACTCGCAATGATACATAGTACTGGAGAGAACATTCCTGGACAAAACGGGAAAGTATTGAAAGACTCAGTACCTCAGTAGATTTTTTACAAATAAAAAAATTATGAAAGTTTTATTTGTGAACAAAATAATACTTAATTACTATCAAACAGAACACAGTTCAACGGTGTGCGCGCTTGTTATGCTTATAATCAATTTAAAATGAACTTCCTCCTTTAGCTAGGTATGTCCTTCGCATCGTTATAGTGACGGGAAACGTTCGATAAAAAGTTGCCGATATCGTTGCCGTTAGGGATTGTTTACTGTCACGCTCTTATCCTATCATATCCCTATGCTAATCTGCATGGCAGGGTATCTTGCGCAAGTCTCTTTGCTGTGGATCAGAGTTTTTTTTTTTATTCGTTTATTTAAGTTTTTTTTGGAAACATATTTTATAGGTTTCCACTAAAAAGAGACGAGTTAAACGAATATCCGGGCATCGATCAAACACTATTAAGTACTAAGAAACACTTGAACACATTACACTCCACACACACAGAGAAGCATACCGCACAATAAACATACACACAATTTAACACACAAACATATATTGTGTGCACACGCACACTCACGCACGCTTGCATGTACACAGAGATTTAACATTGAATTGATTTAAGAAAATTGCAATACTTACCTCGAACACGGTGGCGACGAAAGGAACTGTTGCTGATAGCCCAGGAATCTTCCTAGTTTAAGCCCAGTTGCACATGTTTTGTACCTAATTTTCTTTTTTGTAAAATAGGTTGAAGTCTTGAACGAATCATCATCATCATCATCAGCCTACCGCAGTCCACTGCTGGACATAAACCCGATTCTTGGCAACTCTCATCCAGTTGCTACCAGCTACCCTGCGAAGATCGTTGCTCCACGGGCTGAGGGCGTCCCACCTTACGCTTGCCGATTCGCGGTCTCCACTCAAGAACACGTCTACCCCAACGGTCATCGGTTCTACGGCTAATATGGCCGGTCCATTGCCACTTCAGCTTACTTATTCTGTGGGCTATGTCGACTACTCTATGGTTCTCTGTCGGATCACCTCGTTCCGGATGCGATTCTTCAAAGAGACTCCAAGCATGGTCCGCTCCATAGCTCGCTGAGTGACCTTGAGTTTATGGACCAACCGTACCGTGAGTGTCCACGTTTCGGCCCCGTAAGTCATTACAGGCAGGACGCAGTGATTGAAGACCTTAGTCTTTAGGCTCTGTGGAATACGTGACGAGAAGACCCGACGAAGCTTCCCAAACGCTTCCCAGCCTAGCTGAAATCTTCTGTTAGCCTCTCTCTCAAAGTTGTTCTTACCAAACTGCAGATAGTTTGCCTGAGGTAAACATATTCTCGAACAAGCTTGAGAGGAGTGCCATTGACAACAATAGGTCCTGGGGTGACGTGTTCGTTGAACATAACCTGCGTTTTGTCCAAGTTCACCCTCAGACCAATGCGTAGTGAAGAATCAACTAGATCATCCAGCATCTGCTGCAAGTCGTGCAGCCATTCAGCCAGTATGACGATATCATCTGCAAATCTCAAGTGTGAGATGTACACGCCGTTGATGTTAATGCCACGTCATTCCCAGTTCAGCGTCTTAAACACATCCTCCAGTGCGTTGGCGAACAATTTCGGTGAGATAACGGCGTCCCCTTGCCTCACTCCCCGACGCAATGGGATACCCTCTGTTAGCTGGTTCTGAGTTTGGACGGTCATTGTGGCGTTTTCGTACAGACTTCTCAGCACTTGGATGTATCGCCAGTCTACTTGGCATCGCTGCTTGAACGAATAAATATTCTTTATTGCTTACTATTCATTTTGGTAGTTCGGTACGGGTCCCTAGAAAGGCTAACGCGACGACGCGCAAACCTCCGCTGGCTTGGTATTGGGCCCGAAAGGGGCTAGCAATTAAGTCATTCGTCATCCTCATGTGTGTGTTAGTTAAGAGAGTTGAATAAAAAACTCATCTACCAAAGCCATTAAAACATCTGTATTTAGCGCGGAAGATTCTTAATTTACCCAACATTCAAGTGCATATGGTCATCAACATTTTGACGACAGTGCTTGGCGAGGCTAAAAATCATATAAAAATGTGGTTTCGAACATTCAAGCTCCACAATATGGAGAATAATTAACTCGTAATTTAATTATGTGGCGAATTCATTCATAGTTCAAATTAAATAAGCAGTGGTATTGTGATGTGCGAAAGCGATTATTCCAATCTACTTATTCTTTTTTTTTTGTAAATTTCGATTAACTCGAGTAATTAAAATGAATTCATTTAAAAGCGTAAAATACAATAAACATTATCAATAAGAAAGAAAGAAAGAAAGAAAGAAAACATATTTATTAATAACACTTTTAACGGGATATTTACCATGTTTATTATTTGTTTTGAGTTCCCGATATTTCGGCGCTGTTGTTCGGTTTGTTTGTTGTACGCCATGATCACGGATAAACTGAAATTATTGCGGGTGTTTGTTTATGAGCAGACAAATCGGTCTACCCTCTTTCTTGTTCGGTTTTTGCGCTCTGTACCACTACCACTGTCACTCACAACTAGATTCTGTTACCGACACACGAAACTCACTGTGTCCACGTGCGAACTTTTTACGGCACTTTTTCGGTTTTTACGCAGTTGAACCAATGCACAATGGATTCCAGGCTTTTGACAGTTGAACCGGGAGGATGGGCTTCCCGGTTGAAGTTCTTATATTAAGTAATTTCAGTAGCTTCTCTTACCAGTCTGGATATACAAGGTGTTGTTTTCAATCCTCGTCAAATTCAAGGAGGTAAGTATGCTCATGATACTCTTTCCGAATCAATAATAAAATAAGTAGATATTTTTTTTCTTTTTTCTTCCTTTTTTTTTGTTGGAAATCGTTAGGTGTGAACCACCCATGTTTTAAACGTGGCCTGTCTGATTCCCGCCCTATAACCGCGCTTCCACACGTAGGTACAAACAATCTCAAATGTTTAAATTCGATATTTTCTTATTCCCTAAAACACGTTATGTCGGTTATTCTGAAATACTGACCACATGAACAACCAAAAAAATCAGCGTTTATTAATAGTTAACTAGGTACCGCAATTTTAATTGTTTATTTAAGTCTTTTGTGACAACCTCCTGAATTTTGACGAGGATGCAAAACAACACCTTGTATAGTGGCGTTCTGACGAGATGACCTGAGGGTTATGTAACTCAATCCAGTGGTTCGATACTGATTCAAGGAGATATTGAGCTATGGCCGATTTTTGGGTGTCATTATTTTTCCCCGCCCTGATGTGTTCCGCAATTCGACAAGCTACCGTACGTTTCATCTGACTGATATACCACTTGCCGCAACTGCAATCTTGCGGGTCTCACCTCTCTGCTCTGCTCAGGACTAAATAGATAATGAGATGCCCCGGCACTCAATCATACGTAATAATCATAAAGTAGCCCTTTATGATAACCTCAGCTTTCACGTGACAGCGCTATACCTACTCAGGTAGGTATAGTATATGCAGTCATCGCGTAAATTACACAGTGCTATGTCAGTTTTGCTGTCTTGTTGGTCTAGGAGTCGCAATCGTAGGAGGACCTAGGTTCGATTCCCGTGCCGGACAAAGTGTTGTTTTGTTTTGTTTTGACACTAGGAATTTCTCAGCCCGGCAATAGGCTCGTCCCCTATTAACAGTACACTAACTTGTGTGTTTTAAACAAAAGTATAATGTTAACCGACAGGGACCGATGACCTGGTGAAGGTTGCGGGGATCCGCAGCGGTCGCCACCATCCAGTTTCGCCACATTTACCGGTCCCGTGACGGGACCGGTAAATGTGGCGACATTTGAGGGCTGCCTCAGTCCAGCAGTAGACGTCTTTCGGCTGAAATGATGATAATTTTAAGCCAAGTCTTAAATTTAAATAAAGGTGTATTTATGAATACAAACCTTATAACTAGTACTAAGTGACCGTATGAGCGATCGTTGAGAATGTAAGTCTGGGTTCGATTCCCGGAGCAAGGAAGAAACTGTTAGGTTACGAAAGAAAGAAAAAAAAAAACTGTTTACTCTGCATAGTGGGTAAGTTTACACGCACATCATTATGATAAACCTAGCCCTTCGCCCGTGTGGATTTCGAAAATACAGCGCATAAGTTTACATTTTTATCCAAAAGATGAATTTCCAAAAGTGCCTTCTTATTGCACACTTACGTCATTTAAGGAAAATGCAAAATTTCATGGTTCTAGAACCTGCGGCTTCAGCGAGTCAGACAGTCAGTTTCTCACTTTATATAATAATAAGAATAGATAGAAGATAGATAACAATAGCAAGCCAAAATGCTTCCAAAATAGGTACCTACTCAACTTTTTGTTAGCTATTCGCAAAGCTGCCACGAGACATATCTAGTGGTAAAACACCTACATAATTTATTATTTATTTTTTACAATCGTGAACAAATAAATCAATCAATTCACATTCTTTCACTATCAAGTGAGGTTGACTCAATATTTAAAATTCCAGTTTATGTGATAAAGCAGTTTATAACTCCATGCACATATTTTGTTATCTATGTAACCCTGATTTCTGTGTTAATAGTATGTTAAGTAATTTGTTTTTATTTTTTGCGTCACTGCATCACTTTGAGTAAGCGTAGTCATCATTGCTTGTTCCTTTTCTGTATGAGAGAAAACAGATAAAAGGCCCTTTAAGCTCTGTAGTGAGACAGTTTTGCCCTGGCTGCATGGAGGCCTTAAATTCAAGGCATCCACAGGATTAGCCTCAGAGGCTGAACTAGGAGATGCCATACTTAAAAAAAAATGTAGCGAGACAGTCACAGGTTGGTGTACACTGTACAGGGTGGCAGGGACTTAAACGCTAAAACGGTTTTAAGTACCACGTTTTCAATACGTCTTTCTGAACTTCACCACATAGAAATCTAGGTTTATTTAGGTTATCAAGAGCAGCGGTGCGGGTGGTACAGCAGCGGTGGCCCAGTGGTGGCGGCCCCGACTTACTAGCAGTAAGCCGTGGGCTCAAATCCAGGCAGGCCCATTACTTTATGTAATTAATTTCATCACCGCTGCTCTCGAAAACGGATAAGGAAAACATCGTGACCGGCATATCCTAGAACTAAAAATTCGAAGATATGTGACATCTACCAACCGGCACTGGGCCGTGTTGGAGCATTGCATGGATAGGCTTTCATTCAGTGTAACCGGATGCCGCTGAATAATGATAAATTAGTCGTAAGAACAAGATCATATTATGGATGTAGGAGAAGGACCTACTCCCATTTTATTATTGATTCGGGTCGAGAATCATTAGCATAGTTACCTCCTTGAATTTGACGAGGATGAAAACAATACCTTATAGACATATTAACTTCAGCTTTATAATATTACAGTAAAGATGAGCAATAAATAATTAATAGGTATTAGGTTCTTTATTCCCACTGTAGAATTAAAAATTGCAATATTATTTGTAAGATTGTTTTAAAAGGGTGTTACCGAGCCGGAATAACCCATTCTTTCTGGACGGATTTGTAGAATTTAACTCCTGTAAAGCAAATAATTTATACAATATGTTAAAAAAAATCCTGTCTTTGTCGAATGCAATGACAGCACCAAATAAAATAGGAAACATAAAATATTCATGAAAATGAATATATTAATGAATTTAAAAAACCCGATTATAGTGACCAAATTCAATCAAAACAAAAGGATAAAGCTACAGTCCCGGTTACAAGGCATAATAATTTTTAAAAGTACTGTATCTAATACAAAAATAGTCCCCTGATCAAATTTCGGTAATGGCATAGTTACCACTAATGATTCTCGACCCGAATCAATAATAAAATGAGTAGGTTATTTTTTTTTATTTACGGAAATCGGAAAGTGTGAACCACCCGTGTTTTAAGCACGGCCTGGCTGATCTCGCCCTATAACCACGCTTTCACACATACAAACAATCTCAAACGTTTATCCGATAATTTCTTATTACCTCAACCACGTCTAAGGGGGTTATTCTCCGGAAGGGGTCCGAAAGGGCCGATGCCTGCCAGGGCTGCGGGTTGTTCGAAAGAGGTACCGCGGCCCTGGAACACAAAGGGCTAAGAAGGAACATGGGTGGGTTTTAGTCAGTCAAGTCTGATACTCCCTCCCGCTCCGCCCAGAGCGGGAGAAGTCATTTGATTATTTCCCATCCGCAAAAAAAAAGGGGGTTATTCTGATAGACTGACAAACCTAAACGATCAAAATAATCAGTGTTTATTAATCTAACAAAATAATAACAGTTACTTAACGTTAATTCCAATGTGATACCTAATTTACTTTACAAAAATATAACGTTAATTGATAACATTACCAGTAATTTAACGTTAAATACAATTAACCTAAAATACGATAATAACGTGTGCGTGTGGATTGAGAGATCTTTTCGAAAAACTCTTCCAATCCCACCCAAATTATAAGAGGATTTAGGAAATAATTGTAAAAACTTCATGGTAAGGTATAAAATTTGTCAAACCTAAACAAAGAAAGTTAGAATTCATTAACTGGATCTCTCAATCTGGACAACTGAAGAAAAAGCCATAACGCGTATCCAAGAATATACTGCCTATGTGTTTATAATTTGCATTTTAATTAATTGTAAAGGATTTGTGAAAGCTGCTAAACAAAATTTCGATTCGTTTCAATGCCACGTTTAAGATTTATAACAGTTTATATGGATCACTCAGGGTGGACAATTTTCAATTGAGTGATCTTGTAAAACACGACCTAGTACTGAAAAAGTATGAATAATTATCATGTTTATTACAAATTATGCTTCTGGGAGAATTTGTAAAACAAACATCGTGATTGAAATCTTACTGGTTCAAGGGAAAATGAAAATTTTGTTTTTTGTCGATCGTCCCAACTGAGAGATCCTTAATTTGAACTATATTTAATAAACCAAAACTTATAGGTAGAAGGTAGATACATCAGAAATTGTTAAAAAGGTTGTACTAAAATTTGACGAATCAGTCGTCCCTGTAAGTGTTATTATACTTAAAAAGATAAATCATTTTTTACAATCCTTGAGGAAAACGTTGAGTAGGGTGACCATATCGCCAGTCGGAATCATTACCGGTACAATTCAAATTATGATGCAGTTTAAACGTTTTTATACAAGTTTATGTCTGGTTTCACTACATAATTTAAATAATATAAAATTACGTTTTTAAATGACAAGTTTCTGCTAAGTTAGGTACTGTATGTGTAGTGCTCTTACTAAGGAATTCTAAGTTCGTAATTCTAAGTAAATCGTACACACAAAAAGTTCAGAAATTTTAAGGTAACCAAAAAAAAACTTTTTTTTTTTACTTATTTTTTTTTTAATTTCACTCATAATTACATACTTGCTCAAGTAAGCGTTCCGTTGACTCGCAATATTGTAAGAAAGCAAGCCTACTTATTTTGTCAAGCCAATGAAATACCAAATACTTTCAATGACGTCAAATGCATAGCAGGTAGAAAATGGCATTAGAATTTTTTGAAACGAAACCCTGAAATTTCAGTTCGCAAAGCACAGTTTATGAACTCTGCAAGGGCTAAAAATTGAACAAGTACATTATGCAACAGTATTTAACGGCAATAAAAAAAAATATGATGAGTTAGAAATTCTTCGGCATCCAGAACGTTTATATAATATAGATGAAAAAGGCTGTCGATTAACATTGCACCACCAGCAACATGTTCTTGCACAAAAAGGCAGTAAAAGAGTACATTTTATTGCACAGGAGCATGCTGAAAACGTCACCATCGCTATGTGTCAATGCTTAAGGTAATTCAGTACCACCAATGATAATATTCAAGGGTAAAAGGCTAAGGCCTGAATTTAACTATAATTTGCCTGATGGCACTATAGTCAAAATGGCACCAAAAGGTTAGCATGACTACTGAATTATTTATAGATTTCATCCATCATCTTGGCAACTACAAGTCGCCTGGAAAATGTTTGCTAGTTTTTGATGGATCTGCTTCTCATTTGGATGCTAGGATTGTGGATGCCGCAGACGAAAACTAAATCGTATTATATTGCTTACCCTCTAACACTACCCATGAGTTACAACCGTTAGATAAATCAGTGAACAAATCATATGAACATCATTGGGATAAAGAAGTCTTGTCGTAGGCCTAACGTCACCCAAAAAAAAAAAACCGACAAAATAAAAAATTGTGTCTACTCTACTTAACGTTTTCCTTAAGGATTGTAAAAAATGATTTATCTTTTTAAGTATAACACTTACAGGGACGACTGATTCGTCAAATTTTAGTACAACTTTTTTAACAATTTCTGATGTATCTACCTTCTACCTATAAGTTTTGGTTTATTAAATATAGTTCAAATTAAGGATCTCTCAGTTGGGACGATCGACAAAAAACAAAATTTTCATTTTCCCATGAACCAGTAAGATTTCAATCACGATTTTTGTTTTACAAATTCTCCCAGAAGCATAATTTGTAATAAGCATGAAAATTATTCATACTTTTTCAGTACTAGGTCGTGTTTTACAAGATCACTCAATTGAAAATTATCCACTCTGAGTGATCCATATAAACTGTAATAAATCTTAAACGTGGCTTTGAAACGAATCGAAATTTTGTTTAGCAGCTTTCACAAATCCTTTACAATTAATTAAAATGCAAATTATAAACACATAGGCAGTATATTCTTGGATACGCGTTATGGCTTTTTCTTCAGTTGTCCAGATTGAGAGATCCAGTTAATGAATTCTAACTTTCTTTGTTTAGGTTTGACAAATTTTATACCTTACCATGAAGTTTTTACAATTATTTCCTAAATCCTCTTATTATTTGGGTGGGATTGGAAGAGTTTTTCAAAAAGATCTCTCAATCCACACGCACACGATAATAACGTTACTTTTCCGTTAATTTAGCTAAAACCCGGTCATATTCAAGGTTGTGTGTGGTATGAGAGATGCTAAGTTGCTAACCATATACTGACTCCCTCATCCACGACCTAGCGACCCACGAAATGCGGCGTTCGCAAGGTTGGTTTCAATTAACGGTTATAAAAATTACCGATAAAAAGTAGCAAAAATAACGTTAAATCTTTTAACGTTATTTTAGTGGTAACACTGATAAATGAAGGTAAAGTTACGAAAATTTTACCGTTATTTAAAGCCCTGCTATCTAGCCTCCACAACCCAGTTAGTACTGGGATAATACGATATCCCTTGGTACGACTGGTTGTCAAAATTTCTGGCCACTGACTACCTGTAACGACTATCAAATATTTACACATGACAGCCGGGACCATTGGCTTAACGTTCTTTCCGAGGCACGAAGGAAACTTGGTATGTAATGGCCGGTCACCCATCCACGGACCAACCTAGGCAAGCGCGGCTTAAACTGAAGTGTTTCAATTACATTACAGTGTCTCTTAGAAAAACACGTGACATTATTCAAGGCAATGAAATAAAAATCATAACTTTGTCCGTCAAACCTTTATTCTTCCAAAAACACGTACAATACGCATGTAAAGTATTTTTTTTTAGCTTTTAGCAGTCCTTCTCAATCACAGTTCATTGCGAACTAGCACTCAATTACAAGTCTTCTTTGACTTATTTTTCATTTATATTAAATTTATCCTACATTATTATTACATCTATGACTGTTTTGAAACGATTGACTCATTTTAAAAGTGAAATGTCAAAAATCTACACTGGTTATAAAGATCTGTACCTCAGGATCTTCCTATCACAGACACCTTTCTCTATATAAGATGTACAAATGTGAACCAGCACCTTAAAGTTTTGATGTGGAGATAAAAAAAAAAAAAAAAAGATTATGATTATTTAAATTGTTAGCTGTGCCCTCATCGTACAGACACCAGCACATAAAACTACCAGAAATTGTCAAATTTTCGGAATCAAACTTGGACCTTATTCTTTATAAAGAAAGTTGAAAATCAATAAGAGAATTGTTGTAGGTTGATGTGCTGGCCTGTGTACATAGGTCACGGGAAAAACTGTTCTCACTGAGAAGAGTGAGCTCACACATATCGTATGGAACGGTAGATATTAATTTGAGCATGAGGGTAAAAAAGGATGAAGACACTGACTTCTGTACAAAGGTCGCACCTAGCACAGGAGTCAGGGTTTCAATTGGAAATATATAAGCTTTTTCTTTGTGTCGATAAAATGTTATTATTTACTAGTATCTCAATGTGAGTGTATTAAATGATGCAGACACGACCATTTTTAACGCAGTGGGTTGAATCTAACAATTTAAATATTTCACTGCTTACATAATATTTCTATTGAAAAAACTACTTTGATTGTGTATGGACACAAATTAGAAACTATTTAGAGACAAAATATTATCTATTATATTGATACTTGAATACTATACTCATTTGACACATTGAAAACATAATACGAAGAGATTTACATTGAGCATATTCTGCCCTTTGAATAATAAGACACCTAATTCTTAAACCTCCCATCCAAAGATAAAAAAGCGGTAATAGGGGATCGGACTGGGTAAAGAAAACGACATTCTATTTTGTCCGTCAGACAGGTAATACAAAAATATTAGACACGTATTTTTTGTTTTATCAAAATATCAAAAAATTACTTAGTTAGAACTCACTAAAGTTGGAAAGTGGGGGCTTACTACGTCACAAGTAGGTATAAAACTTACCCACATGTGACGTCATGCGCCATTTCAACTCAATATATCTCCGTAATTTTATGACCACGTGAAAAAAGAAAAAAAACGTGTCCAATACTTTTCAATAAACTACCCGAAGGACAAAGAAAAAAAAATAGGATTATCCCCTATTGTATACGTATATTCTTACATTTAAATGACTATTGTACCAAGATCCCAATAAAGTTGGGAAAAGGCTAGGCAGATGATACCATGAACGCCAGACCTACGTCGTTTTATAAAAGCTAAACCACCTTTTCCGCTGCCAGAGACTTTGTGTGGTTCCTGTGGTCTTTGAAAGGAGAATCATCATACGAGCTCTGATGTTATAATAATATAAAAAATCACGCTTTATTGGATAACACGTAACTTAGAAGCTATTTAGTACACCATTGTTACCTAATATCTGCCAAAGCCACCACGACCGAATTTGATTCAATTTTACCTAAAGTAAGGTACTTCCACAGAAAAAGTTGCAGCATTTATAAATGACGTAGGTCTGGCAGTCACAGTATCTCTCTTTTACATATTTATCGAAAATCATTACCTATTATAATTATTTTAGTTAGCTGTATTAGCAGCCAGTTCAAACCATTGTCTAAGGGCGTCGCCTAGGACAGTAGGTAGTGCCGACATATCGCGTAGTATGAGGTAGAAGGGAAACGGGAATGTGTCCAAGTATGATACGAAGCCAGTGAGAGCGTTCGTCCTTGGATCCAGGAGTGGCCGCCTGATGTCCATGATTGAGTCCTGGAATTAGATAAATATGTCATTAATCCGATAGGTATCGTAAAAGAAATTGTCGTCGTAGTAGGTAGGTAGGTATTGCACTTTTTTAGGAAGCTGTTTTATTTTTTAATAACCGATAAAAAAATTGTTAATACAAGGTGTTGTTTTTCATCCTCGTCAAAATTCAAGAGGATGCCACAAAGGACATAAATAATCAACTTAAATTACGGTACCTAGTTCATTATTAATAAACGCTGATTTTTTGGTAGTTATGTTTGTCAGTATTTCAGAATAACCTTAACGTGATTTAGGGAATAAGAAATTATCTAATAAACGTTTGAGATTGTTTGTATTTGTGGCAGCGCGGTTATAGGGTAAGAATCAGACGGCCTGCGTTTAAAATACAGATGGTTCACACTTATCGATTTCAGTAAATAAGAAAAAAAAAATACCTACCCATTTTATTTTTGATTTGGGTCGAGAATCATTAGCATAGTTACTTCCTTGAATTTGACGAGGATGCAAAACAACATCTTGTATATAATTGTACTGAATTAAGCGTTTCCGCGTCGGTTTCCGTTCCACCCCGTATATATTTATAAGCAAAGATGTAATTTATGGATTACCCCTAATGATAACACGATGAAGATAAACAAACTAACCTTATTATCAGGATTATCAATGATAACATAAACTAAGAAGATTCCTTGCTGCCTGGCACGCCGAACTGCTTGCAACACCTTCGTCTCTCCCTCAGAGAATATTCCTCTTCCATCACTAACAACAACCAGCAACTTAGCGTTCACAGCATCACTGCGCATCGTCTGTTCTTCGAATAGAACAGAACAGAAGTCCAGGAGTTGTGCTACGTTGGTTTTTCTTTGTTGGAAGAGTAGCTGCTCTAAAATCTTCGATCCTGAGTGCTCGGAGAATTGCTCGGTGAAAGGATGTAGCAGGGTCGGTTGCTCGCCAAAGCTTAGCACGGCTAGGTCCCCTGATTCGAGGAGGTTCAATGCCTGGAATAAAACGATAAATGTAGAATTAAAGTAAACTACGCATAAAAATTTCATTCATTGTTAAAATTTTTTCTTTCTACAACTTATTTTCCTACTTTCTACCGGTTCTAACCAGAACCCAGATTACACCTGTCCGGTCTTCTAAACAAGAAGCCGGGCTTAGTACCAAATTTAATTAGAGGACCCCGGGTTCGACACCTGCGCTTAACTGGAAGCCTATTAGACACATCTTCGTCGGTTCCGGGATCCGGGACTCTTCCAGTCCCTGGCGCCCATTTACTTATTGTTAATACTCCATAAAAAACTGGAAGGTTGTACCTTGAGTGATATAATTTAAACGTTTAAAGATCAAGGGACAATACTAAGGTTATCTCCAACCCCCCACAACCCTAGTTCTACCAACTAAACTGTATGCTGGCTGGCTTTATCTTTAATTGACTGTTATTACCTTGCCTCTTGTTAATTATAAATTATCTTACGGTCATTTAAATATGCTTGTGTACTATGATTAAAGTTATGTTATTTAGGACAGTTTGTTGTTTCCTTTGATACCAATACTATCCCACCTTGCGTCTGGGACTTTGTTCCGTTACCTTAAGAGGGACAAACTCTCATACGTAACAGTGGCATAAAACAAAGAAGAGTATAATCAAGAAGAGAAGGTTTAGTTAGAATAGAATAGTTCTTTATTTGCACAGAAAGTAGGTACAAGTTGATGTTCAGATATGATCCTTTTATTAACTACTTAGTTGTAAGAACAATTTGAATGCCAGCAAATAATTTTATGTAAATAAATAGTCTATATCTCCGAGTTTTCTCTGTGCCTTTAAGAGGGGACTCTAGTGGGCTTTTCTCCATACAAACGTATTCCGCTATTTTCTTCGTGGATAATGCGTCTAGAGCGATGATTTTTCCAAAAAATCTAGGTCTTATTAATGTATGCCCCTGCCCCAAAAAAAAGCCCGCCATGTTTAGACGACTATCAGACAAATTAGATAAGTTTTTAACAAAAAAGAAAATAAAGGAAGCATAGATATACTTTTCCTCTAAATTTTGATATAAGAATTATTTAGATAAGTTTAGTTTTGAAGAAGAAAACAGCGGAATACAAAACGTCTTTTGGCCAAGATTTTTGTAGGTAAATTCAGCCTGAGCTGCAGTTGTCCCTTTTGCTCTTTACGGGGGCTCGGTCGGGCGCAGCGCGACGGTAATAGTTTCTTCAAATACCTATTCATCAAATTCCTCGGGCATAGAGTCCCCTCTTAACATACTTGCTGAGGCACCCCGTTTCCTACCGCCAACTGCCAAAGTCCAGCTTGCTACTGAGAACTAAGAGTTCCTAATAGGAAAACCCAATAACACCGTGCCCAACCCGGGAATCGAGAAACCAGGGCACCTATCTATCATGACGTCTTAAAGCTTTATTGTTTTAATCTTGGGAACAATAATTAATAATTCGTGGGAAAGAGATAGCGCTAGACGTCCTCTATAGCTCCGTCTCTTTCCCACACTGTATGATAATACTGCTTTAAGACGTCATTGAAGGCTGGTACCAGGAGCCCACGCTCTACAGCCCAACAGGGCAGTTATATCAACTAAAAATAATAAACAATTTTTTTCACCCATACCTGGGACACAAGCGCCAAGCTTTCAAACGCCAACTCCTTGCTCCTATTATCCGACATGGAACTAGAGTCGTCGACGGCAATAGCGATCTTGTACTCTCGCTTGGCTGGCTTCGTGCGTCGCAGCCAGATGCGGTCCTTGCGGAAGTGCGACGCTATGTAGGGGATGACGCGACGCATGTTGATCGCGCGACCCGTTCTGAAGTCGCCTGGGGTGGAAAATACAAATCATGGGTTAAAAAAATATTTTTTCATAACACATAACATCACGCCTATAATCCTCGAAGGGTTAGGCAGAGGTGTACCTAATAGTAATACCCCAATAACACTTAGTCCGGCCGGAAATCGACCCCAGGAACTCATGCTTAGCAGTCGCGCTTGCGACCACTCAACTAATGACGCAGTCACATTTTCATTTTTACAATACAGCTGTTATTCTGGGTATAAAGTCAAAATCAAAGCATTTATTTCAATTAGACCATTACAGGCACTTTTGAAAGTCAAAAAAAAACGCGAAGCTACAGTCCCAGTCACAAGGCATAATAACTTATGAAAGTACTGTAGTTGCCCATTGCGTAGCGTAGATCTCTATGGAGAAGAACGGGCAAGAAACTCCATGGACACTCTTTTAAATCAAAATATGTTACAAAATCTTGGTTATAGACGAGCAAGTCGTACTTAAGGGTGTAACAACTCCCTCCCGCTCCGCCCAGAGCGGGAGAAGTCATTTGATGATTTCCCATCCGCAAAAAAAAAAAAAAAAAAGGGTGTAACAACACCGATCGATCGATGCCATCGATTGTCATCGGTCGACGTTGATCGATTGATGTGGCAGCTTAGATTATCCTAGTACAGGCATCTAACATTATTATACTATACCTAAATCGTTAATTTTGGATTCACATTGTATTTTACCTTTTAAGATTTTGAATAAAGATTTATTTTTTAATTTATTTATGTATTTAGCATTGGCTTTCTTTACTTTGTTTGATGTACAGAATGCTTGGTTGACGGCTTCGTGAAGACTCCGTTTACACCTTGTATGAGTCTCATTGACTACAGAACAACTCACCAGCTTTCCTAGACCGGCCGGTAGGCTCCAGCACGAGCCTCAACCTCTCGCATAGCGCCCTCGCAGCCGCGGACGAGTCTCTCCACAGGGACCTCCAGACTGACACTGTTAGTCCACCCTGACTCTGTGTATGGCCGCTGTTCAGCCATGTTCGGACGCTCATATATTCATCCAAAGTCAGGTCGTCGGCGTGCGATTGTGAATCGTTAAGCCTGTAAAAGGAATGAATTGATTAATAAATGATGTATGACCGTCGGACTGCCTAGTCATATGTCTCGAGTTCCAAGGCCTTAGATTTTTCAGACTCATGTGCGTTGATTATTCAAGGTGTTATTTTGCATCCTTGTCATAATTCAGGAGGTTGTGAAAAAGACATAAATAACTAGTTAATTATTTATAAACCCCGATTTTTTCGTTGTTTAAGTTTGTCAGTATGTCAGAAT
Organism: Cerastis leucographa; assembly: GCA_963082945.1. Lineage (NCBI taxonomy): Eukaryota > Metazoa > Arthropoda > Insecta > Lepidoptera > Noctuidae > Cerastis > Cerastis leucographa. Next base: position 12,434,025 of record OY720362.1, on the reverse strand, counting down.
AACCAGCTTAACGTGGTTTAGGGAATAAGAAATTATCGTAAAACGTTTGAGATTGTTTGTATGTATGAAAACGCGGTTATAGGGTGAGGATCGGACGGGTGGTTCACACTTACCGATGTCCGTAAATAAGAAAAAAAAAAAAAAATTACCTACCCATTTTATTAATGTTTCGGGTCGAGAATCTTTGGCATAGTTACCTCGTTGAATTTGACAAGTATGCAAAACAACACTTTGTATTATCACTTGCTTCGGTGAAGGATAACATCTAGAGGAAATCAGCATGCCTGAGAGAGATTTCTCGACGACGGCTTGTAAAGCCAAGTTAGAGGACCATGGGCGGCATAAAAACTCTGATACCATGTTAAGCACTAACCACACGGAAAGAATGGTGTATGGGTGTAATACGTTTTTTTATGGAAAAAGAATCAATTGACAACTATAATCTGGAAAACCCATGCCTGTTACCATTAGCACTAGGTATCTAGCCATACATAGTTATTGCATCATAAACATAGCATAACATCACGCCTGTAATTCCCGAAGGGTTAGGCAGTACCTAGTACACCCACATTTCACCAGGTATGTTAAAATCCCGGCTACACCTAGTAAGAATCTGCCCGTCCCAGGAATCCAACCCAGTACCTCTTGCGACCACTAGAAGGACGAGGCAGTAATCATGGTTCTTATAAGGAAATACGATGATAACCTATGCGAAATACTGTTTTTGATTTACCTGTACTTTAAAAAAGTTAATTTTAACGTTCTGTAGCGGCACCACAAAATTTACTACAGCGCCATCTATGACACACTCCAAGAACTAACATCGCGCAAGTTAAAAAAACCAGACAACAACCTATCGAACAGTAGCCTACCAGATATAACAACCGTCTGGTCAGAAGATCCTCCCTTTTCTATGGACTAATGAGGAACACACTCTTATTCATGCTTCTACATATACATATTCTACATTTAGTTCCCTTCAAAATGGTTGAGTTGAATGATGGCTGATCCATTCGTCATGTTCGTGAACGGGCGCTGTCAGTTGCGCCTGGTCGTCTCTTGGTTGCCACGGCTTATTTCGAACTAATTATTTTATTTTTTAATTGTCTTTTTATTTACTATGGACACTTTTAACGTGCACGTCTTGCTACATCGTTCTCACATAATGTACCATCTCAACATGAATGATGTAACCAAGGTTTTTGTAACAAGATTCTGATTTAAAAGAGTGTCCATGGAGTTTCTTGCCCATTCTTCTCCATAGAGATTTACGCTTTGGAATGGGCAACTACAGTACTTTCACAGTTATTATGTCTTGTGACTGGGACTGTAGCTTCATTTTTATTGTTGTTTGACTATTCAAAAGTGCCTGTAATTGGCTTACTTGAAATAAATGATTTTGATTTGATTTGATTACAGTTCTTCAAGGTCAGATGATGTATGAACGTTGACGAAGCACAAGGAAAGGAGTGGGTAAGGATCGTAGCAAGTGGGGTACTGCTGTTCGTGCCAACTCCTTGGGGAAAGGTGTTCTCTCAGATCCACTAATAAACCAGAGTCGAGCATTGCAGCTGCCCAGGTTTTTGCTGAACTGGACATAGCTCCAGTCGCACGGCTGCGCCAAATAGTTTACGCGGCCGTGAGACAATTATCTTTTTGTGTGTTTTGGTTTCAGTTTTCTTGTTACTTGGCACTTGTAGCCTTGCCAAATAAACCTATTTTGTCTATTTCTAGTTTAAAGTATGTTCGACATCTTTCTTACCGAGTATGATACGTGGTGTCCGTGCCCCTAGGCACATGTGCCGTGACTACTGCATCCCCCTCCACTTCGATACCGGTCTCCCCGGTAGGTTCCTCCCCCCCTTCCTTCTTGTTGCCAGACTTTTCATTCTCCTTGTCCTTGCCGTCTTTCATCTTCTCAGGTTTGAGCTCTTCTGATTTTTCTACCTGTAATTTTTTATTTTAAAGTTTAATATCGACTTCTGTATTGACTTATGTGCCGAGCGAAGTTTGCCGACAGGCACAAACCGAATGAAAGCTGCTGTTGATGTGTGAATCGAGTCGGCTTTGAATCGAACTCGGCTCTTATTTCCAATTGTCCTATATCTTTCACTCAGTTTCTTCAAAACTACAAAAAATCTGACCTGTAATTCATCGTCATCTACATCCATTGGAACTTCCTCATCTTCTTTGAGTTTCTCAGCGTCTTCGTCTTCCTCTTTCTGCAAGATTGGCTGTTCTTCTGCTTGTTCTTTTGTGGCTGCATCTACTGCCTGCAACATTGTGAAACATTTTATTGTAGGAATAGGGGTGAAGACTGGGTAAAGAAAACGAAATTCTATTTTGTCCGTCATACAGGTAATATAAACATATTAGACACGTATTTTTTGTTTTATTAAAATATCAAAAAAATACTTAGTTAAAACTCATTAGAATTGGAGAGTGGGGGCTCACTACGTCATAAGTAGGTATAAAAATTACCGTCAGAAATTGACGTCATGCGCCATTTTAACTCAATATATCTCCGTAATTTTATAACCACGTGAAAAAAGAAAAAATACGTGTCCAATACTTTTCAATAATCTACCCGACGAACAAAGAAAAAAAAATGTGATCGTCCCCTATTGTATAAAATGAGTTAATTTCGTGCACGAAGCCTTAATATTTCCCACAGATTATACTTCCTAAACTACATGCATATTTGAGAGCTAGTGTACCTGTAAGTCATCTTTCTTAGCCTGCTTCACATGTTGGTAAGCATCAGCCTCCTTATCGGCATCATCGTCATTGTCCCCGCCATCTTCGGCTTCGTCTTCACGCTCCACGTTCAGAGTTTTAGACTGCTTGTGTTTCTTCTCGTTTACGTCACCTGTGAATAACATTGTGATTAAGAGCCACACATCATCAACCTCAAATACTTAACTAATATTACTTATTAACATTCTCCTCATTTTTATCCCTTTATGTTTTTTTTTAATTAATACTGTATGTTAAATAAAAAACCGGCCAAGTGCGAGTCGGACTCGCGCACGAAGGATTCCGTTCCATTATTTATATAAAAGTCACTTTTTTGTTTGGGAGCCCCCTTAAATATTTATTATGGCGGCAACAGAAATACATAATCCGTAGAAATTACAACTGGCTAACTATCACGGTTCATGAGATAACGGACGGACGGACAGCTATGTCTCAGTAATAGGGTCCCGTTTGACCATTTGGGTACGGAAGCCTAAACCATCTTGCGCCGTCCCCAAATGGGACAAGCGCAGGAACATGATGATGTTGATTTCCAGCGTTTTATAATGTGAAAGATTTAACTTCTAGATTTTTTCACTTTTATATGATTTGTTGATTGATCCTAAATGGGCATTCGAAATGAAAAATGGTAATTATGAGAAACCTAAAGATGAGGTTCAAATACCTATTCAATGAAACCCCACTGAACTGCTGGCGTACCATGACATCTTAAAACATTATTGTTCCATTCTTATTCCAGAGTGAAAAAGAGACGGAGCTATACAGGTCGTCTAGCTCCATCTCTTTCCCACTCTGGAATAGGAATGGAACAATAATGTTTTAAGCGTCATAGTAACCCCCCTGAACATAGTTCGTCAAACTCACCAAGTGTCCTCTCCTGATCAGTCTTGCCGGGTTTGTTCTCGTGTTTCTTCCGTAGTTCCTGCGACCGATCAGCTCGGCTCGCGGCTTGCTTCTCACCGCGATGCCCTTTATCACTCTTGTCTAGTTCTGAACGACCTGTTGATTGTTTCTCTTCACCGACTTGCTCTTGAGCTTGTTCCTGTTATATGGATAGAATACATTTATTAAAGATCACTTTTTCCCTGTTTTTATAACAGTTTTCATTGATGATCCGCTCCTATTGGTCGTAGCGTGATAGCCTTCCTCGATAAATGGGCTATCCAATACTAAAACATTTTTTCAATACGAACTAGTAGTTCCTGAGATTTGCGCGTTCAACCAACCAAACAAACTACAGCTTTATAAAGGGTGTAAATAGACCATTAACGTTAATAGACCATTATTGTTGTAATCTTGTGGAAGAAATAAACAATTTTGAATTTGAATTTTTGAACGTAGCCCAAACGCCCTTATTCTCCCCGTAATCGAGATATTTTTATTTGTTCTGGACTATACCTATTGGACTATATACAACCTGTTTTTTTTTTTATATCGCATAACTCTAGGGTTATATTCTGTAGGTAAAAATAATACTAAAACTCCTAGAATAGGTGGTCCAAAAATGCATAGTTTCGGACAAATCATCAATCATAATTTACTTAGGTCAAAAATTATCACCAGCATGACGAATCTTTACCTTTGCGAGGTTGCCAAACTTCGCAGTAGTGTAGTAAAATAGTAGTAGTTTCATTGATAAATACGAGTAATTATTTTTATTCAAACCAATAATGTATATAAAGCTAAGAAAATGCGAAAAAACAAAAAAAAAAAAGTATGATTGAAACATAATTCATATGCCAGTTGATTCTTTGATATGGTCTCAATCATATCATAGAGTATGGGATATCAAAAGAAAAAACAAAGTTCCAACTATTTTTCTTTTGTTTCTAAATACTCGTTTGTAAGATTATAACTTAACTTAAAATACCTTCACGCCCGTTTACTATTCAATGCATCCATCAGCACAACATTTTGAGTGCAATACATTGACTTTTACCGTAAAACTCAGTTTTAACCCAAACAAAAGGGCGTTTCCCAACAATAATTTTTGCGTAGGGTTCCTTAGTTTGATCAAAAGTGCTTTGTTGACGGCTTCGTGACGTGTGTAAACACCTTGTATCATAAATAGTAATCAATATCTACTTACAAAAGGCGCCGCCTCCTCATCCTTCTGTTGTTCAGCATTAGTCTCCACATTATCATCGGTCCCTCTCTCCATTTCTGCATTCTCCGCTTTATCCTCTGCAGTAGGATCATTATTCGACGGATTCGCTTGAGGGTTGGCTTCTTGATTCTTCTGTTCCACTTCATCTTCTTCGTTAATATTATCTGGGTTCTTTGGAAGTTCTTCCTTGTCCTCTTTTTCGGGGATTTCAGGGGATTCTGTTTCGTCTGGCTGGTCGGGGGTTGGTTGTTCAGTGTCTATTTCATCGCCGCCATCTTTTTCTTCTTCTTCTTCGTCTTGCTTTTTCGGGTCATCTCCTTCGTCCTAATGAAGAATAAAAGTTATTTTAAGAGTCGTAAGATATGATAGCATACTTCTTTGAAGTATGGTCATTGATAATTTTAAGGATATCTTTTCTTTCCTATCTTCATTAAGTACTGTTTCCTAAATGATGAAGATATCGACCCTTGTCACACATCTGTGCCTGCTCTCATATAATTTAAATTGTAATTCGCGTAACAATTAAATTTCATTCTATAAGGCAAATTTTATTATGGATACTTCTGTTTGTTTGTTCGTTCTTTTTTGTTGTTGTTATTTAAGTAGCTGTTAGCTGAAGGCGCATAATATAGTGCATGAAGTGATCTTCTTTAAGTGATCGGGCACTTAGATATAAGTTGGAAATGTCTTTTCTAACATGTATAGTGTAGTCATTGTTGAAGAGCCAAATAAAATCAATAAACCAACGCTTTTTAAGAAAGTTTGCACTTAATAATACTTGTGGAATTAACTGTGAGTTTTGGTAATTTGACATCTATACCATTAAGTTACATCTAACTTTCAGTAACCAAACATCACAGTGACTGCATCATTGGTTTAGTGGCCGCAAGCACGGCTGCTAAACATGAGGTAGTGGGATCGATTCCCAAGTCAGGATAAGTGTTATTGGGTTTTCCCATGATGAATTCCTCAGGAAAAGCCACGTTGTCCGTATTTATGCCCGGTTGATGGCAATAGGCTCGCCTCCTATGACATGGGACTTAAAACATATTGGCGAAATGTGGGTGTACTAATGATTACATCTCTACCTAACTCTTCCGAGATTACAGGCGTAACATTATGCTAAAGTATTTTAACACGGTAAAGCACAATACTCATTAATGAAGATTGACACACATACCTTATTCTCATCCCCTCCTTCTCTATCTTCTTTATCCTCTCCATCTTTATCCCCACCCTGATCCTCTTCATCACTGGACACATCGAGACCATTGTCAGCATCTTTGCCTTCTTCACCTTTGTCGTCTCCCTCCTTGTCTGGTTCCTCAGGTATGTTTTCTTTCATTACATCGATGTCAAAAGGATTCTCTGTTTCTGTTTCGCCTTCCTGTTGGTCAATGTTTTTGTTTTATGGTTGATTATTGCCAGTCCCACTCACAAAGAAGCCTTTGTTTGTGTGTCCCAGTAATGGGAATATAATGGGACTATGCAAGGGCTGATTTTAAAATCAGCCCTTGCATAATCCCATACTTCATCATACTTAAGGGCTGATTTTAAAATCAGCCCTTAAGTAACGAGTCAGTAAACGAATCTGAAGAATAATTGATTATGGCGGATTAACATTATTTGCTGTACAAAGACTCATCATCATCAGCCTATAATGTTTCCACTGCGGGAACACAGGCCTCCTCTCTATGAGAGGGAATGAATCGAATTTTTAGTTCTAGGACATGCCGGTTTCCTCAAGATGTTTTCCTTCACCGTTTTTTAGAGCAGCGGTGATGAAATAAATTACACAAAGTAATGCGCCTGCCTGGGTTCGAATTCACGGCTTACTGCTCCTAAGTCGGGGCTGCCACCACTGGGCCACCGCTGCTCTCAAAGACAGTGCAGTCAAAGACAAGCTGTACAAAGACTGTCGAACTGCAATTTTATTCCTTAGATAAAGCTCTTATTATTTTTTATTTTTTTTTGCTCAGGAGATAAAATAATAAAGTATAGATATCTTACATTTTCATCGCCAGGTTCTTCAGCGTCTATATCCATATTATCAGGCAGTTCGAAATCTTCTGGCTCTGGCAGAGGTTGCTGGTTGCCGTGATAAGGATCCGTCTAAAAAACAAAGACACTCTCAAAAGTTTAGGTCATCATCATCATCGGCTTAGCCTTTTCCGAAAAACGGAACCAAAAAAAAAACCCGCCGAATGCGAGTCACACAGGGTTCCGTATTCCGTAGCACCAAACAATATAATTAAATTATTTTCAACGATCATTCATATATAAATTTACATTCAACAGCCAAACTTGTTTTTCATTGTATGATAATGAAAAACAACAAAGTTACTGCTGCAGTTTGATGACAAAGAATCATATCTTAAAAACTCAATTTCAAATCTTATTCAAACCCATTTTCGTTGAAAAATTTTTAACGTTCTACAACGGAAAAATGTAAACTTTTATTGAGTTTTAATATTATCAATAATTGTTCCGAAAAAGCATAATTTTACGAAAACTTTGGTCGTAAATATAGCACAATCCAGTTTTAGAAACATGTCTGTCGCTCATACAAGCACGCGTAGCATGACCACTGTTGAAACGAGTTTTGTCTACGGGAGAATTGACATAATGACAGATAGACAATGACAATGTGTCAGTTTGTCTACATAGCCCGTTTCTACGGCGATCATGTTACGCGTGCTGGGTAACAATGTCATACTAAAGCATGATTTGTCAAAGAAACGTTTTGAGGGTCCACGAATACTTCTTAAAACTCGGTGCTAAGCAGCCAGCATATGGGTCCAACAATAATTTGTTCGTGTGCCCAAAATCCGTCTCCCGAGTCGTCGTTATACGTAGCTATAGATTTCGGCATACAAGTAGAAATGGATTATTTGAACTTAGCAGCAAAAGCGTTAAGATAGTATATTTTAATTTTACTTCAGTGCGAAAAAGAGATGCAGCTATACGTCCTATACAGCTCTATCTCTCTTTCTTCATTCCATGGTGTTTTCAAAAGCACTTACATGATCATCATCAACCTCAGGCTCCTCCATCTCATTGATATCCTTCTTCTTCTTCTTCTCCTTGCCGTCAGCGCCATCATCAGCGCCTTGTTCCTCATCGTTATCTTTGGCGGACATTTCTTTTTCCCCAGTACTCTCACCTTTACCTTTCTCCTCTTTATCTTTCTTCTGGTTCTGTTCTTCGTCTAATTCTTCTTCGTCTTCTGAACCCCAGATTTGTTGGTCCAGTCTGTGTAGGAAAATAATACTCTATTAAACAGTGATGGAAAACTTTTTGTCTTGAAAACTAATCTTACCCTTTTCATCTAGTAGCAGCGTTTAAAACCTATGACCTAGTACCAACTCCAAATTGGTCTCACGTGTAGATTTAGGCATATACTCATGACGAGCGTGGACGAGTATGACGTGCGAGTGCTAAGACCCGTTTATCGAAAGGCAGTGGCGCGTCTATATCTTGTTTTGTAGCATCACCAATGCTACTGATGTATGTACAGTCGCATGTCATCCTACAACAATCTGTCAAATTTCTTTAATAGATTTTCGACTCTATCCTTAAAACATTAGGTTCAAGGTACAATCAAGGTAGGTTAGGGTACGAGTGGCGTGTGAACATGTGGGGTCAGGTCATTAGCCATAGTTGACAGGAAGACTACTATACTTACTTTTCTGCAGCATTGTCAATGTCTCCCATTTGCTTATCAGCATCATCTTCATTGTCCTCTTGATCCGATTGTTCACCTTCTGCAACATTATTATTATACACCACACTTATTAAAAAAGAAGAGACATTAATTATTATAATGGCACTTTTTTTGACAAACACTTTGCAAGTTGGAGTCGGCTTCTAGTTTAACCGGATGCAGCTGAATATCAGTATTTTTATATGGGGCAACAGTCTGACCTCCACGACCCGGTTAGTACTGAGTAAAACGATACCATTTCGTAAGACTGGCTGTCTGACTTTTGGGCCACGGACTACCTGTAACGACTGTCAAAGATCTATTTAAATGACAGCCGGGACCAACGACTTAACGTGCTTTCCGAGGCACGGAGGAAACTCGGAATGCAATGGGTGATCACCCATCCACGGACCAACCTATACAAGCACGGCTTAACCTAAAGATCAGCCCGGCCGGGTGTTGTTATTTAGCCACGAGGTGGTGGTGGTAATACTGACGAAATAAATAATAATAATAACTTATTAATGACTCTCATACATACAGCGTGTAAATTACCTCATCACGAAGCCGTCAACCAAGCATTCTGTACATGAAACTAAGTAACTTTACGCAAAAATTAATGCTGGGAAACGACTTTTTTTTGGGGGGTGTAAAATCATGTTTTGTGGTAGAACTCAATGTAACGCACTCAAAACATTGTGCTGATGGACAGATTGAATAGTACGGGGGTCATGGAGGTGTTTAAAGTAAAAATCTTACATTAAAAACTTGTATTTTAAAAAAAACCCGTCAAAAAGTTGGAACTTTGACCCCTAAAATCTCCGTAACTAGAAGGTTCCCAGATATGGTGTAGAACAAAAAATGATCGCAATGACAGGGAGAACCAGTGCCTTTCGGCTTCGTTAAGAGGTGTTTTACACCCTTTATAGTAATGCAGTTTGTATATCAAATGCTATCGCGTATATATACCTTTTTTATCCACATCCTGCAAATGCGAGTCGAAGTCATCAGTCATATTGACTCCCTTTTCTTCTTCCTTACAATCTCTATCTTCTTCATTCTTCTCCTCGCCAGGACGACGCGCATCGTCTAGTTGATCCTGGAGGTATAAAATATTATTACAGAAAGTTGCACTCATAAGATCATAAACAATATAAAAATGTTTTGGGGTCAAACTTTTTCGCGGCATCAAGCAGCTGAGAAAAAAACGTCGAAACTGACATGAAAAATTATTGCAAAAAATAAAGGATAAAACGAAAAAAAATAACGAATGTCAAGTAGCATTCGTATGTCAAAATCAAAAATGTTCGGGATAAAAATTTTTGTATGAGAATATATATTCCCAATGTCTCTATAAGTCTTTTAAATTCTTTGTGTTGGACCGAATGGACTGAAAATCAACGAATTCCACTTTGTCCAGACTCAAGTTCTATAGTCTAACAGTAACGATAAATCTTATTGACTGCATCTTGGTCGAGTGGTCGTGTCAAAAGCGCGACATGATTTCCTGGGTTCGATTCCCGGATCGGGCAGTGTTATTGGGTTTTTCTAACAGGAATTTCTCAATAGCTGCCGCGGTGTTTGGATTTCTGTTAATTTGATGGCAATAGGCTCGCCCCTATTACATGGAACTTAAAAAGATAACTTGCGAAATGTGGGTGTACTATTAGGTACGCTTCTGCCTCAACCTTTGGGGGTTTCTGGCGTGATTTTATGTTTTTTTTTAAGTTAACGGTAAATCGTCCTTACCTGATTCTCAATCCTATCGGACACATCTTTCTGTCCCTCTCCTTCACCAAGCCCTGTTCCTCCCGTTAACTTGCCTGGGCCTCCCTCCCCTTCGCCATCCTCCATATCAAGGTCCGATGGCTTGCAGAAGCTGCAGAGAAAAGAAACATTGAATAAAAAGAAGTCATAATGATGTCATAGTTCCAGCCGGGCTAAAGACACTAAATACACCAACAATATCGAGATTTTTAGCCCATTTGCTTCATAATTTATGTTTACTCCTTCGCTTTTCTGATTTATTTCGTTGCGCGATTCAAGTTACTTAAATTGGGGAACTATATTTTCTATCACCAAAATTTATATTTGTCATCAAGTTGTATCACCTAATAAATAGATCTATCGCCACGAAATATTTTCGTTCTCAGATAAACAAAAATTGTTCCCAGGTATGAATTATCAAATTAATGTTAATATATGTGTAAAATAAGAGATCGATAACCAATAAAATTATATTGCATTACATGAATATAAACTTCGTTCTTATAATAACAGTTTTGTTACTTAAATAATAGCTCTGTGCTCAGAATGGTAGATCTGTCACCAAATAAATAGATCAGTTCCTTATTTCAACTCGGACAGGTTAGGTTCGAAGGGGATGGCGGGGTCTAGTGAGCGAGCGGAGCGAGCGAACTAAGACCCCGACATCCCCTTCGTGTTAGGTTACTTTAAACCCTGCAGAGAGAAATAGGAGCCCCGCGTAGCGGGGCTCCGTCGACTACGCCTTAGTTTGGACCTGTGGTTTGGAGTTTTATGTAAACATTTTTACATTGTTTGATGATTCAATTTTCGTGACACTTCTATTATTTTGAAACCTAATAAAATTACTTGATGATTGATATTATTTCCAAGTAATTCTTAATTAATATTTAGGTAAGCGTTTTGATATTATTTGATGATTCCATTTAGGTGACAGATCTACTATTTTGAGGACAAACCCTATTATTTAAGAAACACAAAACTAATTAAATTGGTGATAGCTTAAATGATACCCCTTAAATTGTTTATCTACTTCGGTTTCGTTATATTCGAATTACGAAATTGACAGCGGTTGCATTATGATACCCATAACGACACAAGTTGCATTATGCGAAACGTCATAGAATAATTATTCTAAAACACAAGCAAAGACATTCTGAACATACAGCCTCGTACCTATAATATTACTTCGAAATCGAGACAATGTAAATGATGTTTTTAAAAATGGAACAAGTTTAGAACAAAAGTATCGTATACTATTTGGCTGTTGCGGCTACAAGATCTTTGCCTTATACTTATTAAAGACTAAATAAAAAAGAAGTGGACGCGGGAAAAAAAATCTGAGTGAAATTTTATTCCAAATTTTATTAAAAATGTCTTCAACATCAAGTGATATGGAAAATACTCCACGAGATATAACAAATAGAGCAGTTGGGGCTTCAAATAATTTACTACCAGAAATCAAGACATGTATATGAGAAATGTTATGAAGACAATAGTCAGTGTGTAGTTAAGTTTCTATTAAAAATACTTTTTTGTCTATATCTGTGTTTCATTCCTTCCTTCGTAGATAAAATCTTGTATGCAACTGTACGTTATTGGTATTTTAATAACTCGTGCCCACCTATTTCGGTACGCGCTACGCTTGTACCGAAAAATTGCAACCGTATTAAAAGACCGTCCATAACGTAACAGTTGCATAAATAGCTATTGGGACTTCGTCGAGCGCAATTGACTCAGTGCTTTTCTGGTGGTTGCCACTGTTGATTCTGGCTGTCAGGAGTTGCAGTGGTTTGGGAACAGTGGGGCGGGCTTGTCCCACTTGCACAAAAAACCGTTGGACATATTTAAAAATATCAATCTTGTTTTGTTATCCTCAGATGATTGGCAGAAACAGAATAATGTTCTAAATTCTTTTAGCTGTTCCTTTGTATCATGAATGCTTTATAAGTTACAAAGTAATGGTTTCAATATAAACCATCTTCTTTAATAGGTGAAGTCACAAAACAGTCAGTAATAAGCTTGGGAGTAAACTGAAAACCATAACAAAAAATATACTAAAATACAGATCGGATAGTGATACAAAATGAACTTACCCCTTTGAAGTCAAATCTAAGAAAATCTTCAGCAAGACCGACAGCATCTTGCAAGAAACCCTGTGCACGGACACTTTCTGCGTTATAAAGTATTGGACAAACAACACGGTTTGCTCCAATATTGGCACCAATCTCATCACCACACTCCTAACTTCATCTACAACATTGCCATTCGCAATATATTCGACATAGTTGCCAAACAGAGTTTGAGTCTTATGAATCAGAGTTTCCAGTTGGAGCATTCTAGAGTCGTTTGTCAATTTATCTTGCAAATGTTCTTTCAAATGTTTGTCCTCAACTATGTCATTGGATTCTTCTTTATCACTCTTTATAATTTCATCGATAGCATTTATCACTTCAGCGTTTTCTGTAGTATCGTGTGGGGTATGTTTCTTGTATACAGACTGAATTATAAGAAGCATTGTTGCTATCAAATCTTCAGTTTCGTTGATGAGTTGACCGCTTGTTACTCCATCCATGGAAACGTCAGTATTTTCATCTAATTTGATGAGTTCATTAACGGTTTCTTTTAAGTAAGTTGATAGATTTACTATGCTCTTTAGTAACGGGTGGTTTGGTACTATTTCTAAGGTAGTCAACTTGAATTTGAATTGGTAGTCTTGTAGTAAACCGTCAATGTCATTAAGCATATTGTTCAAATGAGTCTTACAATCGTCTGCGATATCAATATGAGCTTGTGATACCACAGGAATTTTAGTATCATCATGTCCAATTTGTTTAGGCATGATACTTGACACTTTATGTAACGCATTCTTTTGTTTATTAACTTGAGTTATAAGAGCGTTTATTCTCTTATTAAGATCGCGCCATTCATCGCTGTTTTTATAACAACGTACGATTTTGGAGTCTGATAGAACATTATCGAAATCTGGTTCTCCTTCTGTGTTAAAGCCCTTTTCAGGGCAAGACTTTAATACTACGTTAAATTGTTCTAGAACTATGCTAGTGTTCGCGTAGCATTCTGTGAGAAGATCGATTTTAGTATTTAATGTAGATATGTTTGAGTCTGTGTTGTCGACGTCGAGAGCGTTCATTAGGTTTGTGGTGAGAGTGCGCAGGTCACTGAGGTACCGAGAATATTTTGATATGGATTTCTTTTGAGTGTTTGTCATTTTCTGGAAATAAGATTGAAATGAGTTTATGCACTGTATAACGCTAAAGATAAGATAGCAGGTTATGCGGTGACACAATTCATTTATTTCCACCCAGCAGTGTGTTTAATAAAGTGTTAAAACCAGATATAGAGAACCAGAATTTGGGTTTAAATCTAGTCATAAATGGGTGAATTGGGTTTTGGACCCATTTGTCATATGGCTGGCAAGAGTTCTCCCGTTTTAGAGGCTGTTGATATAATGTCCGAATGCTCATATAAAATTCTTAAAAGTGGCAGTTATTTCTGCATAGACGGAAACGAACAGACGGCAGCACATCAAGCTCAAATTCATATTCATTAATGTCAAATTTCTTTAGTATATTTTCAACCTTATCGTTAAAGAGTACGGTTCAAGATTGACTGGAAAAAATTGATAGTTTTGGGTAGCTTGACATGCTGGCGTCTTTACATAGGGGTTTTAATCGGGTTATTTTTAGGGTTAGGAGAAAAAGCGAAGGTCAACCTAATGATGAAGGGCCTATAATAACCGTAATTTAGTTTCTTACCAGTAATTGCGCCGCGAATCCCTTGCACCGTTCAATGTTCTGCATACCAAGGTCCTGGTGTGGTGATTGTAATGCCAAAGTTAGGTTTCTATGACGTACTATGTTTTTCTGGAAGTATTTCTCACAACCAGACCATAGCATGGACAGGGAGGCGTCGCACCGTCTGAAAGATATTGAAATAAAAACTTTAAAAAAAAAAGATGACGGAATTTTACTTTAATTTAACCCTTTTCAGTTGTGGTATCTCACATAAATCCTGGTCAAATATAATTTTTACATGGTAACTAGACACCAGCACATCGTCAATACGTACGACAAATGACAAAATGCATAATAAAGAGGACGATTCAAAAAGTACCCAAGCAAAGATAATAAAATTCATATGGCTCCACTGGACAAGCTTTCTTTACCAAATGAATGAAAAATCATCTAAATCGGTCCAGTAATCACGGAGAAATAGGTGTACATACGTGAAAAATGTACATAAAAAATGTTCATAAAATGAAAATTACTGGGCCAAACTATATTAAGTTTTTATGGGACAAAATGGCAACTATTCCGCATCAAACTAAAGAAGAATCACGCAAATCGGATCATAAATCTTAGCGAAATTGCTGTTCATACATTAAAAATAAAAACCAATCGAATTGATAACCTCCTCCTTTTAGAAGTCGGTTAACAAGGTGTAAACAGACCCTTCACGAAGTCGTCAACCAAGCATTCTGTACATCAAACTAAGTAACTCTACGCAAAAAATATTGCTGGAAAAGGCCTTTTTTTTTGGGTGAAAAATTTCGTTTTACGGTAAAACTCAACGTAAACATTGTGCTGCAATTGACGGCACGGTTAGCGCAGTGGTTCGATCCCCGCATGGAACAAATATTTGTATGGCCTACAGATAGTTGTTCCGGGTCTGGCTGTTTGTGTATGTGAGTTTAATTCTTTGTAAACGCACCCACGATTCAGGAGAAATTTCTTGTGTGGAGCAACGTTTAAAAAAAAAAATGTAAATGGGTTATGGAGGCATTTCAAGTAAATTTGCAACCTCCAACACTAAAAAAAAATGCGAAAACGTTGGAACTTTGACCTCCAATATCTCCGTAACTAGAAAGTTCCAAGGTATAGTCTGTGTTTCCAAACGCTTTCAACCCTAATCTCTTCAAAGTTAGAGTGAACAGGCTTCTTCTGGGTAAGCTCGTACCATCGTCGACTTTGTCTCTGTCATCTCTGACCTCGGCTAGAGCCAAGAGCAAACAAATGTGAAAAAAAGTACATACCTGCTCTTCAAGTAACTGACAGCAGCTTCCAAATCGACCGGCGGTATAGTAAAATCATACAATTCCTTGTCCGATGCGGCCAGTATAACCAAACCAGTTCGGTAGTTCAGACCTAGCTTAGTCAAGTACTTGAACAGATCGGCTAAGGCTTTACGCTTTTGTTGTACGAAGTTCTTCGCTTGAGATGTCTGCTTCTCTTTTGGAAGGGAGCTGTCAACCTGTAAAAGTCAAACCATTGATTTCAATTAGAACATTAAAAGGCACTTGTGAACGACAAACTGTAGAACAAATGAAGTAATCGTCGGTCGGGGATCGTCCATTTTCCAATAAATGTGCTAATTGCAAAACCATTTCGAGGAATAAGGTCGTTAATCATATGTTCATAGTTGAAATGAAAAATATTCCCCATTATTTATAGTTACAACACTGCGGCCACTTATAAATAATATTTCATTATCAAGAACACAATAAGACATTCATTTTCTTCTATGAACAATTATTTTGAAAATGCACCGGAGCCGAGATATAGAGGGTGAATTTTTCAAGAGGGAGGAAGGCCAAATCCGAAACTATGAGGAGTAGCAAAAAACACTCAAAGGAGTCTCGAGCCCAATTTTGATAAAAACTAAAAATGAATCATTGGTTTTTTGAAAAATCAACATTCCTAGCCCGGATTCGAACCAGTTGATTTTGAACAAAAAAAAACGCTCTTTATTATTACACCATTCAATAGTCGCTACTAAGCATCAAATTCTGGGCTGTTATTTACGTATGTTGTTACATACGGCAAACGATAGAAAAGAGTTCATTTTTGATAAAATTTATACGTAACAATAGCAAACAGCTGTAATCAATCAATAACACAACTTTGACATCAGATATTTAAGCCCCAAAAACAATAAATCATGAATTCAACCCCTTTATGTTTCATATTCTTTGCTTCATCTATATTGTGAAGCAGACACTAATAAATATACAACACACACACCCGTTGATTTTACGCACACCAACATCTATGGTGGTGTGCCCTGCAAACCCATCTAGGTTACTGTGTGTACATTACATAGAACAAAAAAAATAACAATGATTGGTCTTACCTCCAAGGACCCCAAATGCGTGCTAGTCTCAATGACGACCGTCACGAAATCATCCAGCGCTTGCACAAGTGCCGGGTACCCGGTATTGGTGATAGTATCCTTACATAATGTCTTAGCCTTGTTCAGTAAACTGGAAACTTTAGACAGAAGACTGCCGTCTGCTATCATCTTGCAAGGTTGTTCTAACTCATCCAGATATTTCTAGAAGGAAGGAAGAATGAATGAGTATTTGAAGATGAATGTTGTATGGTAGTGTTAGCAATGTTAAAACAAACAAATCTATGGTTATACGTGAAAAGAAACTACCCCGCAACCGCTACGATTTAACTACTGAACAAACACCATTCAATTTTATTACTTCTACATTCTTCTTTCTATTACAGCGTTTTTTTAAAAAAAAAGAAAGAAGTAGAAAGACTTCTGTACACAATTTATAACACAAATGATTTTAATACCTTAAGTAAGTTGACATTCGTTTAGATAAAAAGTATTTAATAGTTCTAACGGAACTGAACTAGTTAAGAGAGGACTCTAGTCGGTAATTGAAAGTATTTGATTTGAAGAAACTATTGCCGTCGCGCTGCGCCCGACCAAACCCCCGTAAAGTGCGAAAGGGACAACTGCAGCTCAGGCTGATTTTACCTACAAAAATCTTGACCAAAAGACGTTTTGTATTCCGCTGCTTTCTTCTGCAAAACAAAACTGATCTAAACTATTCTTATATCAGGTATACCTATGCTTCCATTATTTTCTTTTTTGTTAAAAACTTATCTAATTTGTCTGATAGTCGTCTGAACATGGCGGTAAAAACGGCGGTGAACATGGCGGTGAAAAGGGTTTTTCTTCGGGTTTTTAGATTGTCGTAATTCTTTTAGTGATTATGTTTTAAAAAAAGGAAATGATAGGGGCATGTATTAATAAGTCCTAGATTTTTAGGAAAAATATCATTGCTCTAGACGCATTATCCACGAAGAAAACAGCGGAATACGTTTGTATGGAGAAATACCGACTAGAGACCCCTCTTAAAAAGGTGTAGAAAAAAAAATGGGTAAAATTAAACGTAGAAGGACAACAGAGTAAGTCTTCGTTCAAATAAATTCTCCGCCTTCAGCCCATGAAAAAGGCTTATTAAGATTTTTTTTTATAATTCCCGTGTCTGGCTGTACAGTTGATTAAAATATATTGGCGACCTATTAACTAAAATTAAAACATCAACACACGGGCTAGTGTCTTTCTTTCTGGCATTCATCTATATAAGCTAACGCGCAAGTGAAGCAAAACGATATACATGGAGTGATTTTTGTGTACAGAAGCCTCAAAACTACGAAAACAACAAAACAAATGAGATTAATCAGTACTACCTGTATCGGCTGCGAATTAAAAACAGAAAAGGAAAATTAGTATTTTTATAGTACAGTATTATTGTTCAACAGATCACAAAAATAAGGTGGATACAAGAGTGAACTGTAGGGATAAAGCGAGGAGCATAATTGTGTCATGTACTCGTATGTTATAAGTAAGTGCTGTGTGACAGTAGTGTCCGACCGAAGCATTGCCTTCGGCCACCTTCGGCTTCGGCCAATATGCCCGAAGTTTTGGCAGAAGCCGAATGTTCGTAGCAAGCGTTGAAATGAAACGAACTGTTAAAACGTGAGAGCGCGGTGGAAGAGGCCACGTGCGGTCACACATTTGGAAGTATTACTATTTTTGTAAAGTTGCAAGGTCATTTTCATGAAGTGTCAACTACGATGTTCATAAACTTTTACTTTGAGTGCTCAAAAAAAACATTCTTATTATTATTCACTTCTAGCCATGCTTGAACTGAACTTCTTAGGGTTATTATACAAGGTGTTGTTTTGCATCCTCGTCAAAATTCAGGAGGTTGTCACACAAGACATAAATAATCAATAAAAATTACGGAACCTTGTTAATTATTAAT
Source organism: Cerastis leucographa (assembly GCA_963082945.1). Lineage (NCBI taxonomy): Eukaryota > Metazoa > Arthropoda > Insecta > Lepidoptera > Noctuidae > Cerastis > Cerastis leucographa. The sequence continues at coordinate 12,415,605 of OY720362.1, read as the reverse complement.
AAACGCTGATTTTATGGTTGTTTATATTTGTCGGTATTTCAGATTAACCCCTTTAACGTGGTTTAGGGTATAAGATTTTACCGAATAAACGTTTAAGATTGTTTGTATTTGTTGAAGCACGGTTTTAGGGCGAGAATCGGACGGCCCACGTTTAAAACACGGGTAGTTCACACTTACCGATAACCGTAATTAAGAAAAAAAATAAAAATTCCATACCCATTTTATAATTGATTCGGGACGAGAATCATTAGCATAGTTACCTCCTTGAATTTGACGAGGATGCAAAACAACACCTTGTATTCTTAGTTTTTCTTATGTTATATCGGTTTCGCTTAGACTTCGGGAGAAATTGACCTTCGATCAGACACTTACGCTAAGATACTTTAGTATTAAGATATAGAAGCTTGATTTTGTACAGGCCGGGCAGCAAACCCAATGAATTTATTGCCGCCAAGGCTGTGCCAAATAAGGCTTCTAATCAACTAAGTCTTACCCATCTACTAACTAAATAAGACAAGCTTAAAATTTGCTTAGTTATAAAGATAGGATTAAGACGTGAAACAAATTAGAAATGAGAAAAGTTCAAAGTTGTCTACACTCGACCAGACGGGTTAAGGGTGGAGGCACATCTGACAGAAGATGCGTGGGCGTTTCTTAAATTGTGTCTATTCGGTCGACTTGAAACAACCACCCGTAGACTGCCACGTCTAGTGAAGTTTTATTATCTAAATACAAGCTGTCCCGCACCAGCTTCGCCAGGTGACGGACTCTCATATAAAATTTCAACCCCTATTTCACCCCGGGGTTGAATTTTACTTTCCTTTCTTAACGAACAATACACATACATAAATAGCAAAAGCTATTTTGACGCTGCTTGAGCTATACGTTGATAGACAGTCAGGACAAACGATTTTACAAGCATAGATTATCTTTTTGTCTGTTCTGGCGTTACGTGCCCGATGATGTGCATATGCGATGAGCGCATCTTCCGTCAGATATAAATCTACCCTAAAACATTAGAGGATGGAAGAAACCCACTACGTCTATGAGCCAAAAACCCTCTACGCCAAAAAAATATCCTGACCACCGTAAGGACTATTTTTGCTTGCAGCGCCCGGCCGCTATAGAAGCGCTTATAAACAGATGACGGGTTTTGTGTCACGGGATTTTGTTCTAAAAATGAACGTTATATGGCAAAAGTACACTCGCGGTTCATAAAATAAAACAGCTTTATTTTCCTTAGACTAGCAACGTGCACGCCACTATTTGAATTCAAACAATAAAAATAATACAACAGATAAACTTTTTAGTTCCGCGAGTGTACACCAATAAAAAATCAAAATAAAATCTGACATACCTTAATATTCCTCGCGAGAACGATATGATTCTGCACATCGATCATATAGGCGCCGCCTGTAGGGGCATTAGCAGTGGTGGCGCGTTTAGGCCGGTCCCAAATGCCGACATGGTCCCCAACCACTTCGGTTGAGTTGTCCACTAGGCAGCTTGTCACGTTCTCTTTTAGAACGTTCTAGAATTTAAACATTAATAAAACCAAAATTAATAAGCGGCGAAATATCGGGAGGTCACTTTAATTCATAATCAAGGAAGATATACTACAGTGTAAGTGTAGTTATCTTTTCTAGTCCTATTAAACCGAAAAACAGCTTGAAACAGTGTTTAAAATGAATTAGGTATGCAACTTAAAAATTCTAAGAAGTAAAAATTTTTGTATGCCCTGTTAAATACAGACTATAAGGTTTATTTTCCAATCATAAACAAGTCTCTCCTCTCCGCTAAAATAATCGAGGCATACTGATACGAGAACGACCGCACAAGATGCAAGCTACTAAGAGCAAGCGACATGTAAAGCCAAGTCCGACGCCCATGGGCGGCATAAAAACTCTGCCATCGGGTTATAATCACACGGAAAAGAAAGACTAAGAGTTTGCTATTAGTCTTTATTTTTAGTATGCGAAGACCTATTTAAAATTTTCGTTTAAAAAAATCGGTTATGTCGCGGATTTATACCTCTTACCACTTCTAAGCACGGTAGTATAATAATTTAACAAACTTCCACAATAGCATGCTTATTGCTTACGCAGCTCCTGCTCGACAGTATCAGACTCCAGTAACTGAGATCCCTATCCCACGTGCAGATCTTGACGAAATTGCGTATGAATATGGAACCTATCCTAATGTAAAATAATGTTCACATTCCTTTGAATAATTCTGAATAACAGTTACATGCCAATACGAACCTTATTCTTTTATCACTAATGTTGAGATTCGTACGTATGGGCTTTCTTTACTTAAATTGGGCGAAATTCAGTCAAAATTTTGCCTTATATACCGTGGTATAAACGCGATTTTGCTACAAACCTCAAAGTCCTTAGTATGCTTATGCAACGCCTTATGCGCCTTCTCAACAGTGTCCTTAACGCTCCAGTAGCTGAGGTCTCTATCCCAGGTGCAGATCTTGACGAAGTCGCGCAGCTTCTTCTCTATGGGAGCACGCTTCTCTTTGATGTGGGCGGCGACCTGGGCGCTGAACTGCGCGTAGTAGTTGTATGTATTCCAGAGAATTGAGAGGAGCTCATCTGAAAGAGTATAATACAAATCTTTTATATGCTATTTAAAAGTATAATGTTTTTAAAATCAATTCTTTTTTTAATATTAAGTTGTAACGTTCTGTTATTTTGCAGATTCTAGAAGATAACTTTTAATTTGGGCTGGTTTTCTTGCGTTAATTGCCACAGATTGATATTAGTTTGCGATAGTAGAAACGGCCGAATGACTGGGCTGGGAATAATATTTTCGTTAAAAGGTTAATTTCAAGTCTTTACGGAATGAAAAGGTTTTTACCGCATCTATCGTCTTATCTATGATATGTTTGCATATCTACCTTATTAAAATAAGGTAGATATGCAAATATACAAATTCATGTAATCCGATGTCAACTTATTACCCAGTCACGTTAAGATTGTGCTAAAGACAACTAAAACCATAAAATATGAAGACCCTTACCTCGCTTCTCAGAAGGCTCTAAATGCACCAAGTGACAGTGGTACACGAATACGATATCCAACCTTATTTCGTACTCTGCTAAGGTCGACGTTTCCATGAAGTCTTTCAGTACAGTTATGACCCTGTCTGCTGGAACGGGTTTCGATGGGTCCAAATATGAAATGACGACGTTGTAAAAGTAGAACCAGTACTTGTGGGCTTCTGATTGTTTTCTGTAAATGTTTGTATGGTGGATAACAATAGTCATAGAGAATCTGTTAAGTTGGTGAACAGGAGGAAATCCAACTCTATAAGAGATAACGGAAAACTTTCTTAGGGAACTTTAGTTCTTTTTTTATAAAACAATTTAGGCATCGGTTTTTAATTTTTTGGCCAAGTGTCTTGAACATAAAGTAAGAACGACTTGTCCATAAAAATGAGTGAACAGTTACCAATAGTTTCACTTCGTTCGACTTTGTTTCGTCTAAGTATCATTTATGGTTAGGAAAGAAAAAAATCGGGACAGCGGAAGTTGATAAAATTTCGCACAAAAAACAACCATACAATTATGTATGAAATTGGGTAAAATTCATATCAAATCTTTGACAAAACACCATACAGCACTTACCTATGATACAAATTATTTAGACACTCTTTCCAGTGCGCCATTTCCAGCTTCCTCCAGTTTATAATCTGCTGTCCCACGGCTAAGGACACGTCGATCATATTGTTGCCTTTGTGCGCGTTTTTGTTCCATTCCTCAATCTTATCACGCAAGAGCTCCAGACCGGTGAGGAAACGACTCACGGGGCTTTTTACTGGGAAGCTGAGGATTCTATTCACTATTACTATTATCTGGAAAGAGAAGAGAGTATGTGAGTAAATTGTCTTCAAGGGTCACATGCTGACTGTTCGAAAGAGATACCGTGGCCCTGGAACACAAAGGGCTAAGAAGGAACATGGATGGGTTTTAGTCAGTACAAGTCTTACACTCCCTTCCGCTCCACCCAGAGCGGGAAGAGTCATTTCAGGATATACCATCCGGAAAAAAAAAAATGTCACATGCTCACAGGAAGTACCGAACAGTTTTTTAAGAAAAAAATCCCCGAACATAAACACCTAGAAATTTTTAATTGATAATTTAAAATAAAACTGCTGTTTTCTACAAAAGTGCAATACCTACACGGTCAAGAGGTATGGAACCGAAGGTTTTATTTGTATGGAACCACAGATTTTGTTTTTTTTAAACAAAATGATGTTTTGAATCTGTGGAAACCATTTGTGCATCGATGCCACCTTCGGTTCCACCCTGTACAAAGAGTTTTACATTTACGTAAGCATATGTTAAGCAACCAACTTTTAACCCGGTGTCCGTTTCAAATTTTAAAATCAGTTTCGTACAGTACCCGTCAACAATGAATGTAAAACATGATCTGATTTTCTTACCTCTCTCAGAGTGGGGAAATCTGGCCATTGATCAAGTAATTCATTAGTGTTTTCCTTCACTCTATGAAGTAAGGGCACGCACTGTTTGGTTTCTGACACCCACGCCGATCTGTAGAAGTCGACTTTGCTCGAAGACTCTATTTTAAAAACAAAAATAAGACATTAGTCACAAAGTTGTTTGAATAAAATTCTGTCTACTTTCCTGACTAGCCGGCTTTCTCGACTCGCCTAGTCGAGAAAGCCGTACATTTCTAGAACATACTAATTACCTTGTCCATCAACTTTAGCCTTTATCTGCGAAATAAGAACCATCAAACTCGGCGAGATCGTCCCTTCAAACTCGGCGTCCAAAGCCTCCCAAGCATTGTTTATAACCCGACTAAATGTGGGATACCTCTGCAAGAACGCACTAGTCACATCATTACCGACCAACTTCTTTCGGGCGGGTAACCATTCCGCTGACGTCATATTTCTAGCTATGTTTGAATGCCATTTGTATACTAAAGTTACATCTTCGGACGATATTAGGTGTTTTTGTTTAGGTTTTTCAGAGTTGTTCTGTGTTTTAACTGGGACTTGTTCTAGAGTTGGTGGTTTGAACTCAGCGAAATCTTGGTCGGAGTAGGATGGGAACATTTCTAGCATTTCTTCGAGAGCTATTGCATCTTCGTCTTCGTCCTCACATTTTGATCTGGAAAAAGAACAACCGTTAATTGCACGATTTCATTTGTTTAAATCCAGCAAATTAGTTTTAATCATGTCATTATCTTTCTTCCAATTTATTTGGGGTCGGTGCAGTATGTCTTCTTCTTCCGTACTTCTCTATTTATAACTTGTCATCTCATTAGACACCTCCTTCCTTGCTATATTATCTTTTACACAGTCCATCTTTCTTTCTTTGATCATATAAAGATTCATAATAGGAAATGCAAGTTTTGATGAACCAGTCATAAATAGCATCAGCTCTGTCAGAAGTTTTAATGATACGGCTTTCTAATAATGTGGGTACAAAGACTGAATATCCCTTTATAATACTGCAATTTACGACTTCCTAACAAGTTCGATAAAAGCGAGTAACCCAGTAAAAAAACTACTCAAAATATATGAAACTAAACCCGCCCAATATCAATTCCAGACAAGGGGCGACATTGCCGCTACGGTTGGGGTAAAATTTCATATATTTTGAGTGGTTATTCTACTGGGTTACTCACCTTTATCATACTCACAATATAAGAAAAGGAACCTAAAAGATACATTAAAAACCTTATGGAATACAAAATAAAGTCCTCACTTACTTCGTAACATACAGCGCCTCATCATCCTGCTTTTTCTTCTCGATATCTCTCTGCTGTTGGTCCCACGCCTTCACCAGCAAGCTTAACGTAGTCAATACGGAGGTCATCGTACTTTTGTCCAGTTTATCCAACGCTGTACTATGCATACGCAGCTCTGATAGATTCATTTTTAGAACCCTACAAAGACACAGCATTTGTTAAGATTACCTGACCTGCCCCTGTATATTCACAAGCGCTTCGATTCGATTTTGATTCGGCAAGTCGTATGTCTATTCAGTCATTTGTAGATGTTTGACAGTCGTTACAGGTAGTCGTTACAGTGGCTCGAAAGTCTGACAACTAGTCTTACCAAGGGGCTTAGTATTACCCAGTACTAACTGGGTTGTGGAGGTCAGATAGGCAGTCGCTTCATGTAAAATACTGGTATTCAGCTACATCCGGGAACGCTGGAAGCCGACCCCAATATAATTGGGACAAGGCTTGGCAGATGATGAAGTCGTATGTCTATGTTTTTTTGGTATAACGAATGCTAGCGAGATAGACATACGAAATACGATTTTCCAAATCGAAGTCGAATCAAAGCAAATCAAAGCGTGTTTGAATACAGGAGCTGTCACGATTAAATTATAAAAAAAAAATTGTGTTGGTGTCCTGACGCTCTCGCACAAATATATTTTAAATAATTTCTATACAATGTGTTGTTTTGCATCTTCGTCAAATTCAAGGAAGTAATTATGCTAATGATTCTCGTCCCGAAACAATAATAAAAAGGGTAGGTATTTTTTTTCTTATTTACGGAAATCGGTAAGTGTGAACCACCTGTGTTTTTAACGCGACCCATCAGATCCTCGCCCTATAACCGCGCTTTCACACAAACAAACAATCTCAAAGTTTATTCGATAATTTATTATAGGGAATAATAAATTATCGAATAAACTTTGAGATTGTTTACGACGTTAAAGGGGTTCTTCTGAAATACTGACAAGTTTAAACAACAACAAAAAACAGCTTTTTTATAACTAATCAGGTACCATAATTTAAATTGATTATTTACGTGTTTTGTGACAACCTCCTGAATTTTGACGAGGAAAACGACACCTTGCATAAACAGAGACAAAGGTTTTTTTGCAGTATACGGCTGGGTTTACAAGGTTTCGATGGGATGTTTAAAAGGATTAGGAATCTTGATGATGGATGTGAAGATAGTTAATACTGTTAAAAACAAATATATGTGTGCATCCAGTTTTATGCAGTGTGAATCCATGAAGTTATAAAAATTAAGCTGATCCCTTATTATACGGGAGCTAATACAAAGCGAGGTCAGGCGATACTGGACGTATATATCTTGATGTGTCGCCGACTCGCCGTATATACCCATAGGCAGCCTCAATAAAACAGAAGTCTACAAACGAGAATAAATTAAAAAATACTTACTGAATACCCTCCAAGTCAGCAGCAAACATCTCATCATTCCCAGCCACAACATTTCTATTCAACAGCTGCACAAATTTCGTCGACACAAACCTATTCAAGTATTCCTCTTTGTTCTTCCTATTTGGTATACCATTAGGGAACACCATCAGGTCGGTTACAACCTCTTTTAACACCGGACCTTGTTCTATCTTGACTATGATCTCTTTGGTCAAATCGTTCAAAGAGGTTACGCTATAAACGAGTTGGGAAATAGAACTCTGTAAAGGTTTTGCTAAGTCGGGCAGGGCTTCGGAATATACCTCGAGTTTCTTATAAAAGGCGTTGACAGAAAACAGCCAGGAAGATGTTTCTTTGACCACATTGTGTCCACTAATGAGGGTTGTTTTGTTTACAGTGTTGCTTAGAAGGTCTTTGTATAAATTATTGCAAGCTGTTATTAGGTTGGTGCATATTTCGTGGGTTGTTTTTGCTGACAATACGGATTTTGTGAAGTGTTTGCAGTCCTGAAAAGGCAAAAAAGGTATCTTATTATTATGAATAAGAAAATATTGCGTATAAAAAAATAGTGCGTGGAGTCCCTCCGCGCGGAAGAAGTGAAACTTCGTAATACTACACGCATGCGTTCGAGTGCCACGCATTCACTCTTGTTATTTTATTGAGCTTCTATATAATATTTTGTTGTTATCTTGTTGTATTATTTTTATTACATAAGTTTATCGAGGTTATTCTACTCATGGAAATTGAGCGAAGGCTGGTCACACCGAAGAGTCGAATGCATGACTGTTTGCACGCCATCTTGCGTACCGAGTAGAACTATGTAGTCACAAATCTTGTAATACTGCCATCTCTTAGTGAGTTTTGAAAATATTCCCCCTCCATGGTAGCGTTAAACTTGTTGGAAGACGGTTAAGAAGTTTCACTTCAAAAATAAGCAATGAGTTCAGTAGGTACTAAAAATACTTTATACCTGATACTTACATTTGCGAAACTGTTATAGGTCGGTTCTACAGGCCTAAAAGTATTTCCCAGCTTATACTTGCTGACTCTTTCAGCAGTACTCTGTCTCAGCTCCAAAAGCACGCTACAGTGAGGATGTACTTTCAACAGGCCACTCTCTTTGTCCAACTTACTGAAGACTGCTTGTGAAGGCTTCTCAATACTGCCGTAATGGGGAATATTGCCATACACAAGACCATGGAAGTAGTAAGTGCCGAGCAAAGCATCGAACATTTTCACATCTTCTTCGATATATTGGACTTTAAGACGATATTTCGCGACATGGTCCATAGGATTTATCTCAGATAATACTTTGGTTAACAAAATACTTGTTTGTAAAGATAGTTGTGCGGTATAAATCTTTGTTCTCATAACGTCTTTAAGCACTAATGAGTTTTTGAGTCTGTGGTAAGCGACGTTCGCATCGGAGAGTATATCGTCGAAGGAGGTGCCTTTATAACGAATGCGGAACATCTCGATGGTTTGCGTGCAGATGTCGTTGAATGTTTTGACATTGTTAAGTTCAAGAGCAGAGTGTAAATAGTTTACCAGTTGCTCATACTTCTTCATTTCGAAGTTGGCGTCTGATATTCTGAAATGTAATGGTTGAGTTAGATTTACATTTGTAATACAGGGTGTATGGGACATAGATACGCAAACTGGCATCACAAATACAGTACTTGATGATTGTAGTAAAATCAGCGCTAAAATTTTCGTCGATTATTTAAAAAAGGCCGTTCCATACATATTGACTTTTGATGTTTGCGCCAAGGGTCTAGATTCATAGGCCCGATGTCCTTTAAGGTTCCATAGAAAATCAAACCTAGGTTAGTTAGCCGCGAAATATACGTATCAATGTGACGTCTTTAAAGCCTACTTATTTATTCATTTTCAGATTGTTGGCTCCTACTGTAGGGCAAAGGCCTCTTTTTCTTCTGTTTGAAATTTCAAAATAAAACTTACGTTTTCAATGAAACAGCTGAATCCAATGTGGCGATATTCTTCCACAAAATATTCAAGATTGTTCCTAGCTGCACAGAGTAGTCAGTCCTGTCCTCCATCGACACTGTTTCATATGCCAGTAAATGACAGGACTCTGAAATATTAATTAGTTGTCAAAACCTCCATCCACAATTCTTTACAAACAAAGTAACTCCGTCTAACTGTCGGTCGATCTGTCAGTCTGTCTATAATATTAACGCGCTGCACGCGTAGCATGACCGCCGTAGAAACGGGCTATGTCAACGGAAGAATCGACAAACCGACACATTATCATTGTCTGTCATCTGTCATTATGTCGATTCTTCCTTAGACAAAACTCGTTTCTACAGTGGTCATACTACGCGTGCTGGGGAAGGTTTGTATTTGTGCTTTAGCGCTTGCACAACGACAACGAGTCCCCTTGTCAACGAGTGTGACCTTAGAAAAATAGAGAAGGCTAAAACGTAACATACCTGGACTATCAACAGACACAGTGAACTTCTGCAGATAATAAGGTAGCAAGGGAACATTCTTTGACAATCTCTTGCTGTTGATCGGTATCTCTTCGACTCTCTCTTCCGAGTTCTCGCCATTGTATGGGTTCAAAAATGGCGAAGGATAGAAGGCTGGTGAATATACCACTGCTTTGTAAAATTCATCCCAGAATTTGACAGGTAGAGACGATATTCTGAAAATAATATGTTGCTTTAGTATGTTCTCCATGTGCGAGATACAAGTTAAAAAAAAACTTGAACGAGCCAAGGGAGTATCAGTAAGGTCCAAGAATTTACAACCTACAAAAAACAAAGAAACAAACAAAACTATCATGTCATAAAATTACTGAAGTTTGTTACTCTAGTTACCTACAATAAGAAAGTAATATTTTTGTTCAATATAGTCTCCCTTTATTTCTATCCATTATTGTTTGGATATTAATGAGGAGCTCGTGGGTAAATAATAATAGCCGCACGGTTCGATCTTTGAGGTTAAGCCGTGCTTGCCGATGTTGGACCGTGGATGGGTGACCATAATTACATACCGAGTTTCGCTTACGTGCTCTCCGTGGCTCGGAAGGCACGTTAAGCCGTTGGTCCCAGCTGTCATTTGTAGATCTTTGACAGTCGTTATGAGTAGTCAGAAGCCAAAAAGTCTGAAATCCAGTCTTACAAGGGGTATCGTATTACCCAGTTGCTGGGTTGTGATGGTCAGATAGGCAGTCGCTTCAAGTAAAATACTGGTACTCAGCTGCATGCGGTTAGACTGGAAGTAGACCCCAAGATAGTTTGGGAAAAGGCAGATGATGATTGTTTGAATATTGTATAGTTGAAACCGGAAACTTTTGGCCCATTTATAAAAGGGTCGTAGCTTTCTGTTATTTCTGCCTAACTCCGTATGAGAAAGCCGTTAGTTCATATATATTTGAAAATCTTACCTTTCACTAATAATGGCCTGGCTGTCTTGCAGTTTGAGCATTACTTCTAAAATATTCAGCAAAGCTGGTGGGAACCCGTTGGTCACCTTGCCCAAATGTACTAAACTGGCCAACACTTCTGAACCTTCAATACACACAAATACTTTGTCTTCGTTCTTTGATAATTGACTTATTAAGTCGAAAAAATCTCTTTGTAGGATTGTCAATATTCTCTGTATTACGTATGAGATGATTGGAAGAAGTTTGAGGTTGGGCCTTGGTTTCTCAACGACTTGACTGTCAACGAACTTGCTGATATTCCTTTGTATCAGTTCCAAAGTATCATTACTTGGCACATCCAAAGCTAACTGCAGGTCAGTAACAGCATAGTTGTCCACAGAAAGGCGGTAGAGTTGCTTTGAAATAGGCTGATTCAGATCCAAAGTCATTTTGTTGTAAACTTTAAACTTCTCGCTACATTGGTCGTATTCTTCTTTGTCGACTAATAACTTAGGTTGGCCGTACATCTTGCGGATCTTCTTGCTCAGCTTAGTAACTGCTGAGTTGTCGTTCTCAGCTGGCATCACTATATTTTCCGCAGCTAGATTGAAATTGTTTATAATGGCGTCGCTGTCTCCCGTGGTTCTCATTATTGGTATCATCAAATGTTTCTGTAACCATTTACTGTGCGCGTATAGAAGAGGAACGATGTCTTCTCTTAAAATCCTGCGCCTGCTACCTTCGTTGGCTACGAATATTGGTTCATTTGTCAGTTTCAAGAATCGGTCTCGCCAGCTCAGAAGTTTAAACATATTACAAGCTGTTCTATTATCCAAAGAGTTTTCAGATCGATCAATACTCTTTTCAATAAATTCTTCAATAACGTTTAGGTATCTCAGACAATGTTTTAGTATTGGATACTCGACAAAATCATCTGTCAATTTTCCCGACAGGACTGCTTTTGAATAATTCGCCACTGTAAATATTTGTGTTTCAGGAGTGAGGTTGGTCAAAAAGTTCTTCATCAGGTTATTGAACATTATGAGTCCCTCCTTGTTGCCAATACGTATGTGCCTTTCGTCTAATTTGTATTGTTCAGGATAGTACTTTTTGTATGACTGCATATCACCAGCGTGACATTTGTGGATTTTATAAGCAGTGTCATTGAGGTTGTCTGCGTATTGTACGTCGGCAGCATGGCATTGTTTCTTCATAATGTCATGAATTATAGAATAAACAGTCTTCAATACTGCTGGATGCGATCTCTGGCAAACGGTGAACAAACTAAAGATGACGTGTAGGTACGATTCTATGGTGCCGTCTTTTGTTTCTTGTACGGCTGTGTACGCCAGTTGTTTAGCGATTTCCATGGTGGAATTGGAGCACAAACCTTTTACTGTGAGCGTGTGATTGGTCGTTGCGGAGAGGAAGCCTGTTTCGTCTAGTTCCTCTCCTTCTATTAGTTCATCGAGGGCTTTTAACATTGAGTTTTTCATTTCGGCAAGTGAAGAGTTTACACTTGAGGCAAAATCAGCACCGCACCTCGGCTTTATGTAGACGTCAGAAAAACTGCTGATGAAAGCAGTAGTGGTAGAAATCCCGCGGAGTAGCTGTTGCCAGGTCAAGTGTGCCGCTTGTAGTAAATGGGAAATCGTTGGACGATCGAGTCCTGAAAATGGAACAAATATTTTAGGCGAAGTTTAGGCTACATGACATTAATGAGAACATTTTGTTTCCCAAAGCAATACAAATACTCTCAAAAAAAGAGAGTAAATCATCAAAAAAAAAAAAAAACTGAAAGTTACTCTTATTTCTTTTAGTTACAAATCAGTGTTAATACGTACCTTCAACAAAGGACTGCATCAATTCATGACATTTGATACACAAGTCGTGGTATTTGCTGGGCAGGCCACAGGACGACAACAAAGCTGTCAAATCGAACAAGTTCTCTGTTTCGGACACATACGATATCTGCCAATCATCTGGTCTTAGCAAAGATATCTCTACTCCTCTATTTCTCATTGCTCTTGATATCTCACCATACTTTGGATCCATGGTGAAAAATACTCTAAAGTTCGGATGGGGTGTTATTTCACTGATGTCACCCCTTTCGGGGATGCTTAATACGCCGTTTGGTTCCAACAAACCATTTAGTCTATCAAGTACGGCTGCGGAAGTGAGGTTTACATTGTCCAAGAGTAACCACGAGCCTTCGATCATCGTTTTCACAAGCAAAGAGTCCACAAATTCGAATTTCCCTCCTGCGTTGACAGAAGACACTTGAGACACTTTTTTCTTCAACTTTTTCAAAAGTTTCACAATCTCTTCTACTTTTGACAAGATATCTGGTTGATATTCGTTGTTTTCAATCAATTTTTCGCAGTGAGTGTTAAGGAACTGAATTTTTTGTTTGAACTTATCCATGTTGTCATCTGTCATGTCAGTGCTAGAAGCTTTCTGCAGAGATTTGTACTCATACAGTTCGCTTAGTAACAAGTTATTCTTCCACTCAGAGGGTTTAGTGACAAACCACTTGTACCTAACAGTTTGTATTGTTAAAGTCTCGATTTTATCATACAAGCTCTCAAGATTTCTGTTAAAATCAACCTGTTCGAAACCACCTAGTAAGTCGGAGACATCCATTGCTGACGTCACAGGTATGACTTGCAGTTCGTTGCCGATCAAGTCAGCGAGTACTTGTACTACACTACTCTTACCAGTAGCCGAAGGACCGACTAGAATCGTCAACCAATTCATCTTGATACTTTGAGCCACTGCTTTCAAAGTCGGCAGTTGATTCCTGGGCACGAGCAAATTTGTTTCGGCAGCTCTACGATTTTTGAATTCTTTATTCTCGTTTCGCTCTAGTTGAACGTCTCCTATTATAACATGTGTATGCGACATGTAGAATTGAGGGCTACTATCACTCCTTGGATAGTCAGGAAGGAATATTTTGTCATATGTCTCGATCATTTTCTGCTTATCTTCTTCGGTCCTCATACGGTTAACGTAGAGCATATCAACGTATTTTCCTGGGGTTATTGGAATATTTTCATTCTGGTCTTGAATGATAGCGTCGCACCACCTCTGTATGTCTCTTAGGTTCATTTCCCACGGAGAGCCTTTGTGGCCCCACGATTGTATCTCCGTTACTTCATGCGCTACTTTACAGTTGAATTCGACGATCTTGTGTAGAATGTCTTGCGGTAAGCTTCCGTACTGCGCCTCCACAATGTATATCAAGTCTTCTTTAGTCAGTGTGTCGATGTAAACTTGAGTAAATCTGTTAAGGAAGGAAATTGGCAGACCTCTTCGGGCACCTCCTTGTTTTAAAGGATTCTGGCAAGCAAACAGTCTAGTCTGCTCCTTAACCTTAAAACTTCTACCTAGTTCAGGAATAAATACTTCTCCTCTGTGGTCCAAACATGCGTTAAGACCTTCTAGAACTGGCTGAGGTGCCAAGTTTAGTTCGTCTAAAAGAATCCAGTCGCCATTTTGGAGAGCGCTCAAGAACGCGCCTTCTTTGAATGTGAAAGATCCATCTTCAGTTGGTAAGTCTGTTCCGAATAAGTCGGTTATATCCTGTAAAAATAAAATCAAATAAGAAATCCATTAACAAAAAAAGTGTACATAAAGTACACTGCACAGCTGAGGGAAAAAGGAATTGGAAAGTCTGGCAGTGCGACAATACAGACTAGACAGCTAGAGATACTACTACTAGATTGTTAGCCGAGCTTGAGTGTCGAACCATCGCTCAATCTTGGTCTCTGATCCATAGAACACTCTCTTATCAACTTGCTTGGATCTAAACCCCACTAATATTTTTAAGGTCGAATCTTTTGTTTTTCATGTGATTCGTGCCTAAACTGGTGTCAGTTTTTATGCCGCCAATGGGCCTCTGACTTGGCTTTACATGCCATCGAGAAATATCTCTCAGGCATGCTGGTTTGATTTTCTCTCGATGCTTTCCTTCAAGGGATTAATTAATTTAAATATTTTAAAATAAAAACGAACTCGAGACCCATGACTTGGCATTTCGACGGTCACACAACTAGTCACTGCTATCACTGCACTGCGTTCCAATAAAAGACCTTGTCTGTATGTCAGGAGTACTGATATTTGAACGCATGAATGTTGTATATTTTACTTTATATTGTAATTGGCCTTTGGCAGTTGTTGCGTTAAATTTAAACAAACGATAAAAAATAATTACTTACCGTTTGGTCGCTCAAATTGATGCGAACAACTTTATGATTGGATGATTTAGCGAGTGCAGTTACTAAGCTCGTCTTACCGACTCCAGGGTTTCCCTCTAGAAGGATTGCTTTGTTCAGCTGTAAACCACGCAAAAGCCTCAACGTATTAGCACCAGTCGTTGGAGCTGTGAACGTGAACTGGTGTTCTACTTGCAGTTCCGGGGTCTTAGTTTTCTCTCCAACTTCAATATAAAAAGGCTTTATTCCAAACTTTTCAGACCCGCTTTCGGCCACGAATTGAGTCTTTTTATCACTCAACATTTCTTGTAAACTCGCCACGTATTCGCTGCCAATTGATTTTATCTGATTCAACAAGAAAGCGATTGCGTTTTTTCGTAGTAAGACTAAAGTTTCGGTGTCGATGTGGCCCGTTAGTGCTGTACCGAAGCAATCTAGGAATGTCATACAAGCACCGTGTACGTATGCTTCAGGGATGTCTAAAAGACCTTTAGCAACTGTGATATTTATGAAGTGTACCCACGAGAGTAAATCACGGATACTGAATGGGAATTTGTTCGTCACTTCGGAATTTTTCAGCCAATCAGTGAAGTTCAAGATAGAGGTACCAATTCCGGAACTACCGTCCTCTTGGTTGCCTAGAGACACTCCTTTGTTGACGCTTTTCTCGAGAACTTTCAATAGGTCTTCTCTAGAAGTGACACTGTCACACCATATTTCTGTGAATCTATTACGTAAAGCAGGCGAAAGCTCTTTCTTTCCGAAATCTCCACCAGGGTTCATGGTTCCGATAAAGTGGAAGTTTTCGTTTGCTGTGATGATGACCACGTCAGAGTTATCATCAGTTCCTCTTTCGGCCAACACCAACTGTCTTTCAGGTTCGAGTAAAGAGTTCATTCTCTCTAACACACTGTCATCAGCCAAAGATATTTCATCAGCTAAGAACATGTTTCCCGTTTCCATAGCCTTTATTAGCGGTCCATCGACCCATTCAAAGAGTCGGCCATCATTTTTATACTGCCGCACCGGGCGAAGACCTCCTAAGAAATCTGAACTCTCTGTGTGCATGTGACAGTTGACTGACAGAAGCTGACGTTTCTTCAAAGCTGCCAGTACTTGACAGATGGTTGTCTTACCGCAACCAGTTTCGCCAACCAGTAAGACGGGTTCATGAAAATTGAAAGACTTTGCTATAAGAACTGCAAGTCTTCTCATATTGTAAGTCCAAACAACGTGATTAAACTCTTCAAGTTGGTTGTTTAAGATTGTCTCCAATATAGACTTGGTTACGGAAGAAGTAGCCGCGTGAAGACTAAATAGGTTGTCAGGGTCGACCTTCCTCTTTATGTGTTTTTCGATAACTTCTTTGATTATCGATCGTTCGTCAGTTTGACGTACTTTTCCAGCTAAGATAAGGTATCCTTCATCAGCTATATGCTGATCCCAATCGTAAAATTTATCATCAGTCATTGAATCTTTAGAAGTGCATTTGTATCTCTGACCCCATCGGAATAAGTCTCGCAGAGTAATAAATCCGTCTTTGCCCTGGACAGCTGCGGAACCACGTCGTCTTATCTGAAGATCAGCCATGACTGCTATCATTTTCTTACTGTAGGCCGGCGGTACATGACATCTTTGGTGCAAAATAGTTTCCAGTTCATTCTTTGGTATCTCATCAAAATGCAACTCGACGAATCTGTTTCTGAACGCTCGGGACAGCATTTTTCGGCCGCCGTACAAACCCGGAGGGTTTTGAGTAGCGAATAACATGAAATTAGGATCTGCTTTGACAACTTGCTGAGTTTCTGGTATGAACAGTTCTCGATTATCGTCTAACACACGGTTTAGAGCCTCTAATACATCACTTGGTGCTAAATTCAGCTCGTCGAGGATAATCCAGTATCCCTTCCTCATCGCTTCGACTAGAACACCTTCTTTGAAGACTAGCTTACCACTAGAGTCGGCTGCGTAAGACCCTATGTATTCTTGTAAGTCTGTATGTTCATGATTGTTTATCCTGACACAATAATTGCCAGAAGCTTTTGCTATGTATGTTATAAGGGACGTCTTGCCTACCGAAGTGTCTCCTTGTAACAAGATAGGCAATCGACCAAGTGATATGATTCGTGCTATGTCACGAAGATTCTTTTTCACTGTAGGAGTTAGGATATAACCTTCTGGTATAGCTATTTCTAGTTTGCCTTGAGGGATCCAATGACCTTCAAAGAGCAAGTACGTTTGGCCAAATACTTGCGGCTCCGGAATAAGTTGGTTTGTTACTGATTTCACATTCTTCCTGCCGATCACTGCCCTAATAAAATAAAATAAATTTATTAGAAACTATGCAATTTCATATTCCAATGTAAGCCTAAGATACAAGCGGAATGCGATCTCTACCGCAAAACACGACTGGTTTTTAAGTTCCACGTTTTGTGGGCCATTTAGACATTAAGTGCAGTTGTTATCGACTTCGGAATTGTACCTTTGTTTATTGGAAATGTATACGTACTTGGCAATCATAGCTTCTACTTTCGGATGCGAAGAACTATCCAACTGGGTAAGGAAGGATAAACAAAATGCTTCGTACAAAGACCTTGATACTGTTCCACATTTAGCTTTCCCAGCCGCTGTAAGGGCTCTGCATAGAGTTCTGAGAGAATAATGTGGTGTATTCCCTAAAATACAACATAAAATCGGTTTTAGAAACAAAAATATGATAAAGCCAATAGTCAAAGAGAAAAAAATAAGGTGTTACGTTACCTGATCCATCCACAAGATTCAACTTTGCCTCTTTCTTAATACTAGCATAGAAACTGTAGATGGCCTCCAAAACGGCCCCACCAAGATTCATATGATACAAATAGTCCCCAATGAGCAACATCAAATCATTGCGTTCAGTCAGTTCATCAATGAAGAACTCTGTAAAACGGTTCCTAAGACCTGCAGGCAAGTCCTTTTTACCAACATCTGTAGCTGGATTCATACAAGCGAACAGCGTGAAATCTGGGTGTCTTTTTATAGGAACTTTATCGCCCTTTTCTAGCAAGTCTATAGTCTCATTTTTGTCCTCTAGCAATCCGGCTAGGCATTCTAGAATTTCGGCGGAGGCCAAATTGATTTCGTCTAGTAACACCCAATGGCCTTCCTGCATCGCTTTGACTAGAGATCCCTCAATAAATGCGAAGGTCAATTTCGAAGCTGCCTTTACTTGCTGTTCCAATTTCGCAAGTTTAGACCCAAAGGCTACCCATCTATTCAGTTTAATGGTAGACTTTTCTGCGGTAAGCCTAGCGATAGCTGCTTTGTGACTCTGTTTCATCAGAGCCAGTAGGGCAGTCCAACTTTCCGTATCATAACAAGTCTCAATGTGGCCCAAAAACTTTTGATTTTTCTCTGTGTTGTAAAAATTACGGAATAGTTCCTCAAATTGAAGTTTTATGGGTCGGATTACGTATTTAAGGTCTACGGGTTTATACCCACCGAGTAGATCAGCTGAGTCTGACTGTTGGTTCATGTTGATGACGATCAATTTGTGGCCTGTCTGTTTTGCAATGTATTGTACTGACGAAGTTTTACCAGTTCCCGTTTCACCAACAAGCAGTACAGGCTCATTAGACGTGACGCAGCAAGCAATCCTCTCAAGCAAACAGGCGGATTGCCTCGTAAAAGAGAACACTGTCTGCTTATTATCAAAATCTATCGTCTCTAAACTCTTCTCTATCCTCGGAACCCTAGATCTGCCAACTTCTAGATAGGTAGCATTTAGTGACACATTTGGCTTGTAATGTTTGCAATAGAATTCCGACTTTGTTTCTAATATCCCGAGGCATAGTCCAACATTTTTCGCCAATTCGAGTCTGTGTTCAGGGGAGGAGACTGAACAAGTGAATATGTCCAAAGCGTCCTGAAGCACTTTTAGTGCGGACTCAGGACTGGTGACGTCAAAACCAACTACCGATCTAGAGCACCATTTCAACAAGTCTCTGGTTGAAATCAGTCTTGATCCTCTTAAAAGAATTAGATTCTTTCTTTTATCGCTATCTACTGATTCGGTAGCTTGCAAGGATGTATCGTGACTGCCCACTGAGAACATCATGAATACTTCGATTATTCTAGAGCAGATAGTTGAAAGAAGTGGATACAGAGTTTGTATAATCTCTGCTAGTTCAGACCTCGATAGCGGTTCAACGTTTATTTGCGTTAAATGCTTTTGAAGCAACGTACTGCTGCTTGACATTTTCTTTTGAAAACCGTAATTTGTAGTCAATGTTCTATAACAATAAAACAGGTTCAAATATCAATAGAAAATTCAACTTTATTTCTATTAAGTTAAACTTTAATTTGGTATGTCTGTACTTACCGCTGTGTGACAAAGAGTTGGAAGCCGGGTGTGACTGGCAGAGAATCTCGATAGCCAGGCACGCATAGTGAGTTTCTTTCTAGTAGAGAACTGAGGGTAGAAGCCACATCTAATGCTGCACAATCAATGTCTTCTAATAGGAGCCAGTGCCCATTTTGTACAGCCTGTTAGTAATTTTATAGTGTGAAAACTATGTGAGGATTAAAATTTGATGTATCATCGACCTTATCATCCTGCCGCTTCATCTGTCTTGACTTTTTTCAATTAATTATGTATATGTGTAATATACGGGGGTCAACTTCTCATCTATCAACCAGATGCTTCTGAATTCCACTTATGAAGTCAGCAAAGAATGACCCATTTTTTTAAATCGATTTTAGGATTTTTTTGATAGTCAAAAATATTCCTATGAAGTTTGTATATATTATATAGTTTCAAAGCTAGTCTGTAGACTCAATGCAGGAAACAAGTAACTGCAACACACTTACGTAATACTCTATTAATGGGTAAATTCAAATATATCATATATGTGTTACGTATTTCACTTGCACATGATAAGCATACCAACATCTGTTTAAACAAATTAATTAAGGTTTGAAATATTTTATTGTGTAAACAACTTAAATCGTTTGTTTCTATTTGCCAAGCTCTAACTTATATAAACTTGCACGATCCAATTCTAATACAAGTCTTGTGCCCATTGGGATTTTTCATCGGCAAACATAATGTTATTATCTTGGCCATCAGCACAACTTTGATAAAAATGTTTAAGAGGGCTATTACAATTTATCTTGAGAGCTTTCTAAATAAATATTTCAATTTGTGTACATACATTAGTAAAAACCTTAACAACACTCAAATACAAGAAAAATTGTAATAGCCCTCTTAATGGAAAAAATCAAACTAAAGTATCATGATTCCACTTTAGAAGATTTTTAGCATCAGGCACGGATAGGCCGAAATAATTTCGTACTAAAAAGCTTGTCACAATTTTATAATCCGGCTCGAAGGACCAAATCAATAATGTTTTTTAAATAACTTAAATTACTCATGTAAGTGAAATTTCTTATGGGAAACAAAGATGTCTCAAACCTGAAATCTTAACACCTCCTACAAATTTTGTATCGATATGATGATATTGATTTAATATACGTGGATTATGAAAGAACGTGGCAGCTATTTGGAAAATAAAATAAAGAGGATGAAGTTAGATAGGCCAGGCTTCATACAAATATTCTACCCCTTTAATGCTACTAATTTCAGCTGTTCAGTCTGTCTGTGTGCGTTTCTTAGGCAGTCTACAGTTAGCGAAAACATACCTCAGTCAAAACGCCAGGCCTCCACACAAATTCTCCGGGTATATCTGTACATTGATGCGATCCCAGTAACATGCGGGAATCCGTCTGGTCTCCTAGTTGCACTTTCTTGAAAGCCACACCTTTGCGGCCAGTAATAGCAGCCAAATGTTCCACTAGGGAAGTCTTTCCTGAACCTACTGGCCCCATTAGACTGAGGGCTTGACCTGCAAAATAATTGGAATTATAACTCAACCAAGCTAAGTTTGCACCTCGCATTTTTTTTGGTGTATATTTTACTGTACCTTTGTATAATATAATGTTAAAAACAATAAATGCAAAGTATCTAACAAACATTTGTTTACTTTTTTATAGTCATAGCATGCATCTGCGTTTTTGCAGACCGTACCTAAGCGTCACTGTGACATAATCGACGCGAGGTGCAAACTTAGCTTGATCGAGTTGTACTATTGATAATATCGTTATTTAGATAATGTAACATCACGCCTGTAATTCCCGAAGGATAAGTCGTGCCTAATAGAACACCCACATTTCGCCGGTTATATTTCAGTCCCATGCTATAGGATGGAATCTATTGCCATCGACTGAGCACATCCTCCGTGATTGCTATTTAGAAATTGCAAAACAAAAACCAAAACCCCTATAGCATTTTGCCCAACTGGGAATCACACCTACAACCTCATGCAATTATTAAGATATCAATACCCATCAATTCTGTGGGATTTCGCGACCTAATTTTAATTGACCCTGTATGTATAATGGTGCATCCACACAGCCACTGGCACTGCCGGCACACATTGTCTGATTGGCGGCTTGTCCACAAGCAAAGCCGTCGAAAAGCCGCCGGCAGACAAGCAAGTGCGGCTGAGAATCGAAATTTTCAGTTGTCTTGTGACATGGACATTGTGATACTGGAGACAAAAATGGACGATAAAATCGCAATTGCTGCTGCAATTTTGGTCTTTAATTATTCTCTATAAGAACAAATAAAAACGGAAAAGTAGAGTTTGGATGAGACAAAGTCTACAAAATAGGCGTGATGTGCCAAGAATGCTTCAAGAGTTTAGAATAGATGAAATAAATCGAAGAACTGTGCGCTCGAAATTTGAATGGTTCCTGGGGGTTTATACTGAAGATTTTGAAACACTATTATGCTTAACTGGACCCATAATATCGAAAAGAAGTGCTATACCAGCTCAAGTTTGGTTAATAGCTTTGAGATACTTGGCAACAGGAGTCATATTTTTCTTTAGGTACACCCCTACGAATACGACACCACTGTCATCGAAAGCCGTGATTGCCGACGGGGTCCGGCGGCCTCGCCAGAAAAATGTCGCCGGTTTGTGTGGATGCACCATAAAAACAAGCGAATAGATGAAAATAATTAAATCTGAACAGTGCAGGAGGGATGTTGTCCGTAGTCAGCGGGCGAATGAAAGAGCTCTCGCGGTGACCACACCCCTCCCGCATCTCAGCTACTTCAGACACGGTCTTATTAAAGCGGCTTGTATTAAAAAAAAAATACCTGAAGCAACAGCCAAAGCCAAACTCCTGAGGTTATTGATGGTTGACTTCACTGGGACCAAATTGCTGTTCTGCACATTTTCCTTCTCAAATATAGGAAGTAGTATACCATCAATATTGACAACATTAGGACTAAGATCATCTTTGATAACTTCACTCATGGTATGAACAGGTTCGGTTTTACTTCGCTCCAGAAGTTCATAGGTTTCTTGTTCTTGTAGCATCATTTTTTGTGATAGTATTGTGGACTGTGTTTCAGTCATATTTGTTAGAATGAACATGCATTCTTTTACCATCCTGTTGGTTATATAAAGTATGATAAATAAAAAGTTATTTCCATACCAAAGCTAGTGGTTTTTTGTTGGAATGAGATGTCGATAACTTCAGTAAAAGCATAAATACGTCCAATGAACAAGTCATAACCATAGAGTATTTGGTTAACGCTGCCGTCCGTAGACGCTGCCGATGTTGGTGCAAATGGGTACTCTGTGTAAGCGCCGGATCCGCTTGCCACTAAACCAGTGACGACAAAAGCTACGCGGCGAGAAGAAGTAGTATCTAATATAATATAAAAAAAAAAAAAATTAAGTACCAACAACTTACCATCTTACGTCTGCCATCCCATGGTTGCCATAGGTTCCAATAAATTTACTCCAATCCCATTTAGCAGACATTTCATTTGGCAACTTGCTGAGCAGTATATGGCAGCAGGATACAACCTGTTTTTCTGGAATCTTCTGCCCACAATCAAGCAGCCTCCGTTTCTTTGGAGCAACATTGTAGGAGTCCTCATGATGGGAGAATACTTCAAATGGCGCCACGGGATTTACTTCGAAATATTTCAAGGCATATCTAAAATAAAAGGATAGCGTCACCTATGAATTTTAGTCAGATAATGAAAAGTTTTCCATAATTACAAATCATTACCCTGCATTTTGAATAGAACAAAAACAAAGCTACATGTACCATCTCAAAATCAAAATGTTACATTCTGCTATACTATTTGAATACTTTACTATTATTTAACAATGAATCCAATTTTGAAGCTTGTTTTTGAAGAACAAGTAAAAACACTTACTGCAATACATCTGGATGATCACTCAGCGCAGCCAATATAATTGAATACTCCAAGTGACAAGTCTTTTCAGCATCACTGCATGTGTCATAATTTGTATTAGAAAATACTTTTTTCAATGGAATTTTAGCCGACACCAAAGCAAGAAGTATATTTGATAGATATTTCTTGAATAGTTTTGCATCTTCAATTTTGAGTATAAATTCTGACAATTGCTTAACAGCATTTTGTATTCTAAATGATTTGGAATTTATTGAACCCTGTAAAAGAAAATTAAAACAGCTATAGCTATGATGACACACTGTCAAAGTTGCATGTATTTTTTGGTCCTTTAGTGAAATCTAAACAAATAAATAAAATAGAGAGAGAGAGCGACGGTGGCCCAGTGGTGGCAGCCCCGACTTACGAGCAGTAAGCCTTGGGTTCTATCCGAGGCAGGCGCATTACTTTGTGTAATTTATTTCATCATCGCTACTCCCAATAACGGTGAAGGAAAACATTGTGAGGAAACCGGCATGTCCAGATGTCACATGCGTGGTGGATAACAGCCCACTCCCTCTCATAGAAGAGGAGGTCTGTGTCCCAGCAGTGGGAACATTATAGGCTGATAATGATGATGATGAAATAAAATAGAAGGGTGTAATTAAAAAATAGCAGCTTTTTACTCATCATTCTCCTGCCCTTATCCCAATTTATTTGGGGTTGGCGCAGGATGTCTTCTTCCATACTTCTTTTTTTTTACTATCATCTCATCAGACAGACACCTCCTCTTATGAAATTATGGTACTTATAACAAAAAAAGATTTGTCTGTGTGTTTGTTCCAGCTAAGCACTGAAACGGCTGGACTAATTCTGATAGGACTTTTACTGGCAGATAGTTATGATGATGTTACAAGGAGTAACTAAGGCTATGGTTGTTTTAGAAAAAGGATAAGGATTCCATGGAAATTGTTAAGGAAATCCCATTCACAATTTCACGCATAGTAATAAAGCACATCACAGGTTACATAAAATGTATTTTGACTTGCATTGACAATTGCAAACATAATGTTCAAACAATGAATTTGACACCTGTAAGATATCAAGGCTATTTCATTATGTCATCACTTTTAAATATATTCTGATACATGTATGCATATCACCATACAAATAAGGAGACTGATCTTAACAAATTAAGAAAGCATGTTTAGAGTAATTGCAAAAATTAAAATATTTTTTTCCAAGCTTATTAGGGCATTTTTAATGTCCACCTACTGGCCCAAACATTATGATATGGAAGTAACATCACTACAACAAGAAAAAGGATATAAGTTTTTAAACTGACATGGTCACTAACACTATTAATAACATTTACTACGGGATATTTACCATGTGTATTATTTGTTTCGAGTTCCCGATATTTCGGCGCTGTTGCAAACGCCATGATCACGGAAAAACTGATGAACTGAACTGTTTATCCGTGATCATGGCGTTTGCAACAGCGCCGAAATATCGGGAACTCGAAACAAATAATACACATGGTAAATATCCCGTAGTAAATGTTATTAATAAGAAAAAGGATGTTCGCATTGTAGAAGTGGCCAGAGAAAAAAAAAATAGTTTAATAGTAAATTGTAATGTAATCACATCATCAGGTACATCATGGTAGGTCTCTCAGAATGATGAAACGAAATTGATATTACACAACAGGTGTAATAAAATAGAAATACAACACATTCTTGTAAACAGATACAACTAAGTAGAGCCATGAAAATTGCATTATATTAATAGCCCAACCTGCGACCCTCTGCCTCTGCTCTGAGAGAGAAACTAGGCTGTAACCCACCATGCTCGCTCGGTGCTGGACACATGTCATGTCATACAATTATTGGTTCATTAAATTGATATCTTTGATTAGAAGAAGAATGCCATGTCCATTTAGCCAATGACCCATTCTCCAGGTGCCATTCTGCTGATTCATATATATTTTTTTTATTAATATTCACAGAAGATGTGTACTTATTATTTATATGGTCCAGGAACTATTTTTATTCATTTTAAAAATCTCAAATAAACGCCTATGTAAACTATATTTAAACTATTATTATTTAGTATTAATTCTATTAGCCATAACTAGTTTATTTACTTTAAAAACCATTAAATTACTACTAACCTGTAGTTCTTCACATGTTTTAGTTAATTCAGGGGTCTTGGTTTCGACCCCTACCGCTTTCAGTGCCATCATCATATTGCACACCGACATGTTATCATTCCGTCAAAGAAGAAATATAAGGTTTATGACAAATATTTGCGTAAATAGACATAAAACCGATAGCCGGCCGCGTGTTGTGCATTTACAAAGCACAGCAACACGTGAAATTGATGTCCATGTTGCTGTCACGATGACATTGACATTTGACAGTAGTTTCATATTTAGAAGTATTTTCAATGATTTTATTTACCTATTGATTCTTTATAGTTTTGTAAACCTCTTTGAGCACTTAACTTTTGGGATTTTTGTCCATACAAAAACGTCTGCCACATCAACATCGTCAATTATTTTATATTTTATTTTGTCAAATTACTCAGAAGTGAGCTTCTGGCTGGGTGTAAATAAGCTTAGAGTTGAGGCCAGTATCATAGAAAATATTCATTGTGTGTGCTTTTATTCGTGCAATTTAAATAGGCGTGGGCGTAGAGGTAAATTGGCTCTTTTCAGCAACGACGACTTCTATTACGAATCACGCCTATAAAAACTCCACCGGTTTACACTATTAGTGGCACAGATAATTGCCTCTTACATGTCTCCGGTAAAGACGTGTTTTTTTTTGGACGAAACTGTTGATTTTGCACCTGAAGAAGCTGTTCAAGTTGCTACAAGTTCAATCAGTGAACCGACGCCAGCTGAGAGACTACCTTTTTATATTAACGTACTCTGTGGACTACCTAATCATCATCATCCACAGCCCGAATTCTCCCACTGCTGGGTATAGGCCTCCTTCTCTTGTGCCAATCTCCACGGTCCCAATCCAATCGAATCCGAATCAATAATGACTCTTGTTCAACTAATGGGTTTTTGAACTGAAAGACAAGCAAAGTGCCATTTACCATCTATTTACACTGATTTACGCATGCAAGTTCAAAAACCACAATTTCGAAACAAAAAGGAGATAATACTGTGTACCTCTGAAGGTGAGCAGTGTACTTAGAATTAAAAACTCAAGCGGCAAACATTGTTGATTGGGGATGCAGAAATATGTTTTTTAGTACTGTAAGTTTTTTTATGTAACAAGCATTTGCAGATATTTTTTATATTATCCAACTCATAACTCTGACATTGTTAATATTAGTTAAGGAATACTGTAGTGTGATATAGGTATATCGCTGTCTAACCCTTTGTAAAACTAAGGCATCATCATCATCATCATCAGCCTATATTGTTCCCACTGCTGGGACGCAGGCCTCCTCTCTATGAGAGGGAATGGGCTGTAATCCACCACGCGGGCCCAGTGCGGGTTGGTAGATGTCACATGTCTTCGAATTTTTAGTTCTAGGACATGCCGGTTTCCTCACGATGTTTTCCTTCACCGTTTTGAGAGCAGCGGTGATGAAATTGTTGTGAGGAATTTAAATCCGTGAAATTAAAACCATATATTTCTCCTTTTTGACAGCTAATATAATTCTATTATTTTAAGTGCTTCTTTTTCTTTTATATTTTGACAATACAAAAACCATAGAGAATAATCAACCTCTAACATCCTCCCTTTTGTACA
The DNA here is from genome assembly GCA_963082945.1 of Cerastis leucographa. NCBI lineage: Eukaryota > Metazoa > Arthropoda > Insecta > Lepidoptera > Noctuidae > Cerastis > Cerastis leucographa. The sequence goes on along the minus strand of OY720362.1, from coordinate 12,388,795 downwards.
GTCTATTATAAAAAAAAATACTAATTTAACAAACAATGTAAACCAATTCGGTTCAATATTGTTATCATAGATGGCCTGCTAAGAGCCTTTGTTAAGAAATCAGCACTTTGAAGTTGTGTACCAACGTGCTGAACCTTAAGTCTTCCATCTGCAACTAGTTCTCTCACATAGAAGTGTCTGATTGCAATGTGCTTTGTTCTTCTATGCAGTTCAGGATTTTGAGCCAACTTCACAGCGGCGTCATTGTCAATTTGCAGTATGGGAACATCCTTCAGAGCAGAAATTTCATCAAATAGTCTTTGCAGCCATACTATTTCTCGTGCTGTTTCGCTGGCTGCAACTATTTCAGCTTCAGTCGAGGAAATAGCAACCGATGACTGTTTACGACTTGCCCAGGAGATAGGTCCGCCAGCGTATAAACAAAGGATGCCACTAGTCGAGCGACCGTCCTTGACGTCTCCTGCATGATCGGAGTCACTAAAACTTTCTAATATTCCGGACTTGCAATCCTTTTTGTACGTTATTCCATAGCTTGATGTCCCTTGTAGATAGCGCATTATTCGCTTTACCTTTAATACATCTTCTTTTGAAGGATTTTCTAGGCTTCTGGAAACGACACCAACAGCGTAGGCAATATCAGGTCGTGTTCCTACCATGAGGTACGCTAAGGCACCAACAGCTTGCCTATAAGGGTATGACTTCTCGTCTATGCCCTCTCTTTCAGACTGTCGTAGTTCCGAATCTCTGATAATAGGTGTAGTTACTGATTTACAGCTGTTCATCCCAAACCTAGCTAAAACCTTTTCAGTGTAATGTTTCTGCGTTATACTTATGGAGCCATCATCTTTGTATAGTAGTTGCAAACCTAGATAGTAGTCTGCAGGCTTTACGGTTATCTTAAACCTTCGTTTAAGTTCTGCCATAAACTTATCTGCATCCTTCTGCTTTGTTGCAGCTACGAGTCCGTCATCGACATATAATGCCAAAATGATTTTATTTTGCAATCGCTTTCGAATAAATAAGCAAGGATCACTTTGACTTTGTTGAAAGCCTATGGTCTTCAAGTAATCCACGATGCACTTATTCCAACATCTTGGTGCTTGCTTAAGTCCGTATAGACTTCTCTTTAACTTGCAAACTCGTTTAGTTCCGTCATTGATACCTTCTGGCTGTTTCATGTATATCTCTTCATCGATAGACCCATTTAGAAAAGCAGTTGTGACATCAAATTGAGTAAGAGATAAACCTTCGTTTGCAGCAACACTTATGATCGATCTGATTGTCGTCATTTTTGCAACAGGACTAAACGTTTCGTCAAAGTCAACTCCGGGTTGTTGGGAAAAACCTCGAGCAACAAGCCTTGCTTTGTATTTGTCGATTGTACCATCAGCGTTCGTTTTGATTTTATAGATCCATTTGCACGAGATAGCTTTGCGATCCTTGGGTAGATCAACTAGAGACCAGGTTTTATTTTCTTCTAAGGACTTAATTTCACTTTTCATTGCTTTAAACCAATGCTCCTTGTCTTGACTCTGTAGTACGTCAGTATATGTTGTAGGTTCATCATTTTCAGTCTTATCATCTACTGATATCATTACGTAGTCACCAAGTCTTGCAGGAGGTCTTAGCTTTGATCTGTCTCGAAGAGTTATTCGTCCTTCATTCTCTATTTCTCTATCTGGCAAAATCTCATCGTTTATCGCTTCCAAGCGTTCTGGTAATGTTTGCTCTGATAAATCGTTGTCCACATCATCAGTTTCATCATGCTCATCTTGAGTTTCCGAAGATAATTCTGGGATTCCGTTATTTATCTCTGTGTTAGGTGTATCTTCAAACGATTCAGGAGGTATACACTCTTGAAATGTATCTGTACTTTCATTTGCTTCCTCCCTTACATCATGAATCGTTCTATTATTCTCCTCCCTTGATTCATGATGTAAGGGAGGAAGCAAATGAAAGTACAGATACTTATACCAATTATCTTTGTCAGGGTATAAGCATCTGTCAACGTTCATTAGGACTGTACTATTCACATTATTTGTATTTGTGTTTGGCTTGGGAGGTCGACCATCACTCAACCACTTAGAGCATTTTCTTACCTTGTGTCCATCTTGACCACAGTAATTGCACTTTATCTTTTTATTGTAAGCCTTGTTTACTTTCTTCTGAAAAGCTTTAACTGTAAGAGCTTGGTTACTCACACTTGTAGACATAGAAGCCTGTGTATCTATGTTTCTTTCAAAGGCACAGAGTTGTGAGGTTAGTCTCTCTATAGTCCTCTCCTTTTTACTCATAAGTAGCCAACTAGATTTGAAAGTAAGGTATTCCTCTGGTAAAGTATCTAAAATCTTACATATCAATAGTACCTCTGGTAACTCATTGTTTCCTTCAAGCTTCGTAATTTCTTTGTTTAGTTTGAACCAAATATTCTTCAGCTTTGAAAGATGTATAGCCATATTGTCATCCAGTTGCTTCTTGTACTCAAAGAACTTTAGGCAATTGTCATATACTAAATCGTCACCATCTCCATCAAACAACCTTTTTAGTTCATCCCATACTTCTTTAGAAGACTCGAAACGCATTATTCTTTGAACAATTTCATCTTTCATATTGCTCGTAAGAATTATAAGAACCGTACTATCTAGTTCTTGAAACTTTTCTGAAGCAGTTTTGTCATCTGTACATAAAGCTTTTTCATATCTACCTTCTAATAGATCTAGGGCTTTTGGGATTCCCTTCAGTAACATAGATATTTTATACTTCCATATCAACCAGTTGGTGCCATCTAGGTTCCCAATGTTAAATCTCGTGATATCTGGTTTGGTTGCCATATTCACTAATAAACACTGTTATCGTATTTTGTAATATCGATTTTAAAAAGAACCACGCTCTGCTACCATGTTGTGAGGAATTTAAATCCGTGAAATTAAAACCATATATTTCTCCTTTTTGACAGCTAATATAATTCTATTATTTTAAGTGCTTCTTTTTCTTTTATATTTTGACAATACAAAAACCATAGAGAATAATCAACCTCTAACAGAAATAAATTACACAAAGTAATGCGCCTGCCTGAGTTCGAGCCTACGACTTACTGCTCGTAAGACGGGGCTGCTACCACTTGGCCACCACTGCTCTTGGGCCACCACTGCTCTTCTAACTAAGGCATAATGTAAATGTAAAACAAATTAGTTGAAAATAATTAATTTAAAAGATAAAATACCCTGCTGCTCGGTTAGTTGATTACTATACTCTTTGGTTAGTTGGTTCAAGTTATTCGTAAAATAACCACTTCATTTTTTAGAAGTCGGTGACAAAAATTGAAAATTTGAATTTGTACAAGCGAACCTCTCACTCTAACATATCTTCTGGATCGTACACTATTATGGATACATGTTTTACATAATCACATTTGTGGAAATTATTACTTTGGAAAAAGGCAATAATTCAGCAACTGTTAAATCACCAAATAACCATATTTTCTGTACCATAGTTTCACTACAGTCCATACCCATTACGTTTTTCCGGCTTCCGCTTTTCGAGATTGACAGTTGACAGTGACGTTTATTTTGAGCGGGACGTCATTGTTTTTGTTGAATAGTGATGCAGTGATAATTTTTAAATGTTAGCTGTTCGTAAATAGACGCACAAGATTAAATATGGACAATTCCCAGAGCTCCGACTTTTTGTCGGAAAGCACCGATACATTTTGCAATAGCCTAACGGATCCAGCGATAGTATCCTTTTTTATTTTACAACTTTATTTACCTCTTTCAGTCCGTAAAACAACCAATTTTTTTCATCTCCTACGATTTATTTTCTTGACCAAGCTACTAGATGGACACTGTAACATACGAATCTTTAGTTTTGAATACAAAGACAGCATTTTCAAGTATTGGTAACGAAATAAATAAATCCACATTTTCTGTTTACTTCTCAACTTTCTTAAATAACTGCAGTACTTGTGTGTCCCAGGTAAGAATCTCAAAGGCTCATTAAAATATTTCTAATCCAGCTTAGCTGTTTTATAAAACTTCAATGTTTCAAATTCCAGGGTTTGGACCTCATCACAGACTTGCTGGCTGAAACAAATCTGAAACCGAATAAACTCAAAGGATATATGAATGATGCGATGTGTCTCTTGCAGTTATTATCAGATTTAATAAAACAAGTCATAGAAACAATGTCTATGGCATGTTGTTCTATGAAAACTTTTCCAACTGTAACAGGCCGCATTATCATGTTGGTTTTTGCTCATTGTAAAGATAGGTAAGTGTGAAATGATTTATTTAACAACATCATCCTTCTCATGTTCTCATCTTAATCTATTTTGAGTGATTTGAAATATGAAAAATCCAATAGTACTTTGTCTATCCTGGGAATCAAACCCAAAACCTGCACAGCAGACCAAGGAGGCAGTAAAATAAAACGAAATTGTGTTCTTATGACAAAATTGAGAATGGAACCTCCTAACAATACCTATTGTGTCCAGAAGTACTGCATTCTAAATTAAACCCTTGTTCCAGTTGCAATGTTAGCCTCCTCAGATGTTGGTTCAGGGTATTGGCTCGCCGACGCGACTATCGGCACAATGACAGCTGTACTCACGTCCAATTGAAATTATTATTGATTTGTATCTATGTTTTCAGTGAATCTCTGTATGGAATCTGGCTAAATTGTGTAGCAACACAATTGAAGGACTTATTCAGGACCTGCCATGAACTTCAACTGACATACTTAATGGTTTTAGAAAAACATTTCATTTTTGATTTGACTGAAAGAGAAGAGCAGGATATTCTTATTGAAGGTGAGCTTGAGTATAGCAACATGTTAAATTGAAACAAACACATTTTACTGTGGGCTAACATTTACAAAATCTTAATGGAGAAAGTCTCCCACGTAGACATGAGTTGCCATGGCTGACCTGGAAGTCTTTAAAGGTTAGCTGCAGCATGGAAAACATCTGGAATGTAAATGTGGTGCTGTTACACAATGATGGGGCACTTAATATGTAGTCCTGCCTGTCGTGTTCATTACAGGAAATGATGGTTGCTGAGGGTGCAAAACTAGGGGCAACGTTCTGGGTTGACTCAATTTAGATTGCCATCGAGATGCTAAGAAGGAGAATGGAGAAATGTTATACAGGGTTATTTGTAAAACACCGGCAACCTCTTAAGAGGTCATTCTACTCATCATTATGAACAACTTTTACTATGAGACCAAACCTGAAATCGCGAAAAAAAAATCAGCTGTTCCGTACTTTATGTTCACATAACTCGTCAAAATGTAGGGAACAGCAGATTATTTTTTTCACGATATCGGATTTGGTCTCATAGTAAAAGTTGTTCATAATGATGAGTAGAATGACCTCTTAAGAGGTTGTCGGTGTTTTACAAATAACCCTGTATATCTATATATATAAAAATCAATTGCTGTTTGTTAGTCTCGCTAAAACTCAAGAACGGCTGGGCCGATTTAACATTTTTTTTTTTAACTGTTTTTGGTTTTAAAGTTTTCGTCGTAGTCCAGGGAAGGTTTGAAAGGTGAGAAAGGTAGGGTGGGGTAGGTAGGTAGGGTAGGTAGGTAGGGTTGATAAGTAGGTAGGGTAGGGTGGGGTAGGTAGGTAGGGTAGGGTATGGTAGGTAGATAGGGTAGGTAAAAAGTGCATTGCAACGCATGCCGGGGACAGCTAGTTTTCAATAATATAATGTTTCTATTACCTATAAGAAAAAATACACTATATTACATACAAACAAAGAGAAACAAAAGTTAAGTTAAAATAATACAAAAGTAGAAGTAGTCATGGGTCCTAAACTAGGCACAGCCTACAGGCAAGGGCGGATCCAGCTTTGGCCCCAGGAGGGGGTCACATAGTCGTGGTCAAGTCAAGACCTTATAATTTAATTTTGAAAACAATAGATACAAGTAAAAAGTAGGTATTTTATTATTAATGTACGTTAAGTATACTATACTTAAAAATATTTTTTCTTTATTGTACACTTGAAAAACTTAACACATATACACGTACATATTGCCATCTGCTCTTGAAGACATCCAGAGAAGCACGATCACGCATGGAATGAGGCAGCCTATTTATATTCCATAACCGTGGTGAATGATTTATCATAACAGCTTTTTTTTTTTTTACGGTTGGGAAATCATCAAATGACTGCTCCCGCTCTGGGCGGAGCGGGAGGGAGTGTCAGACTTGTACTGACTAAAACCCATCCGTGTTCCTTGTTCGCCAGGTAGTAGCCCGCTTCTTCTTCTTCGTGTTCCAAGGCCACGGTATCTCTTTCGAACAGTCCCGCAACCCTGGCAGGCATCGGCCTCGGCCCCCTTCCGGTTCGCTAACATCTCCTTGAGGCGCGCGTGGAACACATACGCGCCGTCGACACGGCCTGTCGTCATGAGACGGACGGACGGTGAGCTAGCCCATTACTCACCGTCCACAGGCTCGCGCCTACAGTGGCTGGGGAAGTGACCGGGGTAGACCTGGGAGTGGCGGGAGGCAGTCTTTAAGCCAAAAATACCGCCCCGGGACCCGATGGCTTGCCTGGCAAAGCTTGGGTCATGACCCAGAGGCCATGGCCTCGGAGGCTCTCGGGCCCCGACTGGAAGGGGCTCTTAAGCGCATGCTTGGAGAGAGGCCCGTTCGTTGGAAGACGGGGAAACTGGTCCTCATCCGGAAGCCGGGGCGCCCTGCGGACTCTCTGTCCACATACTGGCCCATTGTGTTGCTCGACGAGGTGGGCAAGCTCTTTGAAAGACTCATTGCTAACCGCCTCGCCGGGCACCTTGTGGGGATGGGGCCGGATCTTGCGGAACACCAGTTTAGTTTCCGCAGAGGGCGCTCGACGGTGGACGTCATCATGCGCGTGAGGGCTCTCAAGACGGGGGATGCGGTGTCCCGGGGTGGGGTCGTCGTGGCGGTGTCTCTTGACATCGCCAACGCCTTCAACACCATGCCCTGGACCAGCATTAGGGAGGCACTCCGGTATCACCGGGTGCCGACCTACCTTCGTCGTGTGGTCGGGGACTACCTGACGGACAGGGCCGTCATCTACCCCGGTCGCAACGGTGAGTGGAACCGGCGAGAGATGTCGTGCGGTGTTCCACAGGGATCGGTTCTGGGGCCACCCTTGTGGAACATCGGCTACGACTGGGTGCTGCGCGCCGACCTCCCTAGCGGTGTCAGCGTAGTTTGCTACGCTGACGACACGCTGGTGCTGGCACAAGGGAGGTCGCACGAGGCGGCGGCCGAACTAATGACACGCGGGGTTGCGAAAGTCGTGGAGAGAATCCGGCAATTGGGTCTCGAGGTGGCATTGCACAAGTTCGAGGCCATGTGCTTTCATGGGCCTCGGAATGCGCCACCGTCGGGATCCATACTGAAGGTAGGGGGAGTTCCCATCGGCGTCGAGTCGACGCTGAAGTACCTAGGGCTTATCCTCGACAGCCGGTGGAACTTCGTGGATCACTTACGACGTTTGGCCCCCAAACTGGAACGGGCAGGGGCTGCGTCCAAACGCTTCCTTCCGGAGGCTCTACGCGGGGTCGTGCGGTCCATGGCCCTTTACGGGGGCCCGGTGTGGGTGCGTTCTTTGAGGCGCCGAGCCGCCCATTACCTGAACACGCCCCAGAAGGTGGTAGCCGTAAGGTTGGTCCGGGGGTACCGCACGATCTCCGGCGAGGCGGCGAGTCTCTTGGCCGGATTGCCATCATGCGATCTGGAGGCGATAGTACTCTCGCGCCTGCACGAATGGCGCGCGGAGGCACTACGCCGGGGGAAACTCCGCTGCCGCGGCAAATTGTCGCTCAGCGGACAGACCTCCGGCGCGATCTCATGGCGACATGGAGACAGCGACTGTCGCAACCACGTGCAGGGCGCGCCACAATGGTGGCGATAAGTCCCCTCTTTGAGGAGTGGCTTGTCATAACAACTAGAGGTATGTCGAGGGGTATGACGCAAAACTCCGCAAAAGTGAAGAGGTGGTACGACAAGGGTTTCCAACAAACAAAATAGAAACAGACAAAATACAGTTAAGTATTTAAATAACAAAATCAATTGTTCTTTTACGTCTTCTCCCGAAACGTTTTATTACGTCATTTACGTCAATGGGTACGTTTTTATGAACGTGGAGAAGTGCCAGTCCGGTTAGGCGATCTTCAACATTGAAGATTTTAGCCACGATTTAATTCTGCGCGACGTAGAGAAAGACCTTTCTGCTGTCGCTACACTGACAGGTAGTGTAGCCATAATACATAAAAGATTGTGTGGTCACGACGATACACTTGATTTCATTGTGTGAATTTATCTAAGATTTTAGGTTAGGTCAGTAAGCTTAAGGTGCTACCCTAACCCAATGACAGAGAGAGAGACAATAAATACAAAATTCAACACAAGCTATTGAACATAATGATTTTGTTTATATATTTTGTCACCATACAGATTTTATGTTACTATACATATACATAAAATCTGTATGGTGACAAAATATGTAAATAAAATCATTATGTTCAATTAGTGGTCCACCTTAGTCCTGGAACCAGCTCAGGGGGGGGTTATGACCCCCATGACCCCCCCCCCGGATCCGCCGTTGCCTACAGGCTGATACACCTTGGTGGCCCAAAATGGGAAGGGAACATGTTGTTGTGGCCAATCACAAGCCTAATTAGTCTATAAAAAGAGAAACCAAAACACTGCAGTACTTTTAGATGTCAATACATATTTGTGGAGTTTGCACACATTATTTTCAAACACATTGCTATTTTAATATGAGAGCTAAAAATTTGAATACTTAATATTTTTAGTTGATGAAATGATTTTAAAAGAGTATCTTGCGGGTTTTCTCCAAAAAATGAAATGACCAACCTAAACCCTTTTGTCGACATTTTATAAGTGCCCATGTAGGCCTACGTAATTTTTTTTTTTTTGTTTTTTTTTAGTTTTCATTTTTTTGACAAATTTTTTGCTGGCCTGTAATTATTTTCCCATTTTAACACTTTATTATTTTAGATATGTAAATATTTAAATAACCTACATACTTAATTCAAATAAACCATTTGAAATAATACTAATATTTTTTTTTTCAGCTCTAGACATCAACTTGAAGATTGGTGAAATAGTTCAGAGCCTCGATGTAAAAACGATGGCTGAGCAGTGGAAAGCATATACCATGATATGTGAGAAATACTCTAACTATTTACTGGACAAGAAAATCTACAATGATTGTACTACGATCCTGTGTTCCATTGTCACAAATAATATTAAGATGGCTTTGCAGGTAATTCATTTTGAAGGGAATTTATCTAAAGTGATATTTTATAAATCTTAAAAATAAAGTTGGTTTTGTGGAATCAGTTGTAAACAATAAAGTTTCAGCTACTGGTTGCTTCTAGCAATGAACTCTGCACTTTATAGGATTAACTGGCTGTCTTTTAACTAGGATATTTTGGATAAAATAAGTGTAAATAAGTCTCAGTAAAATGGGAAATGTCAATTCTACTACCATCTGTATGGCTCTATTTACCTCTTCTCTCAAAAATGACAAAGAAACCTCGTTTGTTCGAAATTTCGAAACGAATGGAAGCGTGGTAGGAAACGATCGAAATTTCGGCCGCAACTTCGATTTAATGAGAATTGTATAATTAACAAGTAGCATCTTAACAGATACTTCGAAATTATTAGTGTTGTAGGTAATTTTTTTTTTTTTTTTTTTGATGATTTAGAGAATAAGAGTAGACCACCAGAAGAGACAACCCACAAACGTACAGTATGGCGCAGAAGTACTAGAAGGGCAGATCCCAAATAAATTGGGATACTAGCCAGGAGAAAGAAGAGATGGTAGACATACAACATAACATCACGCCTGTGATCCCCGAAGGGGTAGACAGAGCTGTACCTAATGTTACACCCACATTCCGCCAGTTATGTTTAAGTCCCATGTCATTTGGGGTGAGTCTAGGGTTGCCATCCGTCCGGGTTTCCCCGGATTTGTCCTAGTTTAGAGGGCGTCCGGGGAGCGTCCGGGCGGGGCTTCATTGGTAGTCCGGGTTTAAAAAGACAAAAAAACTCGTCAGAAATTAAAATAAATTCAATTTCCAAGAATATAGCTGCATTGATTTTGACAAATTCCTTTTAAAAAGGGTAGATATTCTAAATGCTATAGGAACGAGTGATAAATACAAAAAAAAACTGAAAATTAAAAAGGCAAGAGGCTGAGGAAAAAGCTTCTTAAGGTCCGAACACAAATAAAAAGGTCATTTATGACATTTTCAACTGTTTTTTATTACACTGACTATGTTTAAAAAAACCTGTTGAAATGTCCGGGTTCTAGGCTCTAAGATCCGCGGTTTTCACGCGTCTTGTCCTGGTTGCCAAATTGTAGAGACGGCAACCCTCCGTGAGCCTATTGCCATCAACCGGGCACAAGTCCGGATTACGTCTCCGCTATTGAGAAATTTCTGAGAGATGGTAGAGTTGTCTCTTCATGTTAATTAAACAATTATTTTCTTTGTTTTTACAGGATAATCAGGAAGAGAAAATAGCTGTGAGGTCATTAAAAGTGAGCAGTTTCAATCTTAAAATATTGTTGAGAGTGTGTAATACTTTCAAGCATGCTGTAGTGAAAGATCACACAAACATTGTGGAACTTCTACTTTATATTCATTTGTAAGCATTTTTGGAGTATTTTTTTGGGTTCCGTACCCAAAGGGTCAAATGGTACCCTATTACTAAGACTTCGCTATCCGTCCGTCTGTCCTTCCGTCTGTCACCAGGCTGTATCTCATGAACCGTGATAGTTAGCCAGTTTAAATTTCTACAGATTATGTATTTCTGTTGCCACTATAACAATAAATGAGTAAAACAGAATACAATAAATATTTAAGGGGGCTCCCATACAAAAAAGTGATTTTCTTGCTCGTTTTTATAAATGATAACACTGCCCGACCTGGTAATCGAACACCTCATGACCATACTCTGCAGTCTAACGAGACTGGACATACTAATAGAAAGAGCACTTATAAACAGATCTATTAAATAATCAATATACACACTTAATTGCTTTCAGAAATAATGAAGCTTATCTACACACAATACATGGGAAATCGCCGCAGTTTATAAATCTTGTTAATAGCAATGTTAATGCGCCAGTCAACTTGCTGCTTAATGAACTGGTGATGGATGAAAAATTATTAGTTGTAAGTATTGTGGGGCTCGTGGCTAAATTATCTAAAGTCACTTTAACAGCACCAAAGTTAGGTGGAAGCGACAGGGTGGCCCGCGAAAGTCTAATATTATAAATGCGAAAGTTTGTGATGATGGATGTTTGTTACTCTTTCACGCAAAAACTACTGAATGGATTTGGATGAAATTTGGCACACGGGTAGATTATAACCTGGATTAACACATAGGATAGTTTTTATCCCGATAGTATGTTCCCGTAACTAATATGGCTTTACTGAGTTTTAATCATTAAGTCATCAATACAACCCCTTTAAGTTCATTTAACCCCATAGAATAACTTTTTCATGAAATAGTCATTCATTGGGATTTGAGAGCAGCGGTGGCCCAGTAGTGCCAGCCCTGACTTACGAGCAGTAAGCCGTGGGTTCGAACCCAGGCATTACTTTGCGTAATTTATTTCATCTCTGCTGCCCTCAAAAACGGTGAAGGAAAACATCGTGAGGTCCTAAAACAAAAAAAAAGGATTGTGTGGTTTTATGAAACCACGGTAAAAGTGACTTTTTTTCACACTATAGGCATTTAACTAAAAAAAATTGGAATAATATTCCATTAAGAATATAAAACGGGATTAAATATAATGAGCACCAAAAAATACTTTGAGATCCTAAGCTACGTTACCCAAAAAAAATACTAAACACCAAAAAAATTGTATTCAAAGACCAAATATAGTAAATGATCACCAAATTTTGTGGCAAGAAGAACTTAGGAAGCAAGTGCGAGCAAAGCGAGCTCGGGATATTGGGCACCCCGACTCGGACAGGTTAGGTTCGAAGGGGATGGCGGGGTCTAGTGAGCGAGCGGAGCGAGCGAACTAAGACCCCGACATCCCCTTCGTGTTAGGTTACTTTAAACCCTGCATAGAGAAATAGGAGCCCCGCGTAGCGGGGCTCCGTCGACTACGCCTTAGTTCGGAGCTGTGATTTTCAGGTTTTTAATTCTGGTGATCATTTACTATTTCTGGTGATCATTTACTATTTTAGGCAGTATAAAAATGTTTTTATATTTACTTTATCTGGTGTTATGTTAAACATAAGCCATATAAAACGTATATAACGCGGAGTAGTAGTACTCCTCGGCCGCGCGTCACGCGACATGCAACACACAAACGAAAAAGTTTGAGAGGATGTAATAAAAGTTTCACTTTAAAAATTCGAAGACATGTGACATCTACCAACCCGCACTGGGCCCGCGTGGTGGATTACAGCCCACTCCCTCTCATATAGAGGAGGCCTATGTCCCAACAGTGGGAACATTATAGGCTGATGATGAAAAGGGGTAAAACCCCTTTAATTTCATATAATTTGATGATTTTAATGACTACAATTATGTTAATACGTACGTTTTACGGCCGCGTTTCATATTTCATTCAACATATAACCTGACACTGACCGGCAAATTACAAATAACGTAAGAAAATTTGAATTTCGTGGGCCACCCTGTCGCGTCCACCTTGACCTACGGTTGCTGAGGTTGAGTGGCTACGTCTCCGTCCGTCGATGAGCGACCAATCATTACATACCCACGTGTCTCGGAAAGCACGTTCAACCTAGTTGGTCACGGCTGGCATTAGGGGCGATGCGTTAATCACGTGAGATTTTTAAAGCCGGGGGGGGGGGGGGGTTACAATAAATTTTAATTTTTTCGTCATCAATGTCGCCTGAAACGATAGATTTTTTCCAATCCCCTCCCCCCTCTTCGAACCTCACGTGATTAAAGGACAACCCCTTAGTACATCTTTGACAGTCATTACCGGTAGTCAGAAGTTGGAAAGTCTATCGGCTGCCTGTCCTACAAAGTCGGACAGAGTCCTGTAATCGTGTACCCAGTAACTGGATTGTGGACGTCTGATAGGCAGTTGCTCCATCTGATTTTTGTTATTCAGCTGCATCCGGATAGACTGAAAGCCGCCCGTAATATAGTTAGCAAATTTGTGCATATTGTACTTGGTACTTGAACCTGCCTGCCTGTTCATGAGATTTATCAGGTCGTCATCTCTACACGGTGTAAATCACCTCATCACGAAGCCGTCAACCAAGCATTCTGTACATGAAACTAAGTAACTTTACGCAAAAATTATTGCTGGGAAACGACTTTTTTTTGGGGGGTGTAAAATCATGTTTTGTGGTAGAACTCAATGTAACGCACTCAAAACATTGTGCTGATGGACGGATTGAATAGTACGGGGGTCGTGGAGGTGTTTAAAGTAAAAATCTTACATCAAAAACTTGTATTTAAAAAAATACTAGTCACAAAGTTGGAACTTTGACCCCCCTAATATCTCCGTAACTAGAAGGTTCCCAGGTATGGTGTAGAACAAAAAAATGATCGCAATGACAGGGAGAACCAGTGCCTTTCGGTTTCGTTAAGGTGTTTTACACCCTTTATATTGTCGTATTGTCGGTGTCATCCTGTATACCTAAAAACAACAAATTCACGAGGTCAAAAAAGTGAACCCCTTAATTGTAATGCATCATTTTTTTGTACTGTTACAAAGTCTGTTATGTTAATTAGAAACATCTTTCAGTCATTAACAGTTTTAGAAACTGAAAAAGAGTCTTAACTACTTTTCAGTTTTTTTTTTTAAGAAATTGATGTTTAGTATTGAGTGAATTTTAAAATGCCGTTTTTTCTTTCCAAGAAATTGATGGCCACAATATTCCCACATAATCGTTGTTATTGTATGAAACAATTATCAATAAAATACTCCATAATGTAGTTTATTCTTATTAGTTTATACATACAATAATGTGCTTAGTAATGTGTCCAATTAGTGAAGGAAATCCTGGATCTGTCAAACTGTTAGTGGACTCCCAGTTAGGTATCACATAGGTCCAAAAGCTTCCAGCCCGCACACATTCGATTCAGAGTTAAAGTTTAAAGTCATTGTGCCCCACTCTTGGAATTTCCCCCTGTATCGTCGGTGCGTTTACAAACATTTAAACTGACATACACAAACAGCCTATAAAACATATAAAATATTATGCATATGACTATCATGAGCATGACGATCATGTCACAAAGGGGTTTGGGTAAAAGTGGCATGATTATCTTAGTCTGCGGCCACTAATGAAAAATATTTCATTGGTAAGAATACAATAAGACATTGATTTTCTTCTATGAAAAATTATTTCCAAAATGCATCGGAGCCGAGATATACAGGGTGAATTTTTCAAGTGGGTGGTAGGCCAAATCTGAAAGTATGAGGAATAACGAATAAAACTCAAAGGATCACGAGCCGATTTTGATAAAAACTAAAACTGCATCATTGGTTTTTTGAAAAATCAATATTCCTAGCCAGGAATCGAACCAGTTAATTTTGAAAAAAAGACATCCTGTATTATTACACCATTTGATAGTGTCGCCGCTAAGGATCAAATTCTGGAAAGTAATGACATACGGCAAACGAAAGGAAATAGTTAATTTTCGATAAAATACATAATAGGATGGAAAATGTTAGTAGGAACAACATAACTTTAACATCAAATATTTCAGCTCCGATATAATGTTCGGCAAAAGTCTTTTAGGAGTAATTATTATCATATATTCCACTATATGTTAGCAACAATAATTATTCTGGCCGCTGTTAAAAAAAAAACATGCCACTGGTCCATACAAACTTACCCAATGCCCATTACTGAAGTTTTTTCTAGTTACCCAAATACCCACAGTAAACAAGTAATCGTTTTGTTCAATATAGTCTTATATTAATCCGTTGTTTGGATGTTAATCCTTAATTTTATACTTGAAGCTGGAAACTTTTGGACTCTACCATGTATTTGCTCCCATGACTTCCAAACAGTCTTCGTCATCCTTTATTGCCGTCATTCACCATTTGCCTAGCCTTTTCGCACCTTTTTTTATTTTATTTTGGACTAGCTGTCCCCTACTACTGCCTACTACTACTGCTACTGACTAGCTACTGCTACTGACTAGCTGCATGCGTGCATGCTACCTACCTTATCTACCAACCTACCTACCATACCTACCCTACTTTCCTCACCTTTTAAACTTTCCCTGGACCTACGACAAGCATTTTAAAACCAAAATCAGCTTAATCGGCCCAGCCGTTCTCGAGTTTTAGCGAGCCTAACGAACAGCAATTGATTTTCATATATATAGAAGATTGTTTTGATCTTGACTCTAGACTTTGTCAGAGATAAAAAAAAAAACTTTATTCAGAACCAAAAATCTGTCAAGTATAAATATATAGTCACAAAAAGAAAAAAAAAAGAATTAAACAACAAGAGATGACAGAGACTAAGTCGAAGATGGAACGGGCTTATCTAGAACAAGCCAGTTCACTCTCACTTTGAAGGGATTAGGGTTGTAAGCGTTCGCAAACATAGACTAAGTTGGAATCGGCTTCCAGTTTATACCAGATGAAGCTGAATACCAGTACTTACATATAACGACTGTTTAGTTGGGCCGAATCATGTTACAATTATAATTAAATTTACAATTAATTAATTATTTTACAATTCGTAAAATGGTTGCAGACGCTGTTAATATTAAGAACTTTGTGACCATTTTACGACTTGTATAGTAATTCGTATTATTATCCTACTTAATATACATATATATATATCCTACAGATAGTTGTTCCGGGTTTGGCTGTTTGTGTATGTGAGTTTAAATGTTTGTAAATGTACCCATGATACAGGAGAAATTCCTAGTGTGGGAAAACGTAAAAAAAAAAAAAAAATTTTGTTACTCTTTCACGCCAAAACTATTGAGCGGATTTGGACGAAATTTGGCACACAGGTAGTTTATAACCTGGATTAAAACATACGATTATTTTTATCCTGTTAGTACAATCCAGTGGGACAATAACCGAACTCCACGCGTGCAAAGACGCGGGCACAGGCTAGTCATATTATAATTATGGTAAAGCGGCCCTTTTAGGCCCCCTGACTCCTACATCATCTTCCTCTCTTGTCCCATTCTATTTAGGGTCGGCGCTATACGATTTCTTCCTCCATTCTCCCCTATCAGCAGACGTTGCGGCATCATTTACTGATTTCTCTTGAAATCTTTCCTCACACCACCCATCAATCTTTTGTTTAGCCTTCCTCTGCCCCCTGACTCCCACAGTCTGGGTAATACAATACCCCTTGACAAGACAGCTTATAAGGCTTTCGGGCCACTAACAACCCAGTATGAAAAATAATGGCGTATTATTTTCTTTCCAGTTTATCTGTAACTACGACATACATGAAATAAGAAAAGATGACAAGTTGCTTGGCATGATACTTCTAGTTATATCAGTAATCAAAATAATAGTACAAAAAAGTGGCGAACAGTCATTAAAAGTGCCAAAGGATAAGTTGATCAATGTTGTTTACAACTTTTTACCATATTGTAAGTAAATATAAAGTAAAGGTTTTTTTTTCAACCCTCAGTAATATGTATGGAGGGCCACCCCTATTTTCTTTTTTTTTCATAATTTCACTTTTTATTTGTGTAGCGGTTTATAGAAAGCTAGTCTCGGAGTAAAATGGCTGTGACATACGGACGGACAGACAAACGGACAGGACGAATCTATAAAGGTTCCGTTTTCGCCATTTGTCAACGGAACCCTGAAAATGATTAGGGGTAAAAAATTAAAACCCTTGAAATTGTTAACATAATGCAATTCAAATAGGGAAGAAATATTTTTACAATAATTTCAAGCGGATGAAGTTCGCAACAGCTAGTTTGAAATAAAAGCTTTTACTTAAAGTTATAACTTAAATATTATTTATTTTATCAGATTTTTATTTTATAATTTCAGGCCATATCTGGTTTAATATGGGCCTCAAATTCAAATATGAGAACTCAAGTCGGCAGTTCGAAACATACGGCCTATATGAACACTTGCTTGCTGAAATGTTCAAATTGACAGTTACGCTGAATAAAGAAGAAGTTAATGTATTGGAGAAGAGAATGGTTGAGGCTGTACTCAACACTGACTGTTGGAGTGCTATGTTTTCTGCTAATTTGTGGGTGCTTTTGGCCAGGTATGTAAATATATGGCTTATGTTTAACATAACACCAGATAAAGTAAATATAACCTTAAAAAACATTTTTAACCTTTTGACCGCCACGTCAAAAAAGAAAAAGCGTGCCCTCAGCGCCAAGCTCCGAATTCATAATTTAATACCTACAAAATAATAGTGAGGGCGAAATTATATCGATAAAGCTCATAGAAACCTGACAACATTTTTTTACATGGGTTTTAATTTCAATAAAGATTATTATACCATCCTTGTGTTGAGTTTTATTTCATCGCGCTTTGTACTTTATGACATAAATGTAATAATCTGTGTCACAAATACGGCGTTTATTCCACAAATAGGAACAACAATCGATAAAACCAAGTCAATAGTATTACAGCACTATTGTCCATCATGACGTAATTTTTTGTCACCCTAAGACGACAGTGGCGCAGTTGGCACGTATTTCTTGAAATTGCTCGCTTCTTCTCTAGAGGTGCGACACCGATACTTATTAATAATATCGAAATATTTTATTTTGTTCGTTTTGTACTTTCAACATTGTCAACTAATAAAATTTAAGTTTCTTTGGAAGAACAAGCAATATTAATGCTTTAGTATAACGCCAGTCACTGATGACATCAGTGCAGAAGTAAATACCGTTTACTGTGTTAGTGTTGTTTACTTTCGAATGTAGACAATTTACAACACTGTAATGAATAGGAAATAATGAGGAATAATGGTACCTACCTGGACAAAGTTTCTTAAGCGTCACAAACATGAAGTTCTTAAAAGATAAAATAAAACATTTTATAAAAATCAGTTTTTTAATTAAAAAGTTGGGTGGTAGAAATTGGTAGAACAATCACACCATTTTTAATACCTTCACACATTATATACCGTTCAATATGTATAAGACAATCAACATAAGTTTAATTCAACAATTATATATTGATTTATATCGATATACGTATGTATTTTTAGGTAGGATAGTATTTAAAAAAAAAACCATTATAAACGTGTCAGTATCGACTCCTTGCAATATACTTAATAAGTCTTCACTACTCATATTATAGTTATCCATTATTAATCATGTATACAGTAAACAATAATAATAACAGCAAAAGAACTACTCTATTCAAAAATTTTCCTCGTTTGACGTCATGGGACTGTCAATCATAGACGACTGTGGCGTTCCCGGCACAGACAATACATTGGGTGATAGGGATGGGCATTGCAGTCATTACAATCAATCGATAATCTATTAACACTCGACTTTTAAAGAGCGCATAGTTCAGTATTATAACATTTTCTTGATTTCTCAAACATGAAAGTTCAATATCAAATGTTTTATTTGTTTAATAATGCAGAATTCAGAGTAAATCAAATATAACGTAGGTTGCCGTCGAGGTCGATATTCTTGTTATATTGACTGCTGCCTACATCACTACGTGTCCTGTTGAGGTGACTGTGGCTTTGAGGGCACGAACTTTTTAACTGGTTTTCTTTTTTGTCATCTTATGTTACTACAGATGAAATCTAATGAAAGCAGTTCACTTCAAATAAATGAAGAAGAGTCAAGGTAACTAATTAACAAGGGAAAAACACAAAACAATGCTGTTTAATGACATTTATTTATGTGTAAAATTCTGTCAACCATTCGCGACCGTGGCGTGCTGGGCACATTTTGGTTTGTCGTCTACACACGACTGTGGCGGTCAAAAGGTTAAACTGCCTAAAATAGTAAATGATCACCAGAAATAGTAAATGATCACCAGAATTAAAAACCTGAAAATCACAGCTCCGAACTAAGGCGTAGGCGACGGAGCCCCGCTACGCGGGGCTCCTATTTCTCTCTGCAGGGTTTAAAGTAACCTAACGGGGGTCCGAACGAGTCGGGGTGCCCAATATCCCGAGCTCGCTTTGCTCGCACTTGCTTCCTAAGTTCTTCTTGCCACAAAATTTGGTGATCATTTACTATATTTGGTGATCATTTACTATATTTGGTCTTTGAATACAATTTTTTTGGTGTTTAGTATTTTTTTTTGGGTAACGTAGCTTAGGATCTCAAAGTATTTTTTGGTGCTCATTATATTTAATCCCTAAATATATTACGACATTTTCACTAAAACTAAGCGGCACCAACATGAATGCCTAAATACAGGGTGTAATGATCATCGACACACAAATAGTTACAACGTATTCAGTACATCATTTTGAAACACAGAAATTTTACATCAGTAATAAAATTAAACTGCGGCTTACTACAAAAGTGAAATACCTACATAGTCAAAATAGAACAGCTGCTTTTTTTTTAGAAATTTAAATGAAAAATTGCGATGTTTCAGAATGACGTACTGAATGATAGCCGTTTGTACGTCGTTGTCCCGTCTATCCTTAATATTATGGCTCTGAACCGAGTATTGACAACAATGATCAATTTATTTGAAAGAATGTATGCTTAACACAATGGTTTAGCGATACAAACTTATTTAGTTAAGTCAACCTTAAAAATAAAATAGTGCGTGGAGTCCCTCCGCGCGGAAGGAGTTAAACTTCGTAATACTACACGCATGCGTTCGAGTGCCACGCATTCACTCTCGCTCTGTCTCTTTCTATTCCCCCTCCATGGTTAAACGTTTAACGCAATCTTGTTGGAAGTCGCATAAGAAGTTTCACTTCAAAAATTGCTTCAATATTAATGTTGTTGCTTACTTCGTTACCTCGTTGGTCTAGTGGTCGAGGCGTTTCATCATCATCATCATCAGCCTGTATTCGTCCACTGCTGGACATAGGCCTCTCCCATGAAACGCCACTGAGCACGATCCTCGGCCACTCTGATCCAGCTCTTGCCAGCCGCCTTGCGAAGATCACCGCTCAACCGAGTCTGAGGACGTCCTACGCTACGTTTACCGATCCGTGGTCTCCACTCAAGAATTCGTCAACGGTTATCGGTTCTTCGGGTTATATGGTCGGCCCATTGCCACTTCAGCGTGCTAATGCGGTGGGGTATGTCGATAACCGTTACGAACTCGATCTTTCAGAGAAACCCCGAGCATAGCCCTTTCCATAGCACGTTGAGCGACTTTAAATTTGTGGACCAACCCTACCGTGAGTGTACGTTTCGGCACCGTACGATATGACGGGTAGGATGCACTGATTATAGACTTTCGTCTTTACACTCTGTGGAATTGGCGATGTGAAGACTCGACGCAGTTTCCCATACGCTGCCCAGGCCAGCTGTATTCTTCTGTTGGCCTCTTTCTCGAAGTTGTTTTTACCTAACTGCATAGTTTGCCCGAGGTAAACATACTCCTTAACAACCTCGAGAATACTGCCTTGAACTGCAATTGGTTCCGGACTGACATTTTCATTGAACATAACCTTGATTTTATCCAGGTTCATCCGGAGACCAATGCGTTGAGAAGAATCAGCTAGGCCATTCAGCATATGTTGCAAATCTTCGTCGAGTGGTTTGATTCCCAGCAATATTCAAGTATATAATATTCAAGTATATAAAATATTATGTAGTATTCAAGCATAGTATTGCAGTGTTATTCCACAAGGAATTCTTCAGTAGTAGCCTGCGAGTCTGGATTTGTGCTTGGTTGATTGCAATAGGCTCGTCTCATATTACACATTTCGTGATGACTCCGTGGCTGCTGCTGAGAAATTATTAATGAATAAACCCAGTAACATTACCCGACTCGGGAATCGAACCCAGGACCTCATGCTCAGCAGTCGCGCTTGGGACTACTAGACCAACGAGGACAAATTAAATTCACATCAACTTTCATACTAAATACTTACTGTTTCAGAACTTCAAGCCGTCAGTTCCTACTTACGCAAGTCATATCGTTGTGTAAAATGTACCAGAAATTGGAAAATATTCATTTATTCGCCGATTCACCACAAAAAGTACAATTAACACATACTATTACTGGGACATTTGAAGTAATGCACGATGAAGACAAAATAAAGATCTACAATATGTTTCCCTTAACTGATGATAGAAATATTAGTCTATGGATTTGCTTGAAACTGTATAACCTGCCTAATGACGCTCAGCTTGACGGTGAAATGGTTGTAATGGACAAGTTAAAGTACTTAGGTCGTATGTTTACTGAAAATGCTGTTGTTATCGACGAACTGGTACGTTAAAATGTCTTTTTAGGGTTCCGTACCTCAAAAGGAAAACACGGAACCCTTATAGGATCACTTTGTTGTCCGTCCGTCTGTCTGTCTGTCAAGAACCTTTTTCTCAGGAACGCGTAAAGGTATCAAGCTGGAATTTATATCAAATACTCAGGTCTACTGTCCCTTAGAGCTGTGAAAAAATCAAACTTCTAAGCCAACGCAGTCAAAAGATACAGCCGTTTATGCCGCAAATTTCCCCAAATTTTCGACACTCGCAAGGGAATTAAAACCTACAGGGTACTTCCAGTCGACCTAGAATCTTGAAATTTGGCATGAAGCAATGTTTTATAGCACATTTAAAGGAAAATTTCCGAAAACCTTAAATTTTTAGTTGCATTCATATTTTTATTTTGGTTTGTACGGAACCCTTGGTGCGCGAGTTCGACTCGCTCTTGGCCGGTTTTTTTTTATTGTGGCTCCAGATACATTGCTACAAGAATATTTTGGCACTCGAGTGACGTTGACAACATTTGAGCAGTTATTGTTTTGTGAAAATATAATAAACAAGCTTGACTGCCTTGTAGTGGTCTGGTGGTCGCAAGCGCGACTGCTGAGCTTGAGGTCCTGGATTCGATTCCCGGGTTGGGCTAAATGTTATTGGGTTTATCCATTAGGAATTTATCAGTAGTAGTCACGGAGTGGATTTGTGCCCGATTGGTAGCAATACGCTCGCCTGGTATTACATGGGACTTAAAACATACCAGGCAAAATGTGGGTGTATTTTTAGGTACACCTCTGCTCAACCCTTCGGGGATTACAGGCGTGATTTTATGTTATGTTATAAACAAAATGACGTTGTCTACGCGCAGAAGAATCAGAATGAAGGAGAAAAAGATCATTGCACAGCTAATATGCGACACAAGACACTATAACATTGCCTATAATCTAAAATGATGTGGCCATCAAATAATTGATAACATCAGGTTTCCTATTAAAAATCAGTTTTCAATAGTTTCTGCTTTCTGCCCACCCACCTGGGAGTGTCTCACGACACTCCCAGGTGGTCCAGGTCACACGTTTACGTATGGTATTTAATTTCAGTTCTTTCGTTTTCAGATAAAAGTAATAAACTTAGCAAGTACTTGTTCAATCATAAGTAGAGAGGATGATATGGAAACCCTGCTCATGCTGGCTTGGATGAAAGCCTGCCCTAAAAACCTTGAGCATATAGTCAAAGAGCTTAACAAGGGCAGTTTATGGTATTATAGATACATTGAAGCACTAATAGCTCTAACAAACTCGACGGAACATATATTTATTGGGAGCAGCGCTAATTTAGTAAAGGTAATCTGTTTTAGCCTTTAGTTCAGTCACGTTAGTTAATTTGCTAATAGTCGTGCGTTTTATTAGTAGTATGTAGAAAACTGTCGTGTGTTCGTCGTTAGTAGTAATGAAGGACATCATCTTTTGCTCATCACACCCGACAGTACTGAGTGTATATGATCGTTCCAAAGCATTACACTTCATTTGGGTCCTGCCTCGGTTGCTTTAACAATAAAGCATCACCACAAAGCAACAAGCCACTAAGCTGAAGTGGGAGTGGGCTGGCCATGTCTGCCGTATGATCGACGAGCTGTGGTCCAAAATAACCACGATGTGGAACCCTAACACAGCCAGAAGGCGAAGCGGTAGACCTCGCTATAGATGGCGGGATAAGCTGGACAGAACCAACGACCCGTGGTCCACATTGGCGCTGGATCGAAAGATTTGGAGGTCATTGGGAAAGGCATTTGCCCAGCTGTGTATGACACAGGCTTACAGTAAAAAAGCCCGTCGGTATAATCTCTCGTGAGATTAGGGGGTCAAGTCAAATCTCACTAAGGGGAGGGGGGGGGGCGACTGACGTAATTCATCATCGTTAATTTAGTCCGTTACGGTTTTCACTGCTACGGTTTTTAGTATACTAATTATGAAGGCTTCCTAAGTTATTGTTCTAACAAACCTTGTACTACATTCATATCAGTAAAGGCATATTAGTAATGGCCCTTTGAAAAATTTCACACGTTTTTATGAAAATAACTTCTCAAACTAATTGATTTTACGATTTTAGGTTCTGCACATTATTTCGCAAATTGTCCAGTCAGGGTATAAAGAATTGAAATTAATATTGATTAATATTCTATGTAAATTAGCAAATATAGAAACATATGATATGAATAAACATGTTGTAGAGACGATACTTACGCGAGCATTTAGCGAGCTATTTCAAGACATGGATTTGACTGTTAAAAATAAATTATTCAATATGCTGAGGAAGTATCGGACTAATAAGCTGGACCAAATAATTACTAAGGTAATCAATGAAGACGACTCCATGAGAGAAACGTGGATTTGTTTTATGAGACATGGACGATTGAAGAAAGATGATATTAGCTTGAAGGAACATTTACAATACATCGCAGATGACACATATCGTCACAAATGTCTACCAGATGCCGATGACTTTAGAGATTCAGGGTCCGTGAACATACAGAAGTCATCGAGTAATAATTTCGATTTTGTTGATATTGATTCGCTGTTTGACGCCGAAAGCGACGCAGAGCCTGCGTGCAAAAAAGCAAAACTCAACACCAATGAAGTAGAACAAATCATAAGCAGGCTGGAAACTGACGTATCTTCGCTTTGTAAAATAAAGGAAAACGTGTTTACTGTCGAAAACTTGAATAGAATTAAAAATGTTTCCAAGAAGTTGAACAATATACTTGATTGAGCTCAAACATTGTTTCTTTGTTTAGAAATAAAACAAAAAGTATTTCACATTTATATTTATTGTTGTGTTAAAAAAAAAACTTTACAAATAAGTGAAATATAGTAATCATTATAATAACCATACTTAAAAACCAGTATTATGGTACACTGTCATATAAGATCTTCACTATAAAGGTTTGGACATCAAACATCTAGAGGGGATAACATTTTAACAGTGGCCGAGAGTATAACGACCAATTTTAGTTATGGCAGTGTAACATTACCGGTACACGAGAATATACTAAAATAGATTTAATTGATACTCGGAGGTAATAAGACCTTAGTTCACATGTCAAACAGTATCAACTATCATTCAGTCGCTCTTGAAATTTCTGACTTCACCCTACATCGCCGATACATTTACACTTGGTACAGTTGTACAATACCGTACACCGAAGTATAAATGTCATGTAACACAGCAACAGTTACTAAATAAATTCTAGTTAAATATTTATATCTAACATACATCATTCACATAGCTTATCCCTATTCGTTCTATTGATCTCTTCATAATTGTGATGGCGAAACTTTAAAGAAAATACTTAAAAATTGGCTAACTAATAATTAAAATTATTGAATACATTGATAATATTGCCGTACATGTACATACATAATGAGACAGACGTAGCGGACGTAGCCATTCAATAAAAGCATAAAGCCTAAAGCGTATCTTACAGCTAAAACTTAACGTATTACGAAGAAATAAATTATAGAAATAATACATGAGAATAAAACAAAAATAACGTTGGAATTAATTGAATAGGTATGTGAAATAAGATCGTTTGACTTGTTAATATTAATACTTGGCGAACACGTTTCCGCAGCCTTGACCGTGAACACTAATAGTTTCTTTACATTGTCCAAAATTGAATGAATATAAATTTTCGATCCTACATAATCGTGCTCTATCCACAGTGCAGTGAGAGAATACAGCTGCAACGAGTGACGCAAATTGATGACGGTGGAAAACTGACCATTGAAAATGATTACGAATAGCAAAAATGCTAACAATGAATGCGGTCAGCCCACAATCATGAAACAGTCACTTGTCACAAACCGTACAGTATTTTGTGACGTACAAATGCAATTATTTCAGGCACCTTAAAAATAGTTTACGAATGTATTTTGTGCGATTTTTAATATTTTATCGTGTTATAAAAGAATATCATCTTCGTAATGCCTAACTTTGTTTATTTGTCGACTGTAGTAGTGCCTTGTTCCAATTGGAATGATCGAGTAAGTGGACCTGAGTAAGCAGCACACCGTAATACCAACACTCTTAATATCACTTATTACCATTATAACCAATACTAATCTTGGGACTATTTACAAGTTAAAAATTGTGGAAAGTTCAATGTTGTACTGTTAATGGTATTAGTAATTTATCATAAAATTATACAATTAACCTTTCAAGCTTACATCGACAGTTGCTTTAAATGTTCTGAGGATGTAAGTTTACAATATAATCTTTCGTGGCATACAACATATTAAGCACCGGGTATGAAAAAAAAAAAATATTGCACATAACTGTGACATTTTCAAAAAAAATGTGCAGTTTTAACGAATGAGAATATTTACGCCTGACATTCAGTAATATAATAAAATTGAAAATATCTAATATATACTAGGTTAGTCTAATAAGTTAGGATACAAAACTTACACATTCAAAAATACTTATTTACTTAGGCCAATTATATCTTAGCTTTAAAGTAAATGGTTAAATACGTTATTAGTTTGTGTCGATACAATTTAGATTACAATGTGGCCACTTTTAACTTAAACTAAAAGTCGTCTTGGCACAAATAAAATATCAGTTTTGGATGAATATTTTGCTACAATCAAATAAAATTACTAAGTTCTTGAGCATGATAAATATTAAAATGATTACGAGAAAACTTAACTTCGCGCGATAGGAAGTGTATAAATGTCATTGTTACAATTATATAAATAGTTAAGAATAGCGTTCCATTAATTATGTTTTAGAACAGCTTAAATTAAATAAAATCCTAACGTCTAAATACCCTCAGAACAATTAATTATGTATATAAAATTCAGTTCTTTATTAGGATTATTTGGCATCTATCACCAACATCGTTACTCTACTAAACATGGTATACGAAGGTGAAAATACCTAAACTGTTAATGCATCTCTTCATAACAACAATCCTTACAAAACGCGTACTAGACGCGCGATAATTTGATTCCCTGCCGAGCCTAAAGTTCCTCCTGTTGACACACACTTGCACTGTGTCACCGATCGCGCTGACAGCTGCCGACACTACTGCTACACCATAGCGCCACAAGCATTCCAATGGGATAATGAACGACGAAACCAATTTTCGTAGCTAATTTTATACGATATAGCCTCTTACCTCGAACTTGAAAATATAAACTACGTTGGATTTTCTCTTAGGGCCTGAAATGTATCCTTAATATTTATAAATCGATTCAAATATGCAGCGAAGCAGAGACCACATTTTATTTGATTGCAAGTGAAATGACGTAAGAAGCGATCCTAGCGGCGCCAATAGATAGCTCAATCTTATATCGATGTTCTGAAGCGTCGTTAAAATGAATAAAGCGCTGATATGTCACTCATATTATTGCCGTATTTGAAGTATTAAGAAGTACTCAGTGTACACTCTCCTAATAGCTTACTCATTTTCGAATAATATCGCAAGTGATCACCCTAGAGAGGCTTATAATACTTGAAGAATCGTAAATGTTAACCTATGGCTAAATACATTTAGAAATCGTAGACAGTCTAACTAAACTTACTACCGATCGAGGAGTAATAAAATGACGTCTACGTCATTTCAAATTCGCATATATCTCGTACTCGCTTCGTCTTGCAATAATAAAATCATGACCTCTCTCGTGGATCAAAGTAATCATTTGTCACCAGTTGAACTGATTTTCCTGGAAGGGTCTACGAACGGGAGTCTTATACTCCGTCAATTATATAAGGGAATGTAACGGAAGGCGTGTGTCCTGCACATCGCTGCTCGTATCATGAAACAAAATCAAAAATCGTAATCGTCATCACTCGCTCACGACTCCAAATCTATATGGAGGGATGGACATGGACGAATCCCTGCTGTTCGCTTGACACGAGTGTCGTACCGACTGGTGGTTCCTTGTGGCGCGGCGGCGGCGCTCAGGGCGCGCGGTAGCGGTGGTGCGCGCACAGCGGCCGGGCGGCGGGCTGGTGCTGCAAGCTGGCCTGGTGCGCCTGCAAGCTCGCTTGGTGCGCGGCCTGCAAGCTCGCCTGGTGCGCAGCCTGCAAGCTAGCCTGGTGCGCTTGCAAGCTCGCCTGGTGAGCTGCTTGCAAGCTAGCCTGGTGCGCGGCTTGCATCTGTATACTCGCTTGGTGCACCGCCTGCATCTGTCCGATGCTCGTTTGCGCCATGGGGTGCATTTGTAGATACTGCATGGACGTACTGTTGTGCAGCATCTGCATTTCTGGCGGCATGTGATACAGGCCTGGAGTCTGTGGACAAGCGAGGTTCAAACGTTATTTTAAGTCAACATTTCGATAAGATCATTCTATTAAAGTTTATTTATTCTATTTATCTAAGTTCAGTATTGCCCTACTAAGGTAATAAGATGATGAATTGACAACTTATAATAATATTATAAAGAGGAAAGATTTGATTGTTTGTTTGCTACGATTTAACTCAAAAACAACTCGACCGATTTAAAAAATTCTTTCACCATTAGAAAGCTACATCTTTACCGAGTAACATAAGCTATATTATTATAATTATCACAATTTTCGCGGACGAAGTGCTACTTGACAATGCACTTACATGATGCGAGTGTGTGTGTTGTCGGTGGGGCGGCAGGGAGGGCCGGGCTCAGTAGGCGGATGCCTCCTTGTACTCGGAGTTGTCCATGGTGAAGAAGTCCTCGAGCTTCCACTGCAGAGTCTCGAAGGTGGGTCGCTTGAGAGGATCCTTGTGCCAGCACTCGAGCATGATCTCGTATAGCGCCGCGGGGCAGTTCTGTGGGCATGGCATGCGGTAGCCATGCTCTACTTGATGCAGCACTTCGGCGTTTGTCATTCCTGTTCAAAAAGTATGTTTTAATATAACTACATCTCTAAGTGTAGTCTGTAAGAATAATTCGTTTTTTAACAAACCAGTCCTTCAAAAACAGTTTCACCCGAAGAAAGGGTTCCAAAAACTTCAATCTCGAAGCACCACTCAAAAAATTGGCAATTAAAATGTGTAAACATGAAAAATGCAACTTCATAACTCCTTGCAAAAACTACTGTTATTCGAAAGTCGAAGCACTCACCTGGATAAGGTATTCGGCCGTAAGTGACGAGCTCAGTCAAGAGGATGCCGAACGACCAGACATCGGACTTTATGGAGAATTTACTGTAGTTGGCCGCCTCGGGCGCTGTCCATTTAATGGGGAACCGGGCGCCCACGCGAGCCTCGTATTCGTCTTCCTGTTAACGGAACACATTGCGTTCAGTTTTAACGGAATAATATTTGTATTTGAAACAATGTTGTGTGGTAGACTAGTGCAGGTTTGTCTGTGGTGTCTGATCTCTTTCTTCTTTGGTTAATATCTACATAATTAAGTTCAATGGACGTTACTGGAATTTTAAAACTGATTCTTTCTCCAAAAGAAAATCAAAAAGTTAAAAATATTTAATAAAGAAAGCACAAAAAACAACACAGGTAAAAGTGGTCGCAAGACTTGAGTGATGTGAAATTGTTTTGTCAACCGCAAGCACTTTATCGTTATTTATTACTCATTGTTCTAATCAAACACATTAATTTAACTGATTGTTCAAGAGAGGGAAAAGACATAAGACTGTGACTCATGGAAAACCACAACTGCACAACCTGTGGTAAGGTAAAACTTAACTTAAGCATAAAAATAAATAAAGTAACATTTCCTTAAATAGGAAGATATGCAAGAAAACTAAACTGGTAATTGAACTGTAGAATTTCGTCAAACTCTACAGCCAGCCCCAAAAACACGTAAACACGGACAAGGAACCATTTATTGTTTTCTATAATTGTGTAAACAATATAAAGCTGCAAATTAATCATTACAATTAATTACACCAAAACCTACAAAGGCCGGATTCAAAATAATATAAACACCCTACGGCCAGAACAAGTTACAGAGACTGACAATGCCACACGACTTGCAACAATTGACATGTCTCGAACTGCGTTTGATAGAAGAACAAGAACTTTATGGGCTGACTGTACCAGATAACATTAACAAAGATAAATACAGAATAGATCTTACTTTGATAAGCCTAGCGAGGCCGAAGTCAGCGATTTTCACGATGTTCGCATCGGCTACGAGAACGTTTCTCGCGGCCAAATCGCGATGTATGTAATTCTGTGATTCGAGATACGCCATGCCGGCGGCTATCTGCGCAGCCATGTCGATAAGCTGCTGCAGTTTCAGACAGCGCCCTTTGCCTGTTAAAAAATAAAAACAGAATGATAAGCCGATGAATATTATGTAAGTTTTATTAAATTTAACATTTTAAATTACATCTGATATCATACACGTTTTTATAAATCTATCAATTGTTGATGGCCTAATGGGTTTTCGCAATTTATTTTTATTAATGATGATTATGTAGTTAAGTTTTACCTTGTAGGTAATCCAATAGAGATCCATTCTTCATCAGTTCAGTGATGATATAGATAGGTTCCTCTAGTGTGCATACTGCGTACAACTGGATGAGTTTGTTATGTCTCAGTTTCTTCATGATCTGAGCTTCTGCAAGGAAGTCCTTCGGGTCCATAGTGCCGGACTTGAGCGTTTTAACGGCAACTGGAGTAGTGTTGTTCCATAGACCTTCCCATACTTCGCCGAACTGCCCGTGGCCCAGTTTTCTAACGAACTTGAGCGATGAACGGTCGATTTCCCATTGATCGCGCGTTCTGTGCGAAAGACCTTCCGTAACTGGCTTCTCGATCTGTGAATAGAAAATAAAAATATATAATCGGTTTGTAGGTAATTTTACTTTTAGTAAAACATCTATGAAGTATGACGTCTTCGTGGTCAGCATTTACCTGTAATGAGACTAGAAATCATCCTCAAGTGCTCATAAAAGATTCCATCTGATTCCAAAGTGATCATAAAATTCATAAATGCAACTATAATGATGTTATTTCTTCGTAACGAATAACAGTGTCTACGTCAACAAACGAATCTGATTACAAGAATACTGTAGTAGCCATACTAATATTATAAATGCGAAAGTTACTCTGTATGTTTGTATGTTACCTTTTCACGACTAAACGGCCGATCGGATCTTAATTAAATTTGGCAAGAAGATAGATTTTAACCTAGGCTAGGCTCTATATCATCACGCTACGACCAATAGGAGCGGAGCAGCAATGAAAAATGTTGCGAAAACGGGGAAAATGTGAAGCAGACAAGTTGCGCGGGACAGCTAGTTTTTTTATACCAAAATTGCGGTTGGCTGGTTTTCAGGACCTGAATTTGTACTTGACTTATTAACTTTAGAATCTTAGAACGAAGCTGAATGATGTGATTTTGTCGCCTATTAATAAGTTTTTTTTTGTTTTTAACAATGGATCATAAACGTAACAATGTCGATTGTCATCCAATTAAAGTAGTTTCATGTAATTATTCTGATCGGTCGGTTGAGTCGTTCTAACTAGTGTTTAGATTCTATTAGGTTTTACGTAAACTCTTTAGATTACAACAGGATATGAGTTACTTTTGTACTTTCAGAGATTATTATTACCTTGGATACACTGGAAATGATAATATTTAAAGGTTTTCGTGGAAAGGAAGCTATAAAGAGAAGCCATATTCAAATAAAACAAACAAGAATCCAAACTGTCAGGATACCCAAAGCAAATTAGACAGAAGTCACACATAGATTATTCGCGTTCGATCAAGATCTGAATACAATATTGACATGAATGAGTAACCCGTACGGATAGCAAAAAAGGTTAGTTATATAATCTTACGACTTCGGTCTTCTGTTGTGTTCTACTATTAGGTTTAAAAGTAAACTGCAGAATTTGAAGAATTGTCTTAATGTTTTTATCTGCTTCGGTTTCGTTATATTCGAATTACAAAATTGACAGCGATTTCATTATGATACCCATAACGACATCGGGTTGCATTATGCGAATCGTCATAAATTCTAAAACATAAGCAAAGACATTCTGAATATACAGCCAGGTTTATATAATATTACTTCGAAATCGTGACAATGTGAATGATGTTTTTAAAAATGGAACAAGTTTAGAACAATAGTATCGTATACTATTTGGCTGTATAATCTACATATAAATAAACAATCGTCATCGTCAGTGTGTAGTTAGGTTTCTATTAAAAATACTTATTTGTCTATATCTGTGTTTTATTCCTTCCTTCGTAGATAAAATCTTGTATGCAACTGTACGTTATTGGTATTTTAATAACTCGTGCCCACCTATTTCGGTACGCGCTACGCTTGTACCGAAAAATGGCATTCGTATTAAAAGAGAGCTGCTGAGCATGAGGTCCTGGATTCCCAGGTCGGGCAAAGTGTTATTGGGTTTTTCCATCAGGTATTTCTCAGTAGCAGCTACGACGTCTAGATTTATACCCTGTTGATGGTAATGGGCTCGCGACTTATTACATAGAGCTTAAAACATAACTACTGGCCAACGTGGTGTATCATGTTATTTATGTCGGATTGTCAGGATTTATTCCGTTAGACTCAGAAATCATATCGGCATAAAATGGTTTTCGTACAACGAAAACACACATTTTATCTCCGTACTAATGACCGGATCCAACATATATTTGCTACGAATATTCATCGCGGACCCCTGTCTAGACAGGTGACAGAATTGTCCCTTGAGGAAGCCCAAGAGTCGTTGCCCTGTGTTTTGGGTCGATACCTCTGGAAGAACTAGTTTCAAAGAGCCGTGAGAAAATTAGACTGGCATTTTTTTATAAACTGGCTACAATTCTGAATAATGTTTTTATCTAATAAAAACATGAATATCCCTCACACTCAAACGCTGGCGATCATTCGACAAGCAGCTGAAAATAGAACGTTATATCATAACGACTATAATCCACAGATTTTATTAACTTGACATTTGCAGGCACACTCTTTATCCTAAACGTGTGGGTCGACATTGTTGTAAGTTTTAATTTACTACACAACAAAGAAATCACTATGTCTAGCGTTAGTTATTGTCAGGTAGAAATGGAAACTAATAAAAGTAGCAGGGAACGAGCTACTTGTAATTAGTAACGGTTTCATTCTCAAATACAAACAATAGACAATATTTTTTATTGTTTGACTTAGTTTATGGGTAAAAAGGTGCTGTAACGTTATGTAAGAGTGACTCCTTCAAAAAACATTTTGTCTATGGAGTGACAAGAGTGTTAGACGTTAAGGCGACACGAGGCGTCAAGGTTTAATGCACGCGCCCACCGCAGGATACCCAGTCACAATAGGTACATAAATAACGGCATAAAGACGTATAGAGTTACAGAAAATTACTGGGCTTCTAAGGCTTTTTAGTATGCAATTATTGGCAGGGACAACCCATCGGAAAATTACCTTCAGATCGGCTAGCTGAAAAGTACTTGCAAATTACTTATGATGAATGTAATAAATACATTATTTCGCTTGATAGATATTTAGGTTTTTTAGTATATGACTAAAAAAGTATAGCATCTGAAAATAGGTTTGTAATGACAACTTTTTTATAGTTTGATAAAGAAAGAAAAAACTTCGTTTAAGAAAATTAACTCAGTTTAACGTTTAATCTTGCCCTGTTTTGTCAACTCTACAGCGAAGACAATGTGCCGCTCAGTTCCAAAAGGCATTAAATCCGTTCGTTATTATGTAGTGTTGTGATTTTTAATTCACACCGCGTTGTGCGTTTGTAACATGAGACTTCGGTGCTGTCCACCGACCGCGACCGTCGGTCTGGTGTGCCTGTCACGCTCCACTCCATCGCTTATACAATACATGCTCGGTAAATACTTACGACCCTTTTACAATACATGTACTCGAGATGCATGTACTTCAGAACCACCGTTTTCTAAGGGGTGACTGAGCTAAAAGTGGTGTTGCGTTAGAACCACTTCAAGGCTAAGGGTATTACCGCATGTTACACAGAGTGGCAACCTCATTGACAATGTCGAAAAGAATAGCTGATTTGGCAATGCATTGTTGAGCCATGTTGCGGAGGAGACCGGTGCTAAATACCTAAGCAAGCGTACCGTAGAACAGGTCCTGCAGTTTCTACTAATAAATTTAAAAAAACGTTTTAATGACCAAAGTTACGTTGGTTAACGTAGTAAATCACTACGTATTTTTACGTTTCATTACTTATTGCCTATTGGTGACGTTAATGCATCAAGCCTTGAAAGTTTATGACATCTGCAAATTAAAACCGTTACGTTCATTAAAATAGTTAATTGCAATTATATTGACGATTTTAACGTCTCATGATGGCGTCAGAGTAGAACCAATAACTTAAAATGAATTATATTTAACGATCGTACTTATCAAATGATTATTATTGTATTTAATCGAAATAATTGCAAACCCAATTAAAGATTAGCTTCGTTTATAATTAAGCCCTGTCCGTGATCAAGCGCTCTCTTAATTAATCTAAATGTATTTTATTTTGAATATAAGTTGGATTATCTCCTGTAGAAACATATATTTAAAAATGTTATAGACATTTTAAAATATTCTTTTAAAGTGTATTCTATATTTCCTTTATTTATGTCTACACACATTTATTAAGTACATTTTTAAAACTTTTAATAAAATAAAAAAATAAACATAATATATATAAAATAACCCTTCTTTTGGGCTTTGCCGCTGTCGGGTAAAAATAGTAGCCCACCGGTACCTGGAACAGAGGACAAACCTAACAATACGAGTAATGTCCAGGATCTACCGCTTTCTGAATCAAGCCCTTGATCCAGCTGCCTAACCAGAGCTCTTGGCAAATTAAGTCATGATTAATTATTATAAAAAAATATTCAAATTATGTTGGAATTTGAGATATAAATAGATACCTCGAGCAAATCCACATGTTAGTTGTTGACAATCCGAAAAAGGGCGTGAAATAACTGACTTCAACACACGAACGTCATTACAGCCATATTAGCATACGCTGAAACACGTCACAGATCTCTAACAATGTTACTGTAGTACCTTTATCGCTAACAAAAACCCGATTACGCATACTATTAAACACGCGTTACTAAGACATGATACCATAATTGAAATAATCCATCCTGTAATATAAATGCAAAATACTACTGGGCACTGCTAAATTGATAACGCTTCCGCTTCGTCATCATAGGGAAACAGCTGCGAAAACTATTGAAACGTCAGAACATACAAGTTGATATTATTAATTTGTAGTTGATGTAATAGCTAGGTATAAAGATAAGCTGATTGCAGAAAGTGCTATATGCTTATTACACAATCATGTTGAACACTGTTAGAAGTGAAATCACAACTGAATGATGGATCTCGTAACAAGGAGCAAACGTCTAAACAAGTTATAATAAATGAATAGGTACCATTAATTATTATTTATGCAAAAAGTATGAATGATTCTAAATTATTAGGTCGTTGAACACTTTGGTATCGAAGAAGTGATTGGTTTTCTGAGAAGGCATTAATGTAAACGCTGGTGGTTTTTCGGGCTAAGTGTGGATTATTATAATATTTAGGAGGATAATCGTGAGCCGAGGTAAAAATATTTTCTGACTTCATCCTGCGTATGCGCATCATACCTATTTTAGCACAAAATCAACTGTAAGTTAGACTTAGAATTGAGAGATTATAGTATTGATGTCTCGCATGTACTTGGAGTCTGGGGGTCTACTCTCTAAGTCCGTCAACGAAAATACGGGTCCGTCCGTAACATGAACCCTACTCTCTAATATTTTTGGATTCATGAATTTTGAAAACACATCGCGAGTAAGGGCAACTGTACAATTGTGTTGTCATTAATTTTTAGTTCGGACCGCTAACGCATCTTATGTCCTTAGTGGTACGGAGTAGGAAACAACCGTAACTTGCGCCGAAACTACGGATTTCGTGCTTAGAGTGTAGACCCCGTGAAACGAGGTACTAAACCGCATGCTCGCCGAGAAATGGTGAGTGAGTATAAATAAACGTATGGAAACAATGAAATTCCGTAAATGCTAACAGTACACCGATAAGGTAGAGAGTGAAGGGGGCACTGCTACATACAAGTGATTTTCATTACGTCACTTGCGTAGGTCAAATATTACATATTATTACACAAATAACTAGTTAACGTACTTGAGTTCAATATTAAGAATTATTTAATTTTCGAAGGTATTTTAACAAAACTGTGACAGGTATCAGCTTTACAAAGGCTCGACCAAAGGTAGCTAATTTACAATACAATAATTGGTTGTAGTTGTATTATTGTTTAGTTTGTCTTTATAAAATTAAAGTTCATGAGTATAACCTTGAACTTTATCTTACGGCAGCGATTGCCTCGATGCACAAGGCAGCTTGATTTTCATATTATCTACTACCAAGTTCAGTACAATACAAACGTTGGTACGAAAGCAATAAAATTACAAAATAATTTGAAACTGTATACGCTGGTGCACCTTCTATAACTTTCTATTTTAATGGCATTTTGTAACAGCTAACGAACAAAGTGAATAAATTAATTGATTTGACTATTTTATGAAAATACTAGCTGTCCCGCGCAACTTCGTCTGCGTCATATTTTCCCCGTTTTCGCAACATTTTTCACTGCTGCTCCGCTCCTATTGGTCGTAGCGTGATGATATATAGCCTATGTCCTTCCTCAGGTTGAAATCTATCTTCTTGCCAAATTTCATTAGGATCCGATCAGCCGTTTAGTCGTGAAAAGGTAACAAACAAACTTACTTTCGCATTTATAATATTAGTTAGGATAACATCACGCCTGTAATCCCCAAAGCGTTCGGCAGAGGTGTACCTAATAATACACATATCGCCAGTTATGTTTAGTGCCATGTAAAAGAGGGTAAGACTATTGCCATCAACCGGGCTGCAATTCAGACTCCTTGGCTGTTATTGAGAAATTCCCGATGTAAAACCATAATAACACTGCCCAACCTGGGAATCGGAACTTATGCTCAGCAGTCGCTCTTGTAACCACTAGACGAACGATGCAGATTTTTATGAAAAGCTCATGTGTACTAGTGGCGAACGTTGTACGGTAAATGTGTTACCTCGATACTTCAATAAAGTGAAGTCAATGTATCGATAAAGGAACAAATCGCTCATTAGAAAAATCAACACAATTGTTGAAACGAGACACAAAATGAACAATAGCCCTCGATACAATTGGTTGACGTCACAATGCTTTAATTTATACGTTTTTTGATAAAAATACTTAATTGCATTACCATTCATGAAGCGTAAAGCATGTATTTTCAGAGCAGTTTTTGGGTGAGAATTGTATAAATAACCTCCATTAAACAACTATGCGTGAAAAACAATTAATTATTGAAGGTAGGTAATCGACTTTCGCGGCTTTACTGACCTCGCAAGGTCGAAATTACCATCTTTTTTTTACTAAACACTCTTTGATAATGTCGCGACTTTAAACTGGTTTTCGAGTAACAATAATAGAAGACACGTTGAAAACGGATTTCTGTTGCAGTTCTTTAATATTTTGTGTGATATAATGATAACAAGACCATTAGAACTTTTCTGCAATAATTGGTTTATAGTTACTTCATGTTTTTCGCTCTGAAAACTTCAATAATAATATTTAATTACCAAACAACTAAATGCCTTGATTCAAATCCACTCAAAATTATTGGTTAAAATAAATACGATCAAAATAATCTGGATGACCTACAAAAGTAAGTGCTTAGTCATATGAATTAGTTTTAATGTGTATTTATAAAAGTGATCAACAGTTAGGTAACTCGTCAAGTTTCATTCTGTTTTGTAACAAATATTTGTAAATCCTACTGATTCCCACATCACTATGTCTATGAGATAACTCGTGATCGAAAACGTATTTAATTATTTGCGAAAACAGCATCAAGGTTTTAAGGACGTAGATATATAGTGACTAAGTTTATTTAGATTTTAGATTAAGCGATATCACGGAAAAGTACACAAGACAACAGGAAAAAAAAATGACTTATCGTGTTTCCATTGTAACAGAGGAAAATGACAACAAAGCGTTGTCGTCAAGTTGTCTTAAGTTATGTACGCATCGGCCGTAACGAAAGTGCCTTCACGGCCTTGGCGGTAGGTCGATCGCGAAACTGGAACAGCAAATTTTGAATTTTATGCTAATTGATAGCGTAATCAGATTCATATAAACACATAAATTGCAAGGTTGTCGTAATAATACGGATAAATAAACAACGAAACAGTGACAAATGCTCACGCCCGCTAACAGTCATTAAAAAAGAATCCATAAAGCTCGCATTTAATTACGTGATGGTGCGCTATATCTATACAATTATAATCAAAATGGAATTTACACGTGTTGCAATGGTCGAAGTATTGTTAATTTTACATACGCGAATGACGCAAAGCTTAATCATAATTTGCTTCGATACGAGCCATTTTAATACAAAATGTAGACAGCTTAAGAAAATGGCACTTGTGATATAAACTCCTTTCCTCAATATTCATTGTAAAATGCTCGAGTGCATGCCGGAAAATATTATAAATAATAAGTTTGAAAATGTTAATGGCCCTTACTGGGCCGCACATACTCGGTTTAAATAACTTAAATATGACGATGCTCTTTGTCCGAGAAAAGCTGAGTCCTTCGGTGAATTTAAAGTATCCTCGAGCTCGTTCAATGCCTTGTAATATTTCTCACGCGGCACACAAAGGTTGACCCGGCGAAAACCATAAATTTTATAGTCGTCCCGATATTGAATTTTGCAATTTATGTGGCTCCGTTATAATAAATAAATATTCTTCATACGATGTTATTTATTTCGGTCACGTGACCTTGACTTCACAACACTATGATTCCATGATTGTGCGTTACTGTCAATGTTGAGTTCAATCATTTATTATAGCATCGTAGTGTAAGCTCGGGTCAAGCTCAGGAGTCATCAGTGGCGTGCCTCCAATGAAACGGGGGCAAAGCCCAACTAGACAACTGGCGATATTGGGATAAAAAATAAGTTTCGCTGCCTGTTCTGATATTGGTTTTCAAAGCTGTTTTATTTTCCAATTATTTAAATGTGCCTAAATATAAAAATACAAACAGTGGTTAATATAAAAAAAATACTGCGCATTTTATATCTCGTCACAAAATTACAACTATTTCAATATCTTGATTTATAGTCAGTGTCAAGTAAATGATTTAAGAGTCATCTATTGAATTAAATTTAACAACTGAACTCTTCGTGTCAATTCGTCATTATTTCTCTCGCTCTCTACAGTCGCTATTGGCAAAATTTTAAAAACACCGATAGATGGCGCAAAAACAATAAATTGGTTTCTAACTACTAAAGTATTGAAAATATTTGTAACTTCCCGCGACTTCGTTAGGGTGGAAATTTTTAATGTTTTTCAGGCATAAATTATAACTACATATAACCTTTCTCATGAATCATTCTGTAGGTATATTAATGAAAAACGCATCAACATTCTTGCGTAGGTACAGACGGCGGGAAGTGAATTTGTTTTAAACTATGTAAAGATTACTCACAACGTAAACAGCCATAATTCTTCATTCTCGTTTTTTTACCACGAACAGATGACAAACAACAAAACAAAGCACATAGACACTCTCACACATTTACCTTGCACAGTAACGATTTCACAAACTTAAAATCCTTCACAAGAAACAATTTGAATGCTTTTATGAATTCAAAACAAAAATGAATCACTTCAAAACAAAGTTAATTACAGCAAAAACTAATCGCAAAACTTTAAAATACAAGAAAGTACATAAATAATATCACAAAAAAAAGATGCACCAGTTATCACTCAAAACAAATATGAACTAATTTGAAATCGTTTTACTTTCTATGGAAATTCGCGCTACGCGCAGGCCTTTGCGCCGCTTGCCCGTTCATTCTTGGCGCCAACACACATTCACTCTCTCAAACTTACACTGACATACACGCACACATTCAAAGAAAAGCCCAGCTTTTAACTCCATACAATTTTTCAAATTAAATACCTAATAATGTTATCAAGACAGAGTCATTTTACTAGCAAAGACAGAGAGGTCCGACAAGCCAAATGCAGAAGCCAGTGAGTGCGAGTGGGAGCATCCGAACGAACATTGACTGTAGGGTCCGACCATAGCGAACTATGCTTGAACTCTTCTTTTGTTTAGTGTTAGAGCGAGCCAGTCTCGCGGCCGGTAGGTATAGGAGATATTAGAATTTTTTTGGAAACGTCGCGCATCTTGAATTCTTGATAAATGCGCGCGAAATTTGACGTTATTATTATTTTGACATACATTTTTATTTTTGGTTGGAATGTTTTTTTTTACTTATTTGTTGTGTTTGATTGTTAGGCAAGCCGGGCTTTTCGGCTTGTATGATAGTTCCGCCACTGGGAGTCATGTATGTGGCATTATGCATTCGGAAAGAATGTCAGATCAGACTTGGTAGAAAAACTGTTTTACAATTTTAATAAGGCTTCTAGTAATAACACTGTTGACTATGGATAAGAAACGAGAATCGAATTAGATTTGTATTTACGATGTGCATTTGATGTACGATTACTAGGGAATGGAAACGGACGTAATGGGAATGACATTACCGGATACCTGAACATCCTATGTTTATGTAAATCGTTGGTAGTTACAGGGATGTAGATAATGATGGTGTGGATGGATGTACACAAATGAAGAACTAACATCGAATTCTTAAGGGATAAATTTAACCGTGCGATTGAGAGACAGCTCACACCGAGACGCGACGCTGCGCGCACATTTTAAAGAGCGATTCAAAATTTAGCTTCATTTTCTACACGAAAAGATACACATTTCCTTGTCAGAATACGTTGCGCCACGCAGCGCTGCGCCGCGTGATGCCTCTAAAGAAATATGTATCCTTTCGTGTACAAAATAAAGTTATATTTTGAGTCGCTCTATAAAAGTGTCGCGTCTCGGTGTGAACTGACCCTAAAGGGTGGCGCTGTAGTACTTTTTAGGGTTCCGTACCCAAAGGGTCAAACGGGACCATATTACTGAGACTTCGCTGTCCTGAACCCTGATAGGTAGCCAGTTGAAATTTCTACAGATTATGTATTTCTGTTGATGCTATAACAACAAATACTAAAAACAGAATAAAATAAATATTTAAAGGGGCTCCCATACAAAAAAGATTTTTTTATCGTTTTTATTATAAATAATGGTACGGAACCCTTCGTGCGCGAGTCCGACTCGCACTTGGCCGGTTTTTGTGCTATGATGCTGTATTACTGTTTGTAGTGCCTGTACAATGGAGTAGTGCTAGAATAGCGTGACGTACCTGTACGCAAGGTTTGTTTAGCGATACGCAGAGGCCGTCAGCGTCCTTGCTGTAGTGCTCAACCAGCTCTTGCAGGGTACGGAAGGTGGTGCGCCTGGCGATGAAGAAACCGCCCTCGTCCAACTGCCTTATGCGGTAATGCTTCACCGTATCTCCGTCTCGCACTGTGAACAAGAATTATTCATTAATTTGCATTTTATTGCAATACAAATTGCGTAAAACTGGAGTACGAATGTTTTATAGAGAACTAAATGTTTTGTAAGTTTGATGTAATGTGGAGAATTCATTAAGACGATCAATATTTTGGTTTATTAAACATCTATGCATGCAGTTTAAAAAATTAAAAAAAAAATTGCAGCAAAAAAAAATATCAGCTGCCTATACATTTGGGTCCAATAGGTATTGTAATTTTCTATGGGGCAGCAAATATTTTTTTGCTGAAAAACATGTTTTATGATGAGAGACATGTTCAGTTTGATGGTCTGTAGCACACCCTTAAGGATGTATATACCCTTTCCGTTACAACCTGTATAATTAAATATTGTTGAACAATAAAGGTTTACATCAGATCAGATGAGCACATACTTCACAGATATAGAATACGTTTAAAAACACAAAAAAAGCTGTTTTAAGTCACAAGTGAAATACAAGGTGTTGGTATTCTCGTCAAATTCAATGAGGTAACTATGCTAATGATTCTCGACCCAAAACAATAATAAAAATGGGTACTTAGGTTATTTTTCTTTTTACGGAAATCGACTAAGTGTGTACCACCCGTGTTTTAAACGCGGCCCGTCGATCCTCGTCTTATAACCTCGCTTACACACATACAAAAAATCTGAAACGTTAATTCGATAATTTCTTAATCCGTAAACCACGTTAAGGGGGTTATTCTGAAATACTGACAAATTTAAACAACAGAAAGCAGTGTTTATAATAATTAACTAGGTAGGCGTAATTTATATTAATTATTTATGTCTTGTGACAACATCCTGAATTTTGACGAGGACG
This sequence comes from Cerastis leucographa, assembly GCA_963082945.1. Classification (NCBI taxonomy): domain Eukaryota; kingdom Metazoa; phylum Arthropoda; class Insecta; order Lepidoptera; family Noctuidae; genus Cerastis; species Cerastis leucographa. The sequence goes on along the minus strand of OY720362.1, from coordinate 12,347,113 downwards.
CAAAACAACACCTTGTGTGGAGCCAGTCATCAACGTAGCGCCGCAGCAGTGGCGAGCCAACAGAAATAAGAACAGTGTATCCATCAAAATGTCTCAAAAAGAAAGTTAATTCTAAGAAGTCGCAAAGACTAACTTATTCTTTATCGGGACACAGATCTGAGGTTTTTGGGTCTCTCGTACTTTTCTTAGGTCGAACAACTTGCGGTGACCTTGCTAATACCATAAGAATACATACACAGCATAATTAATGGGAGAAGTTCTCAGAATCATCGCGTCAGATTTTGACAGTTCGATTCAGTTGACGAAGGTAATCCCGAACTGACGTTTAATCACGTTTTCATTCAAATCTGCAGCTTAGAATTTGTTGCGAAGTATTTTCTATTTTCTTTTTTATTGTTATAGTTTCTTACTCAGTTATGTAAAGCATTACTCGGTAAAATGAAAATAAAACTTTAGATCGCAGAAAACTGCTGTATTCGATATAAAATAAAATAAACGCGAATCGAGTATTACCACAGTGTTATCGTGGTTCGAATTTGCTGAAGTAATTCTAATGCTACGATAAGTACGTGATGAATCAGAATACAGAGCTAGAAAGCCGTGTAACGTCCACATCTTAACGTGATTTGATTGAGTTTTAATCACATATTATAACAAGCTTTTTGTACATGGCGCTGCGTGTACCTATGCAAGATCAATTTGCTTAATGAACCTTGCACTCTCTCTACTAGGTCTCAATTCACACATTTCTTTGACTACCTACATTATAGCGATATAAATGAAGTAAGATTATGGAATTTACTATGTCAATGTTTAAGTGTTTACTCTAGTTTGAGACCGGTCATTTTATATTTCATCGGTATACTTGTTTTTTAAAGAAGTATTCTAAATATTCCAAGATGGCTCCACTTTAAAAAAGAGGAAGTGGAGTTAGTATTGAGTGTGAAACCTATACATACAATTCAAAGAAATTCATGTTGCTTTACTTGATACTCTTGAATGTAATCTGTATTTTTTTTAATACTTATAATACCTATCTTCATCGGTTTCAACATTATAAATAATGAGAACTGGCATGCTACTATTAATAATGCTACTGGTTAACAAATAATTATTCTACGAAGATTATTAAAAGAAGCCAGGAGAAAAAGTTTCTGGTATGAAAATGAGAGCAGATTATCATAACCCGTTCTATTAGTAAATTCTTTAATAATTATTTATTAATGAATACATGACATTTTACCGATATAAACTCGAATTATGTTAAACACACCAAATATCTTACAAGCTTTAAAAAATCTGGTAATACTGCATTGAAAATACTTATTAGTATAAGGATTTGTAAAATGATGAAACTTTGTGGCTTATTTGCGTTAGCCTATAACTCTCATCATCGTTTAAAATCTCATTAATCCGGTGTAACTACAGTAAATGACACATAGTAAATATAGTTTTAAGTGCATGTGCTAGGGCTGTGAATGCGGGTTGTGTCAATACTTCAAAGAACTGGCACAAAATAAGTGCATACTGAGCTGCAAGGTTCTGTTGGCGCATGAATGACGTTGACAGGGGAATAAACATTGTGAAAATTGTTCCGTGAAATGTTTTGAAAAACTAAGATGGCGATGATCCTTCAGATTATGGTAACGCGCCATAAGACCCCTTTAAAGACCATACAAGTAACTTGGTGTTTAAGCTGTCCGACCGGATTCCAGGAAATTTGCACCACGATTTACATCGGCAGATCTAAACGGGCCATTAAATAGTTCTATTTTAGTTTTGCCAATAGCGGCGGGCAAGTGCTAACAGTGAATCTGAGTCACGTTCAAACAAACGAGTCCTAGCACTTAGTGCGGAATATAGAAAACTAAACTGCACAGTTCTGCGAAGATCAGTAGACAAACTAAGCACTGTCAACAATATCAGAATTCGCACGTTAGCAAGTACACGTATAACTTCGTTCTACGTGAATTTGCTGAAGTGAAAGAATCGACACTTCACTTTCATTGATCGAGAAAGCAGTCGGAAAATTTATGCGGCACCCATTGTAACATATAAGTTATGTGTACTGACAACGGGTTTTTTTATGAGGGATCAGTTTAGGAGGCTCTCGCTCTAATTCAATATGCAGATATAAATGTTCTGTATTATACCTTAATGACAGGCTCTTTCTCAAACTAATAGATAAATTAAATGCATCTCCTGTCGTTCGATTGTGAAAGTTTATTCGAACAGCACACCCATAGAAAAGTGATTCCAAAACCACGCACAGAATTCATTCTTTGTTAGACTATAGTAACGTAAAATAAAAATTGTTTCCTATTTCTGTATCCACCTGACCTTTTTCTATTTTCGTACATAATTAATATTCGCATATTCATGTGCTATCGCTGTAAGTATTCGAGATAATATTAGCACGCTTCCCCGTGTTTGCCAGGTTAGGTATCGATTGAAGTTAAATATAGAACAGATTCTCGGATATGGGCCATCCCGCTTTGTGTCCCAAATATGGGCCGGAATCCAAGTGGAAAGGTTCTGCTTCAAAAAACAATGGTTAAAACGAAACAAGATGTTGGAAGCATGGTTCAAAAGTGACGTAGCGTTTTCGTTCAAAAGTAGATAAGAAAATAAATTATTTAAATTTGAAAAAAATATGTAAATCTAAAACGGCTTTCACCTTCAAATTGTAATGAACGACGCATTAGGTAAAGATAAAAATAAAAACATTTTTCCGAGAAAAATGCCAACACGGTTAAAATCTGCGTTCTAAAAAACGAGCACATTGAAACAGAATTCTTTAGAAATAGTTATTGTTCTTTACAACGATTAGTTGGCAATGTTGGCATCTAACAAAGGTATTTGAGTTATTACATAAATTATGTTCTAAGAAACCGCAAGAATAAAAAGCAGATTAACGTCCTTGATGTTACAATAATATGATGTAATATTGTCGCGAGACTACTGCTGTGTATTATATTAAAGCGCAATAACCACCTATTAGAAAATTCAATTAATAAATTAAAAGATTCCTTTATCGCAGACGCCTTAGGAAGATTTTGATTTATTCTTGAATAAGTTCCTTTTATTTTATCCTGCATCAAATAAGAAATCGATTTTTTTTTTCTGATCACGCAATCTGTATTTTTCCCATGCAGGTTTTTTTTTTCCTTTTTTACTGGACTTATGCACAGACTAACCTAACTCAAGAATTCATTTAAGATCTGAAATAAAACATTTTTTTTGTTATTGCGCATATATTTTGTTTACGCAATCTTCGTTTCGAGTTTTCCCAAAATTGTTTCTAGATTTATGACGAATGCTATTTTTAACAAAACAATGCCCGGCGCAATTTTCCATCAGTTCTCATGGAAAATACGATAACATTAAAACAGACTCTGTGGAAAAACCGAAGTGCACTAAGAGTTTCGGTACGTTTGCTGCTCATTACCTTCACGCTTACAATTTGTAACAATTGTAACTCGTTCAAGAAATTATCTTTAACTGCAAACGTCAGTGACTTCTATTTTTCGAGATGAATCATAAACTTCAATGAGAATAGTTTTTTTTATTACAGGAATATTTTCTGTACTGACTGCACTAACAGGAAAGATGTCAGTGAATAGCAATATAATATATGTCGCTGCATTTAATTAACGTTAATAAGATATCGCTGTTTGCATATTGACGTACGGTTAAATACGTGTTTTATAAAATAAAAAAACAAAGATATTTTATGCACAGCGCAGCGGTATGATTTAGAATGAAATGAACTATTCAAACAGTAAACCGTATTTTATGCAAATGCTAAATAAATATAATTTTAAATTTAATATCTGGGTTGCATGAGTCTGCGTTTATAAAGTCTTATAGATGACCGCTGTCACGTATCTGCATTTTGTTTTGAATGCAATAAGATGGCTTCGAGCTATTCAAAAATAGTTATAAAGTGTAGCTGAAGCCTTGCATTTATAAACAATACTAATTAGCAGATATCGAGGCAGGCATTCAGTTGTTCGGTGTTTGTTCCCACGGCGCCTGCGCTAGGGACCTTAGAAAAACTTTCAACCGGTTTGGTGTCGTGATCGAATCGCCCAGAACCATTGGATGCGTTTGTAACAGGATAGCACTTAGCACTATGCTGCGTGCCACAGGACGTCCGATGAATCATCGCCAACCAGTACAACATAGCAAAAATTTTCTTCTATTTCCGAGCGATCATGATAATTATAATTGCTGCATACTGCTGTGTATATTAACAAAACGATTTCCTATTAGGAAAGTATTTGAGTTATTTTTTTAAGTGAATTTTACCTGATAGCGAGAAGTCATTATGGCGGCTCTCGGAGTCTCGGATGAGGAAAGCGCCATGTTCGTTCTCGGGAAGGAGTAATTTCTTCTCCGCTTCGATTCGTTTTATTTTGCGGAAGTACCATCTGTAACAACATTGAAAAACTTAGAAATATGCGAGTTATCGAAGTTACGATCAATAAAATGAAGGTTGATAATCACAACCGCATCCGTGCAGTGTTAAATTATGATTACACACGGTTTAAACAAAATTAGAGGATAAAAAAAATGATGCATATACCTAGAAAACCACGTAAAAAGTTAAACGCATTTAAAAAGTCAATTAAGACTAAATTTAAAGACTGATACAAGTAGCAACTAAAGAGTTAATACAATGTAATTAATACTGCACATCTACTTGTTGACAAGCTAATGAATTGTCCATCTGAGAAGTGTATCATCATGTTGTACAGTGTGATTATCATTTTAATGTCAATATTAGTGTATAAAGGACCGGTATCGCTCTCGTAGGGTGTTCAGAAAGCGGCTTGTCGGTGACTCAACGGATGAATAGTATTCTGCATTCAATTGACGAACGCTCACCGCCGCGCGCCGTCCGCACCGGAGACAAACTTATTGTAGTAGGTAACCGCTTTTAACATGAGCCCCGCTGCTTACAATGAATCATAATTTGTCACCTTAGAAATGACAGAATTTGTACAGTAACACCCGGACGGTGGACGATGCCTAGAGTCAAATTGAATTGGATTGTGTCCTAAGCTGAGTGTTATGTAGTCTTACTCGCAGACAGGGTTCCGTAGCCCCAAATAATATAATAACAATAATTTGAACGGTCATTCATAAGTAAATTTAGACTCAACAGCAAAACTAAAAATTTTTTCATAGTACTATAATGAAAATCAAAGTTACTACTGCAGTTTGGTGAAAAGTCCCATATCTCAAAAACTAAATATCAAATCTTTATCAAACCAATTTTCATTGAAAGTTTTTTTTACGTTCTACAAATCTATTTTTTTTTCAGAATTTTCCTCTTCTTACTTTATATGTAGATTAGAGGGGGGGCACATTTTCCACTATGGAAGTGTCTATCTTTCAAACGATTGATTTTGAAATAAAATGGTTTTAGAAACCCCAATGTTATTTTCAATGACCTATCTATAAGCACCACGCACGTATAGGTTTCATGAAATGGTTTTTTTTAGTTTCACATCCATGTAAGAATATTTTTATCCGGTGTAGGATACGGACAGATGACGAATCTATAAGGAATCGATTTTTTGCCAGTCGGCTACGGAACCCTAAAAAGGAGTTAGTAAATGATAGCGCGACGAGTGACAAGGGAGAATGATAGAAAAATAAGTGTTGCGCCTACCAAATAATATGGGACAAGGGCAGGAAGATAATTCCTAGAGACAAATTGAAATTACGATGGTCATACTAATAAGAGCATAAATCAGGTTCGTTCTCATTGAACGATTGCAACATAAAGCTGTAGGGGTCTGACAATAGTGTTGCATCAAATCCCGCGCGACAGACTGGCGAGGTCGTCGGGCTCTAGATATAAAAAATAGTATCTAAGTAGTACAGCTGTAAAACGGTACACTGTGAGCTGTAAAAAGAGATACGACAACTCTCAGAACTCATATTAAAAAAAATGCTGCAACTCAGTACAGCAACCTTGTGCGTTTGTAAGCGAAAAGTTTAGAAACAATTACCTAGATCAATTACTAATCTATTTACGTGAAATCGAGACACGAAATTGGATTTGGGTTATTTTTATTTCGTTATATTTTTTTCTCAATGGCTGACCGAAAACAATTGGCTGCGAAAGGCTGATTGATAAAGTACCTACCCACCATTCATGTAATTGAACAATACGGTGTTAGATTTCCTAGAATGAACCTTGGGTAGGTATTCAATGGCAAGAAATTATCTGCCGACGATTAAGTAGCTCAGCAGTGATAACATAGTCTACGTCTGTACGATAATTTCATCTCGTTCGTGACTGGAAAACTTGATTGATCTATGATGATTACTATTGTTCAAAAGATTGTTCCGCCTGAGAATCACGGATGGACCCTTGCACTGTAATTAAATGGACGACTCAAAGCACGATAGTTACTAGAAGCCTGATACCTATCTCTGTAACTACATTTAGAATACAAAGTTTTAGATGCCTAGCGGATTTACAAGCGATAGTTTCGTAATTCACAGCTGTTAGTTCTTTTTAGTCATTTGAAATACCCGAACGCTATTATATCACACTTACTAAAAAAAATGTTACTTTGGTCTGCTGTTGATATAAACTTAACATAAATAAACTTGATACTTTCAAGTAAGTATATATTTTACACAACAACTCGCTAACCGTTTTACAAGAATAAACTTACGCGGCAATATCTAAGAGCAATCGCAGAATAATGTGAATTTATGCAATTCCGAAATGCACATCACAAAGGTCGACCTGCGACCTACTTTTCAAGATAAAACACATTAAAAACACGTAGCGTTACAAAACGATCAAAACTGTAGGCATGTTAACAAACGTATGTTTATTTTTATCCTGCAAACCAAGGAGCTATTAGGCTTGCACCCGGCAAATAACTTGCAGCCTCGTAGCTATTTCAATAGCCCAGCTGCATCTGGATCTAGTTAAAATTCTTTAGTAGTCAAACAGGCTATCAAGCCAATAACAATTTCAGATGATATTATGGAGGAAAATTATCATGAACAATGTCGCGTGCACTATAAAAATGAGACATGAAAAGGGCGCCACGGGCTGTAACTACGAATGCCTTCGGTGAGACCTCGGCACGCACTAAGGACTTACTTAGGGTCATAGATCGGTAACTAACAGATAGCGTCGAAGGTCTTAACGTGGTAAACGCACCCAGAATAGATTAATATTGCACATGTTTATTAAGCTAATTAATTTCCTCAATAATAAGAAATAGAAAGTGTTCAAAACGATGTAATCATGACTAGACAGAAAGTAAGCTTCAATAAGAGGAGGTGAAACAACTGAACTCAGCTCATACGAGAAGAAATTATCTAAGCGTAAAAGATCTAGAAAGTCAATTCATAAAAGACTAAACAAGTTGTGATTAAGGATCAAGATCACACTGACAGAAAAGTTGAGTTATTTGCCCTATCATTCTTAATTTTTTCGAATGACTGTCAACAGAAATATTTGGAACCATACGAGACCCCCGAAATGAATCTAGAACCAGTAACTCTGTCTACAACGCAAGTATATCAATGTGGCAGACAGATAGAGCGACCTTGACCCCCTATAGCCGAAGAGAAATCGTCATCTATATCATGATTCATGCCCACATGATATTAATATTAGACCTTCTCTCTTCAGAGAATTGTTTATGGATGATTTCGTTTATCGATTTAAGGTAAGGGAACTTGCGTAACGTTACTGAGAATATGTAAAAAAATATGCAAGCAAACTTTTGAAGAGGAAGATAGCACTGTTTGCAAACATTGGTTTAAATTCTATCTAAAAATTTATACTAACATGTATTATTTGTACAAAATGTCGGGCGAAACTATACAAGCATGTTCCCGATTTGAATAAAGCTTATTTAAACAAGCTAGTTTGCCGCTATATTTATTCTAGTGGATACGTTTCAATTGCAGATTTTCGAAAGTGCAAATAGCATTGTGCAAATTTGACCAGCTTCTTTGTCTAGACTTCGGCAAAACTTAAGTAAAAGTGTTAGTTTGTCAACATTAAGTGTAATTTGACATATGTTTAATATGCGAGTGTCGAAAAATATACATTTCAGGTTATCATTGTTGTTTGTCACGGAGATAATTAATAAGAATCGCATACCTTACGTAATCCATCTGTCAAAGTAGTGAATACTACGAAATAGAATGTCACAGGTAGGTTGCCAGCAGTCAAGGTGGGGGACGGAAATTCCTAATAAATATCATTACTGGGTTTGTTATACAACAGAGTTTCCGGTTTGCAAACATCTCAATTAGAATAATCCTATAGTATTCATAACTCGAAGATAAATTATGAAAACTAGAAATGCAAATTTTATTTACGATAATTGCCGTCATGTTGTATGACCGATTATTACAGAGAACCACGTGCCAAAATTGATGTACATTGAATCAAAAAGTATCGGGAATGGATGATTTTTTATAGACTCCAAATTCAATGTTCTGTTTTTTTTTGTTGTTTGATTGGCACAACGGTCCTTTCATTTTGTTACATTTGTTGTTTGGATTAAATACAGTGCTGTTTTTAGTTAGACCATATCTAGTGTGTATTGCGAGTTTCATAATGGACAAAAACATCCAACAAAGAGTTTGAGAGAGATAGCCGCTGAACTTCCTGTGTCTCACGTGTCAATCCGTACCATTTTAAATAATCACTTGGGTATGAAACATGTTGCCGCTCAGCTAGTCCCACAAGACCTGAATTTTCTCCAGAAACACAATGGCATAAGAGTCGCTGAGGACATGCTAGAACGAGTCATTTCCGACCCAACGTTCATGAAACGCATTGTTACTGGTAACGAGACGTAGGATGACGAGTCTGACAATATGCAAACTAGTCAAGAAGCCTCGGAGTGGCGCCTACCAACTAAACCGAAACCGAAAAAACCACGACAAAGTCGATCAAAAGTCAAAGTCATTTTGACGTTTTCTTTGACTATCGCGGTGTTGTGCTCTCGGAATTCTTGCCAGAAGGTCAAACAGTAAATTAAGTGTATTATTTGAGCGTTATGCGGCGTTTAAGAGAGTAAATTTGACGAAAATGGATATCATCTATAGCATAATTTTTATGTGATAAGAAAAATAATAATTTACTATCGTTATCATCACTATGAACTGCCTATAGATATTGTGTGGGCCTTAGTATCAAGAAAATTTGGACTAAACCCTTTGACACCGAAGCGTAAAGTGGCGCAATCAAGGGGAATTAATTACGCGACTTTCGCTAAGAGTTTTATAATAAAGCGAGTTAAGCAGAGGCGCCGGTCATCGACCTTCGCGTGCCGATGTAGCCACAACTTTTTTGCTAAGCCAGTCTCGCCTGGCTCCGGGTTGCTCGCTAGATGGGTTATCTAATTATAGGGTCTCCCTCTCGGGATGTACAAGTCAGTTTGCCTTAAACTTCTATACTAGTTGCTTGTTTCAGGGAATAGAGCGATACCGTTTCAACCAGATCTTTTTATAGAATATCTAGAAGTGTCAGGATGCGCACAGTGCTGTTTGAAAAAAAAAATGACTAAAATGCTGGGTTATTAGTTATAGACAAGTAGAAGGAATGTTGACACGTTGATTAGAAAATTATAGATATAGGTGGCAAGAAGATAATAAATACGGCCACGTGCGACAAAACGTTTAGTTTGGAGTGGCCTGTAATTGCTGGTGCGTGTGCATCTAACTCTTAGGAGCCGAGTGAATTGGATTAAATCCCGCTTGCAGCATTGTAATGAAAGGTTTGTAATACCGTGGGAATTTTCTTTGTTAAAGCAGGATGTGACACTTTTTCATTGTTGACAACTACTTTACCAGCGACTTCTACATTTAGGACCTTCTTATAGAAATTTACGTTTTATGTCTTTTGGAGTAAAATTTTCATCCATAATAAAACACGTAATTTATATTCTTACCGAAGCCGTTATTACGAACTTTCATTCCCTATTTATCTTCTTAGGAGTCAAATATCCTAACATAATCTTGGGTGGAGTTAAGGCTCGTTTCTTTGTTTGTATTATATGGATTCCTTCGTTTTCCAACCTCATGTTGAGTCGCCGTCACAGTGAAGGAATGACAATACCCACGCCGAATTTGGTAAAAACAAAAGTGACGGCGGAAACAGTTTAGATGTATGGACTACAAACCCCATTTGAGATAATTGTATTTGAACAGTACTTTTCGCGAGCAATATGGGGTTGTCCGTTATTTGTTCAGGCAAGTGACAGATAAGGATATCACTCATACAAATGGCGACATCGATTGAATTCACAATAAGACTTCCCAGATACCTTGCTTGTTTGCGAAGTGCTAAGAATTGTGACACAGATAATACGGTACACGAACGAAACCTAGTGACAATAACCTGACCAGTTTCCATGCACGATAGAAATCGTTATATCAGGTACGTCGGCCAGTAAACAAACCAGTCATAAGAACGACGTCAAAACTATCAAAATGGCACTGTAATTTAAGAAATAAAACATTAGAAATCTGTTGGCGTAGCAAGTACTATTAGCGAACTTCACAATGAGTCGTTAAATATTACTGCCTTCTGTTAATCAGGTAAGGGCATGATGCGAAACGTAAAACAAGCAATGTTAAGTACTGCGAATTGCTAATAGAATAAAGTCTTTGACAGCCATCGCTCATTGGATTCAGTAGATGATGATGACGCGACTATGTTAAAGGTAGACGGTTCTACAAACGATTGTTTAAATGTATGATTATGTCTTCTAAGGAAGGATTGCCGAACACACAAGTAAGTAACTATTGGCACAGTTCGATAAGGTTCAATGTAACTGCGATTAAAGCACGAATTCAACAACAAGTAACCGTACAATATAATGCTATAGTTTGTATTACTGTTATAGTTCCTCGCATTCGAAAATGGTTTGCACAAAAACATCCGCAGGAGCAACAATTATCGGCGGAGGTCGGTGTGCGCCGGCGCAGGCGGTGGGCACAGCGGCCATAAAAAGTAAAAACAAATCATAAGAACCAGTTGTATTGTTCTTTCGCACGAGACAACCTCAGGCCTTTTGATAAGAAACGAGTCATTTTCATCGATTTTCTAACACGTGTTTAGTTTGTATAACAAAGACACATTTGCAATGCAAAGTTATTGTTCGATAAACAGAGCGTTTGTTGCAGGTACGCAGACTGACTTAAACAATCACTGTGGGGTATTCAGTATGAGAATGTCATTGACAAAATATAATAAACGACATGATTCACGATTTGAATAGAAAGCGAGATGTAAGATATTGAAAAAAAAAAAAAGAAGCAAGTTAATTTTTGACGCTACAGAGACTACTAAGTGAGACGTCACGAAACGGAACCTAAATGTTCGACATAGTGAAAGTGAGTAAGAAGCAATTCATGTTACAAAACAAAATTTTAGTCTGTTTTAATTTTTTATCAATATAAAGTTACGCGATGTTTGAAAATACGCAATACATTGTGTGGGTAGCGCAGCGATAGAGTCCAAGTAGGTGAATGTTGTTTTTCTTATAGATCATGAGGAAAATGTATTTTTACTTTTGATTTCCAATGTGTTCTTTTCCGTTTTCGAAGGCCAAATCAGCTTGCATGATTTGTTGCACAAATGAGCATAACAGGCGAGGCGGCATCACGATTCATAGCCACACCCGGGGGATGTCATGGAACTTGTACACACGTTGTCATCAAATTAGTTGCATTTGGAACTGCACTAACGGACATTAAGGACACGGAAACACTTTTTACCACATAATTTAGAAATACAATATCAAAGACACTCGTCGACGTCATGTGCGTCTGCTAAACAAACACTAATGACGATAAGAAATCATTTACAATTCCATATCAATTTTCAATCAGAGTATTACTACATAATAAGATAAATATGATTTCCTGAAGATTGATAAGAGATATAAAATTCACCAACAAGGTATACTACTTAAAAGTCACCGATTCGCCGTCAATAATTGAAAACACACATTTATGAGTAATTTTTTTTAATATAAACGTTTGTAAAAGTATGTGCCCGTATCGAATTAATCATGGTTTTCCTGAAAAGTAACGAGAAACTGTGAGAAACTGAAAAAACAAGCAAATATTTCGATGTGAATGCGTTTGTTTCCGTCAAAGAACGTGTATGCCCATTTGGTACAATAGCTATGTTGATGCACTTTGAGCACAACATTCTTGTTTTCAGAACGGCCACACAAACAAGTTTACTGGTGTTAAAGTGGTGTAAAATGAAAATCCTAACGCATTACGGTTATTTGGTATACTTTGGTTTTGCATATAAAATCTCGGTGAAAAAATATTTGCTGTGGATGTTATTATAATTGGTGGATGTATGTAATTCACCCCATTTGGACCAACTACTTCTGTAGTAAATTTCAATGATTATGATAGGCCGTGTGCTATTGCAAATAGAGTAATTCTCAAGGCTCGTTAGTGAAACTGACGACGGTGCATCCGCTTACCTCACTTCGCTTCTTCGTAGGATCGTTTTATAATTTAGTTTTTAATTTTTCGTAACTCCATATTGATTTACTGCAAAATTGAAACATTCCTCATAGATGACTAAGCTTTATAGACGATTAAAATTCAGATAAACATGTATTTGTTACGAGTTCAAACAAATTGAATGAATTAATTATTCGTGTCCTAATTATTCAAGATGATTGAGGAAGCGCATAAATTTTCCGAACAACAAAAGGTACGTCAAAAATTCAAAGCACAGCCGTTTCCGATCGACTGGCAGTTAAGTTTTGTGAGTATCACCTTCACAGCTCACTTCCTGAGCCTGCTTCCAATTGCCGAACTACGGGGCGGAAGACAGCGGCCACCGGTGCACCGACCGGCCGCGCAACCGTAGCCTTGGACGCGAGCTCCCTGTATTCTAATCGAGCGGCCTTGCGGAAGCGCGTGCCTCGAACCCGGTCTCGTAACATGGCCCCTTATCAACAGACTCGACAAATCACTCCTTTGACAGATATCGCCTTTTCTTTATCACAACGACATGGAATCAAAAGGAAAACCGCAAGTTAATTTTAACGCGAACGATCAATTTATTGCCGCGATTCCAGGTAGCGACGGTACGATAACCCCCGAGTACGTAAGCTCGTATGGTTAAAAGAAAGAGTTACAGCGTAAGTCTACATAAGTCATTGGAAATGATTAGCACAAAGCTGTGGCCGAGCGCGGGCCGTTCGTGAGGTGGTAACCAGTTCCACCCGCTGAACGGGTCGGCTTTGTAAGTATACCGACGTGACTGGCACGGATGGCCACGTCCAAAAATATGAGAACGGTCGCTAAGCTGATCATGGAGAACACACAACAAATTCGAAAACTGTAATTTTCAGGAGACTGTCGACCAATGGCAACAGTCACATGCTTGCGATTTCAGAGTAAGTACTTATGTATAAATAATATTTTCAGCTGTAAGAAAAGGTTGGTACACATGTTCCAAATGGATTCGTTATAGTTCACTAAAACTTATTTCTTGAAAAATACTTGACATGAAATAATATGAAAGGTGATTGCGACCAAAATCTATTCATTATACTATTTTTGCTGTGCCACAAAAACAGATTTTTAAGGAAATGCCTCATGGTATCATTCAAAGGAAATGATTTGATATGAATGGTTTGTGTATTATACAAAGTTACTAGCAGTGTTTAAAAACAAACCGTTGCTTTTGGCATTTCCTAATATATTCGATTAGATAGACAATACTGGATGTGGTGTTAGGTTCGTATAGTAATGGTATGTAGATTGAATGAGTATCCAAATCAGATTACATGCAGAATTAAATACGAAATATCGGAATAGATATACTGCCTTCGTAATTGTGATTAAGATATGAGCTGCAGTACTTGCAACTAACTAAAATAGAGTTAAGAGGAGGGTTTAGGGTTTGGCTTTTAATACATTAAACTAAACAATAAGTACCTGAAAATTATAAAGAATGGCAATTGACACTTACGGCATAGTCTGAAGTTTCATATATGTATCTAAGGGCAAAGACTCCAAGTCTTTGTGGTTTACATTAGTTCCAGACAGACGTCTCGCCGTGCGCATCCAGCTGCCTTTTTGTCGTCTAAAGCCTTTCTCGCTTTTTAATAATTGGAGGTGGCGTTTCACTATATCATGCCACTTCCATTTTACTGTAGCTGGAGAATCACTAGCGGCATCTTCCTTGCAGATTTGTAAACTGTCACTAAATCTTCTCATATTTTGAAGATATACTTCGTTCGATTTGGGCGGAAGGCTCTTTCGCCTTTCGTCGGCAATAATTACGTCTTGCGAATTTTGTTCTGCTATCCATTTTGTTATGAAATCATTTTTATCACAGACTTGCATAATCACTGGCTCTTCTTTGGGAGGCGGTGGAATCCAATCCAAACTGACCCATTGACTAGATTTAGGCTTGGATTTGAATATTACATCTACCTCATCGTCGCAGTCCGAAGAGCCAATCGAACATACCGACGTCTTTTTCCTCGGAAACCGAGAACGGATAGATCTACCAGCGGGAGATACTTCAGGGTTTACACCACTCTCAGTGTTTTCCTCTTTTCTAACATCCTGCAAACTCTTTATACACTCAATATTAACATAAGAGTTTTCGGAGCACGAAGAGTCAAGACTAAACCGAGGGGTACTTCGATTCACATATTTAGATCTAACTGTCACGTCCTCATTACAAATTTCAATATTTCCGCCTCCAGTTTCACGTTCATTCGTCAAAGAAATTCTTCGTTCATTTGATATGTCGTTTTCCATTTCAATAATTTTAGTCATGCTCGGAAAGTTGTTCTCTTTTTCAACTTCCATTATTCTAGTTAATCTTTGGGGACATTCTTTGTCCAATGATTCTGTACTATTCGTAATGGTAGAAAATGAATTGTCTTCATTCAATTCAATTATTCTGGTTATTCTCTGTAATATCTCATTTTCTCCATCGGTACAGACCGGTGAAGATGCCTTGTCATTTTGAAATTCAATAATTCGAGCTATCCTTTGATGATGTTCTCTTTCTGATTCTATGTTTACTGAGGTTGGGTTCAAGTCATCTAATTCTATAATTCTCGTAATTCTTTGAGGGTAATTATTTTCAGTCATTGATACTGATGACTCCGAAGTATTTGATTTGAAATTTTCTTTGTGGTTATCTTCAAACTCTTTCATTTCTAGAATATCTGAAGAACTTAGAAAAGATGACTGACTGTCAAACATTTGAGTTGTTGTTATATTACATCTTTCAATTGTTACCTTTTCTTCTCTAGAATTATTGCGGCTCTTAGCTTTTTGTAAGGCGCTTTCAGTGAGGAAAACGCAAGGCACTTCCACTTGCATGGACATTTTTCGTCTCCTGGTTGAGATTTCTTTTTCTTGATTAATGTCATTGTCGACGTCTTCAGGAACCGCCGTATGCGGAAGGACAATAGGGGTTCCGGCTACCATACGCAAAAAATCAGTAACAGCGGCTATATGCGCTCCTGTTACAGCTCCTTGTAATTTAACACCGGATACTTGGTGAGGCACAAGTTGATTATCGCGTATACACCAAACTACGGGCAGAGCCCCTTCAGACACCATCGTCGTTATAGTCAAGTGTTCGTTTTGATAATGTCTCTACCACCTTTTATTGTTATTAATAAATACACCAAAAATCCAAAAAACCAACACAAAGTTAAAGTTTATTTTGATTCACTGGCGCATTTCCGGGCTACGACCTACACTTCGAAATTGAAAAAAGTACAAGTAAGTGTGCACATAGATTTGTTGTTGAAGAGACGGCATAGCGCGAACGCGGCGCGGTAACGGGTGGAGGAACGCGGCGTGCGTGCGCGTCCGGCGGAGGTCGCGAGAGATAAGGCGGTGAGAGTCGCACGCGCACCACTGCCGCCCGCCGCCGCACGCCCCGCCACGCCGTCGCACCATCACCTTCGATCATACATCAATTTTCATCCGATGCACTCCTCGGTGGAATTATGTAACGGTATGGATAACCCATTTTAACCGTTAACCAACATAGTCAAACCATGATTAGGCGGTTAAAATCATTTGGCGTTTTCGAAAAAGGTCATTTGCTTTTACTCTCGAGGTCATAGTTCAAATATTTGTGCCCGGTCGATAATAACGCTCTAATAATAGAAAATATTCTTTTTTTTTTCGAGGCTAGACCAAGACCGATGACAATTGTTGCTTGTCTTGCAATCTTCGTTTTATTTGCATAAAATATGCAAGGACTGGAATTCAAGTAGGTTTGCTACGGTGACGTAACGAATACGTACCAAAATTAGTAAAACATTCGTCGACCACGGACGTCGTTTATAGTCATTATCAACAATTTAGATTCTTGGTGATTAATAACTTATACTGTTTTCAATATTGTAAATTGAATCGGTTTTCATTGTTGCAAGTTAAGTAGGCAATCGAGAGCAGAGAGTCATCATAAGTCACCCCATCTGATGTGGGGTCATACTGTCGCGTACAGTTAGGCCGCTTTGTGTTGGCCCTATTCGTATCAGGACGGTCCATCACTCAGTCGTCGGGCCGGCCGATGCAATACCGCAAGCTGTATGCAAGCCCACCTTCTTGTTTGTAATATTCTAAGAGTGTAAAACCTTCTTCGGTAGGTACAGTACATTCGGTACTTTTTTCCCAGATTTTAGTCATTATAGACAATGATAACTATTCTTGTGCATCAAAAATAGCCGCATTAAATAGCGACCACGGCTTTGCTAACGATGTCTTCTAAACGCATTAAGAAAGCAATAAGGTAATTAATATTTGCTAGATAAATAAAGTAAATGCGCATAGATAGTGGCTACGAGTATACACATGTAACACCGTCATGCGCAAATGCCAGTGGACAGTTAGGCCCGGCGCCAACGCAGCTTGCGATGCGCCACCCGTATCTGGGACGGGCAAATCAAGTATTAATTACCCATACGATGCTTAATGAACTTCTTATTATTTAAGCGTGGAAGACAATTAAACATTCCTTCAAAATGAACGCAATTGAGGACGTCAAACAATATTAAATGTAGGTGTCATGTTTTTCACGCCAAAAAAGAGATTAGTTCAAAATGTTATAATAGTGTACGAAAGAAGTCCCTAATTGTTTTCTTAGACAGACAATGTTAAAACGATTCGATTAATGATGATGGACATATAAGACGATTAATTTAGATAGAACCTCAATAACCAATCAGATTTTAGGCTAAAACGAGATGCAGCTTAGACTGATTAGTCTTTTATTTGTAGCCATAACCGCGTTCTAAGATTGAAACGTTTTGGTGCGTAGGTGTATGCACGAATGATTATGCACGACCTCTCAGTTGCTGATAGCAAATAAATTCTCGCATCTGTTTCGAAGAATCGCTTTCCGTTCAATGGAATGGTCGATTTGGGGAAGTCCAACGGTCGGCTACAGGAAAAAAGTATTATTTATTCAGATAAAGAACATCGATCAGACGCACCAAACAATAGACAAACAACAGACCTTGGTGTCGTGTACGACGTTGCAGTTACTGCCCGCTTCTATGAATTAGAATTGACTAAAAGGGAAGAAGTTTATTTATTACTATCGTAGAACACTTTAAGTGAAGGTGTTTTATGAGTAGGCGTTATATAAACGGAAGTATCGATTTGTTTTCTTGTTTACGACGTACGAATTGATTTCGATAGGGTTTTTTGTTCGATTCATCACATGTGTTGTGACAGCAGACTTTCTGACCTAAGGTTATTGGCGGTAGGCTTATTGGATCCGAGGTCTGTTCAATATGTCTTCTCGAAGCTTAGAGCCAGCACCAAATTAATAGATTTTTAAGAGAATTTGATTATGTCTACATGTAAAGAGTTGGGATGGTTACACAGTACATTTCTATTCTTTATATTATGGAATTTTTGTATTGCAGAGATTGTTAGATTAAAAAAACTTTGGAAACACTTACCCAAATTGCTACTTCCTAGTTGCAGTGCATAATGTTCTTATCGAAATTGAACATGCATATTAATACACGTCATTGACAGTGTGTACATTTAAATGGAAATATTGTTCTTTATACCCCAGGAAAATAAATACAATTCGTTTTTAACTTGTGTTTTTATTGAGGGCAAGGACGAAAGCGTGTGTGTCACATTTAATTCACTGTCTCGGTTGGGTTTTTTGCAAAAGATTATTAAATTCATTTGCATATTTTCGATGCATTTCAAAACTGAGGCGTGAAGTACCTCCACAAGAGATTTGAAAAAGAGCTGTAAGAAAGAACCAAGAAGAAAAAGCCAGTGCAGTCTCATTGGGTCATTCATATACGTAGAAGATACAGATGCGTATTTTTTACATCTGAAATCTAGGTCTCACGTACCAAGCCGTGCAGAATCCGAAACACTATTTGTATTTTAATGCAAAATGAAAATTCATTCACCCCAGCTAGTTAAGTAACTCGGTTGCTAAGCAAAATTCCAAGTTAAAGCGCATTCCTTGAGAGTTTATATTGGCATAATCTGTATAGAAACCAAATGACCCGTTAATTAAATAAATAAATGAAATAGTCATTTGGCTAAAATCCAACCTACTTAATAACATTATTTCTTGTTTAATTGCAAACGCTTCATTATCTCTCAATATGAAGCTTTAATGAAGGAAAATACAAAATTTATGATGTGTAAGATAAATCATCTTATAAAATATTCACGATGACTATAAACAAGGATGACATACAAATGAAGATTTCTCTGCTTGTGTCTTAATGAGGTGCTTTAATGACGTGAAGGTTGTCGAATTTGTTACTTATTGTATAATGTCGGCCAGTGATAGCACGGTTCGAGGAAGCAAGCGGTCAGCGGCGTCGCCGGCGCGGTGTTGGCGCCAAGACATGGCGCCCGCCCGAGTAATTCGCGACGCGATTTTTTCTCGACATCATAAAAAAATATTAACCGTACCCCCTTGTACAATGCTACCGTTTGATTATACGTAACATTGATAAAACGGGAGCAACTATTATGAAATGACGTTTGCACGCAGCTTCAAGCCGGTGCGCAGGCAAGCCGTTCAAATCGAGACTATTGTTTTACTATCAAATCAAACGCAAGCTAATTACAAAAGAGTACATGAGGAGCGATACACTCGTGTTCGAACACATGATTGTGACTATTAAAGCAGTAACGAGATTTAATAGGTAATATATTTTCAACAGTAGCCAAGTTAACATGTGCCTGAACACGTGCCTTTTCTAGCTAGAGTATCATTAGGAAAATCTATTGTAAGTACAGGTACCCTTATATCCTAAGTAATAAGGTTGAAAAGTCGTCAGTGAACTAGTCAGGTAGGTACCTACCTCTACCTCTTTATTATGCAAAGATGGCCACTATGGCCAGTATACCTATTTAATTAAATGACCTGTTATCTATCATACAATAACGGGTTACCTATTTTGTTGTTTCAGTTCCAGGTGCCTAGCCTAATCCCATTAATGGTTGGGGGGCAGTCTAAGATGAAGCTGAATAGCAGTTTTTATACACCGTGTAAATCACATCATCACGAAGCCGTCAACCAAGCATTCTGTACATGAAACTATGTAACTTTACATAAAAATTATTGCAGGGAAACGACTCTTTTTTGGGGGGTGTAAAATCATGTTTTGTGGTAGAACTCAATGTAACGCACTCAAAACATTGTGCTGATGGACGGGTTGAATAGTACGGGGGTCGTGGAGGTGTTTAAAGTAAAAATTAAAAACTTGTATTTAAAAAAATACTTGTCAAAGAGTTGCAACTTTGACCCCTAATATCTCCCTAACTAGAAGGTTCCCAGGTATGGTGGAGAATAAGAAAATGATCGCAATGAAAGGGAGAACCAGTGCCTTTCGGCTTCGTTAAGAGGTGTTTTACACCCTTTAGTAACTTATTTAGATAGTTCAGCTGTTATTTATGTAGCTGTACTAATTTTTTAAAGTATTTTATTTAAATCAGTGTAGCTGAACAATTCAGCGTTTAATGAAACATAACGCCACTTCAGGCAGTTTAAAATATAGGTATGCAAACAACAAAAACCGACAATGGCTTAACCGCAACTAATTATGAAGATTTCACAAACGTTCTGCTCGTATTTACGAATGTTTTTGTTGTTATCTACCTTTATGTTTGTAAGTATACGTTTATGAGTGACTTGTTTTTCCAACCTTGTCAAAGTATAATATTACAATTAGTGAGCAGACATCGTTACTTAAAAGTCAGTGATGATAAGATGAACAAAGTAGCGGACGTGCATAATGAATATTAAATAAGGAAAATACTGAATTTTCGCGCACATTCAAATATTTCCGGAAAACCAGTACTACCTTGTCAGAGTTCATTGAGTATTTATATTCTGCGGTTTGTTTACTCATTTTAGTTTGTTGTGAAAGAGTCCATCAAACCCGGTAAGTGGGTATAGGGAATCTACACCTACTTTGAAGAAAATCATTGGTAAACTCAACTGAATCATCTATTTAAATATGCTTACCTTAAATATCCAGACGCAAGTCTATAAAATTAAACCGATTATATGCATGATGAATTGATGACTAAACTAGACAGTAAAATCACAACAGATTTAAAGCTCGGCTACGACGTTTAAATCTTATTTTATTACAAAGGAGAAATTCACGGTCAACTCGACCAATGGGGAGGAAGATTTTCAAAGATAATTGCACATTTTTAGCACTAATGTGCAAGTTAATTTGCCTGTCGTAACCATCTCGAAGGTACATCAATCTTCAGATTACGGTTTAAAGCGTTCTAGACGCGGCTGTAGAAAGTTGCTCGCGGCGCGACTCTGCGGCGCCCGCGCATGTCCTGCGATCCGCATTCTCCCTACCGAGCTTTAAAATAAAACTAAAAAATAAAAGCAACGTCGTAAAATACAGTGTATCGCGGAGTAATGACTTTAGAAGATTAAGTAGGGAATAGAGAAGGTCGTGCCTCGAATAAAATAAAACAAGCCCCAGAAGAGCGCTTCGCAATGCCAAAGGCAGTTACGAGTAATATCGTACAGCGTTTAGTTAGATACGGCTCCATGACAAAACATTTTTACAAACAAAGACATTGTATTTCTAAACATAATGTGCCTACTCTAGTTTAAGGTAGTATACAAGGACTCATTTAATATCTTTGTCTTCAAGGCTACGAACCGCTACGAACTTAAAGGTTTTAAATTAATAAATATTCGATTTATTTAATGAATTTCGATACCGTATTGGAACATATGTTATTTAAAACCTAACTGCACACTCATCTTGTGTCATTAATCTTGCGATCCTCCTGTCGAGGATCCAATCTTTCTTTGTAAAGGGAATTACGTATCATTTTTTTCCTTATGAAAACATAACTGTGAAGTAGTTCTGGTAAAACATCTGAAAATTATATAATGCCATCGATCGGCTGCCGGATTGTCGGCTTACCGGAAAAAATGCAACAAAGGCTTAGGTATTGTACAACTTTGACAAAGGACAATGGTGAAGAGAAAAGTAAGTCTCTAGATTTCATGAAAGAGCCTTAACCTACATTTCAAAATGATTACAAAGGAATGTCACGAAGTGAGCAGCAAAATAGTGTTTAGATAATGGTGGTGTATAAACAATCGCATCTGCGGTCGGTGTGCGAAGCGCGACTCGGCGGCGGGCGGCCTGGCGGGTCGATGAACGACCTAGCTCAGTGTGAGGCTGTTTCCTCGGCGGAGTCGTGCGGATCCGCCCTCGTTCCGTCTACCCCAGCACAATAAACAACAAAATTATTAATCCACATTAAACTAACACCAGCTTCTTTTTTCATACAGTACGCGGTAGACGCGCGAAGTTATTAGTGTGATCAATTTTGTATATAAATAGTGACCCATCCCTATTCGCAATGGAAACATGACAAAATATCGATATGCGACACTAGCGTTGCCTAGTGGGTCCATAACCAACCATAAACGTTCACCAAATTTTAATATTTTAAAACTGGTAACACGCTCATGCTGCGCACGGGCAAAATACAATGTACTGAAAAAAAATTGTCAAAAGCACAAGCAGCTGTGCTGCTGTACCACAGAAATTGTGATCATTCAGCATTTTAAGTAATACACACAAACCTTCCGGAATAATGATGATGGTCAAAATGATGATCAACGAAACCGCATCAATTAGCAAATGACAATTGGATTTTGTGGCATTTAGAACAATTAAAGAGTCACGGACACCGACACGAAAAGCGACTGTTGGGCTTTTTTACAAGCTTTTATTTAGTTTCACTTGTTTCAGATAAATAAATTAATTGTCTGTATTGCCATGTCTACGCCTAAATGTTTCAGTTAAAGTTTAACTAACTGCTATCTACTATATGGATATCTCACTGCAAATAAAATAATTTAGAACAAAGATGCTGAGCTGAAATTGTGTTTTCTCATTGTAATGCCCAATAATTTGCAGTGCAAAAGGTATCTTATTACACATTGTTTCAGTTTTTAATGCATAATAAATTAATAGATGTTTCGAAGAAGTGTTATGCATGTTACGAGCATAATAAATAGCAAAAACAAACTGATGTCTACATAATTAATAGTTTATGGCGTAAGCGATATAATGTTTATATCTGAGGGTTTAATGAACGACCTCACTTACACTTGCTGACATGCCGTACCGGACATATCAATACTCTCTAGGCGATAATAATTACATTCGCGTTAGAGTGGTCCACGGTACACATACCAGTTTCGGTGACAAGTCGCAGAACTCTCACTCGCGGATGTCGCATCGCATCTCGTGTGCACGACGCTCCATTACCAATAAATTGGCACTAGCAAAAAATATCATTTTCGCTGTACGTTGACGTACATACGTTTCTAATCACATCATATCTGGGTCAACGGAAATTTACGACGCGAACGATTCACTGAAAGCCTTTTACATCACATCTCGACGACGGACACCTGGTAGTACCAGGATCCGATCTGCATGAGGCGTAGCACACACACACTAATTGGTGGATATTTTTTTGGACATGGTTCGCTAACTAAAATCAAATTACCGATTCAATATCATTTAAATATTAATTTGTAATGCAACGTCACAATCTATTTGATTTTAATTATTGATTAAGATTAACAACGACGACATCGCGACTTATTAGGAGACAGTGGAAATGTAATGACTGACAGGCGCATTCGAGATCATTAGATAGGTATGCAAGAGAAAAAAAATCTGGGAACAAGAGAAAGTATTCGTAAAATAACACAGTGAAACACTGCATCAGAAATGATCAATAATCATGTGTGGGCGTGGACATCAGTGCAGTGATAATTGAAAGTGCCATCACTTGCAGGCACTCTGTACCAGATAGAATCTGTGTCAAGTCGTTTTCACGGTCTTGCCGATGTTCTATACAAAATTGACCATGACTTGGGATGGGCGCGTGTCGCGCTTGCGTAGGTGTCTTCGGGCAACATCCGCTCAAAAACTATTAAATTACGATCACAAGTGCTTCGGTATTTGATTGCCAGTTTGGCACTCATGTTCTGCCGCTGATCATAAAATTAAAGGTTTTCAGGAAAAAGCTATCGAGGTACACGTAAAGCACAACGCAAGTGTACTAGGAACTTACTGTTAACACGGTAAATTTGTTTCAAACGGTGTTTTGTCCTAATTTGTGGTAATTTACGTTGCGGAGTGTTGGAGCACTATGGGGAGGTACCTTAGGCACGCACGCGGCATTACGCAGAACTCGAAAGCAAGGGAAACTACTTTGCGACCATTCTGTAATCTGCCCAACATGGTCATTTCAATTTCGTCATATCTGGACACTTTCTAAAGAAACTGCAACATGTAAGTAATAACAGTGGCAGACAAGACGCAGCCTAGCTTCCAGTGGAAACATGCGATAATAAGGTGTAATTGCACACCACCTCTGTGACTATATTTAGCAGCAAACGCTCTGGAACTAGCTGCGCATGCGACTAGTGCAATTACGTAAAGCGGTTGAGCCATTTCTAATCTAAAAATAATCGTAGGCTTTGCAGACATCGGCGCCACTGGGATCGTACGAGAAAGTAAAGACAATATTTTCATATCATATGGACAACAAAGTTGAATATGATAAGCAATTGTAATTCTTGAATAAGTAGTTTTGTTTACTCTTGACAATCCACAGATAACTGTTTAAACCCACTCAAAACCATTACCTATTTCAGAGAAGATACAATGAGATACAGCCCAGAATTACAAAGGAACTGCATAAACTTTGCGATTATTAACGTTGCACAGTTGTACACAAAGCTGATGAGCAGAAAATAAATAAGCACGTTAAAAACTGAAACATCTATCCAGAAAGTAACACTAATGATAATTGCTGGGTTTTTTCAAAGAGTAAACCGTAGATATTTTGTAGGGAGGTGACACTAATACTTTACAGTGGTTAAGTATATCCGTGACGTGGACTAATACATCGGTGGCGCCGGTTAATCGTTCGTCTGCGCGTGCGACGCCGACCGCGACGGTGCGATGCGAATTTTCCCCAGCACTCGTACCATTAGGGAAGCTATCATTAAAGCGGCGACAGGGCTGATCAACCGTTACATTCAGCTTACGACTAGACATTTTAATACTCTGTGTGTAAATTGCATTTTAATTTCATGACGTTATTAATCGTTATCACATACTTTTCAAACTCAAAATTAATTTTGGAGCTTTCTTATTCGTAAACGTCAAGTACAATACAAGTCGATGATTTAAAGTGCAGTGGGTCTAGTTGAACGTGCGAATGAGGGGCAAGGTACACGCGACACATCTGCACCGACCTTAATTACACGTATGATCTGGGCCACTGCTCTCTCTTAAATCAAACTCGAAAGCCCTAGAACCCCACTTATCAACATTCGATGATTCGCCCTGCACGTGAACGTTACTCGCGTAGCTTATGCAACCAGTCACTGACCTCCTCGACTTGTTTGTGATGTATTTCATTCAATGATAGCATTTCGTGATGAGGGACACGCTAATTTCTTGTACTGTTACTTACTAGTGATCGTATGCTTTCTGAAAGGCAACGATATGTTGGCCACGTTTATGTCTTATGATGTAAGATTTCAACGTTTTCAAATTATTAAATTCAAGAGGATGTGCGAAAGGTAAGTTTAATGAGAAAAACTTCCATAAAAGTTAAGTATTTAGGCGTGCCAGAGAGAGACGCGCCCCAAGTATCCATTTAAAACCACATTAATGTTCCCTAGTGTAGGTTTACAACGTTGTGAGCGTCGCTCGAGGGACGGGAGCAGGGCGGTGAACTCAAATGCATCCTGTATCCGAAGTCGGTGATGTCGGCCAACTTACTATCTTTACTAGGAAATGTGGGTGTTAAGAAGCCAGTGTTAGTAGCACACCCCGGCTCACACATCTTCTTGGTAGGTTAATTGGCCGCTTTGTGTCTCTCTACAGTTCCATTTCTTCACACTTACCTACACGTCAACTAAAGTGAGCCTTGTTCAATAAATAATTACAAACCTCCTCATTCTGTATGAACAGATAATATTTTACAAAGCTATTTCAAAATTTTGCAGTCATGTTTACATTAAGTATAGGCGATAAGCATTCATTAAATTAACATAATATACGGGTAATAACTTAAACGGGTATAAACCTTACTTATATACCCACATGACATTTGTACTGTATTACGAGGACACTGAATCTACCACCAATCATCTTCCATCTCGTAAGGACCTAAATTGGTAAATACGCAATATATGCAAAACTAAGAATTGCAGGATCAATAAATAGAATAATTTACACATAAATATGTGTAGTTTTGTTTTCGAGTTTTGTCCGCGTAAATGTAAAATGTTTATTGATAGTGGTCGATCAGAATGCGTTGGCGCAGTGTCGTATGTCGGTTGCCATCGCACAGGCGCTCGATTCACCGAACCGGCTTACTTCCTGCAGCACAGGCATGTGCCATGAATAAACACATCTTCCAATGCATCCGTCACCAATATTCATATTAGTTTCGACTCTTTTATACCGAGAATGATTGCTCTGATAAGTGACATTTTCCAAGTTTCAAAATCGTTGTTCCGAAATGGCGCAATACTGCATAGATTCTGTTAAATTTTTGCAAAAACGGTCCTTAAACGAGGCAGGCATCTTCAAATATGGCTATATTATCACGCTACTTGCGTTGCAGACTTGTGGTATATTGATCATTCCTTAAGATGATTATTTGCATGTCCGTATTCTCCAATTATTTACCATATTAGTCGCGCCGTCATCAGAACAGCTTTCATACCATAATGACAAAAAATAAACAGCTCATAGTTTGACCGAAACCGCTGAACCGCGCCCAAGGAAGGCGCGACGAGGCTGGGGGCGGGAATCACACTGTGGCACGACGTTCGTGTTAATTCGGAAATACGAAGATTACCAAAGCACATACTCTTTCTGGTTCCATTAATATCTATATTTAATTCAAGCTTTTACAGTATTTTCACGTTTTATGCTTATTCTTACTTTTGTTTTCCATCGGCTGATCAAGCTCGCGGAGATGATTTCTTTTTAATTTAACAACATCTGTCGCAATCAAGGACAGACATGAACTGTAATTTGCTTTCTTTCATATACTTGTTTTTCAGACCGCCATCGACACTAGCGCGAAGTGTAAATTGAGTTCCAGAATTTAACTACGAAACGAGATAATTTAAAATAGATACATAAAAACGCAGCGTCGCTATAGCAACACCGCTACAACGCACCGTGTGCATAGGCTCTTATAATGCCAAAAGAATACACGGTCACGTGATCGAAGCTGCGGGCACAACTAGTAAAACAATAATCGCGTACATCGAAATCGTACTGCACGTCGGAAATCTTAGTGTTCTCAAATACTTAGGAGCGATAAAATGTTTGCTTTGTTGGCTCCAATGGTTTTATTCAAGTCATCAAGCATACCGTTAAGTAAGCTGTAGCTAGGGAATAGCTATTAGTTGGTCGTCGGTGTGTTAGCGGTACGACTGCCACATACAAAGCGTAGGAACCTCGCCATTTTAATATTTGCCATACAATTTGCATGTTTGACTAGGAAACGTTTTCCGGTAAGACCCCCGCATTTACTCGGACCGCATTAACTATTGTTTATTTTTGTGTATGTAACAAAGATTCAGCGGACTTCAGTGCAAACAAGCAAGTCAAGTAACGCATCTCGTATTGTCTCAAGGGTACTCAAGGACCGTTTAAAATTCAGCAGCAATTACCAGCCCTGGTGGTGCTTGCTGCAGCTGACCTCGTTTGTGAAGCCAGTCACCTCGTGCGGAACGCGATGCAGTTTTAATTACCGAGGCCGCCTCTCTTTCTTGCCCCTTTGATTGTCGTACCGTCTGAAGGTGACTTTTCGTCCCCATAAAATTTAAGTTTCTAAAAATTTGAGTTCCGTTTCTTACGAGTTTGACCTTAGTAATTATAAATTATTATGACGAACAGTCACAATTTCCAAGACGCATATTGACGTCGGTTTCGCTGAATGGCCAGTATGAAAAACATATGAAATAGTGACCGGTGACGTCAGGAAATTATCTCAGAATTTATGATACATCAATGATTTAATAGTTTTCTTACTCTGCATCTTGTACAATTATTGAGACAAGTACGCGATAAGTTTATGAAAGCTAACTGTCAGTAGCATTATTATAATGTGTTCCACGGTGATTGATGTTTGTCCTTCACGTGTCACTACCTCAGCTAAAGGGGTATCGGATGGAGCAAACCAAACGAATAATGAACGCGACACACAGGTTCGCGACGTCAATATCTATTCTGTGGTTTTGCAATATGGTGATTCGTGATAAACGTGAGATCAACTGTCTAGGGCGTTTTATCAAATTATTTATTTATGTAAAAGCTCACTGAATCTGACAAAAAAATCTTGAATGAAAACCGTCCGGACAAAAAAATGACTGGTTATTTATCCATTGGTTATGAAAGGAATTGTAGAGATGGCCGGGTTTAAATACTTTGCATATTATAATTAAAATTCCTGTCTTTTTGTCAATAATTAACTGTGTGATGTCTTGTTAGCATATAATATTGATTATTAAATTTATTCGTAGTCAGTAGTTCTTTTAAATACGTAGTTATGTAATTGAGATGATAAATGAGAGATAGACAAATAAATAACGAGACACGCATATTCAAAGGTTTACTTTGAATGATTAACAAGTTAACTATAAGAAGTGCATTAAATGAAAAATGTGGCTAATAAATATCGACGGATATAATATAATATGGTTGTGTGCTGTGACGTAAAAAAATAAAAACAAATATTTATGTGAGCATCAATTAATCATAACGGGCATTTGAAACAAGTATGATCTGTCACAGTGTTGTACGTCAGTGAGGTGCCTACTTTCGCTAGCAAATTTTCTAGTACAACGCCGACTCCACTGACTAGTTGCGCAATAGTCAGAAGCGTGGTAAACACTTGTAATTATTATTGTAATAGCGTTCTAATCTGAACGAGGTGCAAGGTGCCAGGGCGTGGCGAGAAAGCGCCTTAACGACCCATCTCTGTAGCGAAACTGGGTACTGTGACTTGACAATAGAATGGATACTTAAAACAATTGTTATGGGGCACAGAAGTCCCGGATACACCAATTGTAGCGTTTTGCAATAAGGTTTTTTTAACTCTTCTTTGCGAGCCATTTAGAGTTGCACCGGGTGCATATTCTTTGCTAGAAGTATACGTTACACAGAGTTTGATTACATTGCGAGGTGACAAAAGAGACAAAATTAACCATTATTCATGATGTACATTCATACAACTTTTACGACGATGTCTTCACAGTGCACAGTCCTGTAACACTTAACACGCGAATTATAACTAAATGCTAAGTCCGTGGAATTAATCATTCGTTCCCATTTCTCAATACCTAGAAACGAATGGCAAAGAAACATAAATCTTGTAATAATTGTCTATTGTGGTGAAGAGCAGCAAAGACAATAAATAAAACCTACTTAGCCTAAATAAAGTCGAGGAATAGAAGACAATCACCGAATAATAGGTCATCCATTTGGATTCTAGAACTTCATGTTTGCGGGAAACGGTGATGCAAGATACGAGTATAAAAAAAGATCGAATATTCGGGAAAAAAAAGCAGAACATTTTCTTTTATTTGGTGCTG
Source organism: Cerastis leucographa (assembly GCA_963082945.1). Classification (NCBI taxonomy): domain Eukaryota; kingdom Metazoa; phylum Arthropoda; class Insecta; order Lepidoptera; family Noctuidae; genus Cerastis; species Cerastis leucographa. Next base: position 12,317,889 of record OY720362.1, on the reverse strand, counting down.
TGAAAACAAATGGCCAATGGTCAATGAGCTTTAGTCCAGGTAATCAAAGGGTGGCAGCACTTTTTTAGCTACGGTAATCACTACATAGTATAAAACAAAGTCGCTTTCTCTGTCCCTATATCCCTATTTATGCTTAAATCTTTAAAACTACGCAACGGATTTTGATGCAATTTTTTTTTAATAGATAGAGTGATTGAAGAGGAAGGTTTATATGTATAATAACTATATATTTTTCATCACACTTGCACGTAAACAGTGTCATAACATACAGGTTAACTTGGCCGTAATGCCCCTTATAAAACCCTAGGGCGGTAAGTATTTTTTTTTTAATTTTCATCACACTTGCACGTAAACAGTGTCATAACATACAGGTGAACTTGGCTGTAATGCCCCATATAAAACCCTAGGGCGGTAAGTAATTTTTTTTTAATTTACAGCACAGCATGACAGCACACAGGTCATGCAAATTCAAGCAAGGAGTTTACACGCAATTGAAAAATTGTCTTAAAATGTTATTTAAACAGGAATTTCATTTAATATCGCTACATGTTACTTAACTACTCAACTAATGTTCTAAAATCTAAATAATCGATAGTTTTTTGTATCCAAAAACCGTTTTTTTTTTTTTTTTTACACGGCGTCATGGCTGTATACCTAGGTAAGTATTTGCCTTTAGCGTTTCTGAACAAAACATTTGTATAATCTGTGGTGTGGGCAAACAGCCCGCCATCCGCTTAAAAATCAGTTCACGTATTTCGTAATAATATGTGTTGACTTGTGTATATTCATAATTATTAACTCGCAAATGTGATGAAAAACATTGTATGTTTCACGGGCGGTACGGGAATTACGAACCTCGACTCAGAAAGCCCTCAGTCTTCGACTTCGGGCTTCTACTAGAGCCTCGATCGTAATTCCTTACTTACCGCCCTTAATACACAATATACTATTATACCCGTGCGAAGCCAGAGCGTACCGCTATGTTTTTATATACAACGTTCACAGTTTTTCTGTACTGTATTTAGTATCAGCATTGCACCCGTGCGAAGCCGGGGCGGGTCGCTAGTAAGAAATAATTGTGCCAAATGAGATGATTCCAATATTTCAATTGAATCTTAAATTGTGAATGCGATGACAGGTACCCTGCTAGCTTATGTGATGATATAATTTCAGAAGTTTTTTCCCACAGTTATAATCGAAGAAAAAACGGAATACATCACCAGCTTTTCCGCAGGAAGAGGTTTATCCGGTCATTGTTGCATTTATAAAATTAGATTTTGCAATAGACTAGCAACTGGAAATTAGATTTGAAGTTCATTTATTTCGAATACCACGAAGCGTCAGGAAGGTGACAGAAATGAATAAAGCAACATGCTTTATTTTTTGGTCATTCTACCTTAAACACTTGGTTCAAGCATGTCCCATCGTGCGGTTTCGAATGAGGATAACCACAACCGGAGGAAAAGAGTTCCTGTGGTAACCAGAGATAATATGATATTATGTATCAGCTATCAGGAGTTATGCCCGACTCGTCACTGTTCCGATTCGTCACCAAATTTTTTTTTTTATAAATTATGTCCCGATTCCTCATCATAGGAGAACAAAGGATTTTTTATTTAATATCGATGTTCCCGACTCGTCATCAGTAAAAATTTGGGTTTCAAACGTACAGTTAGTAAGAAAAACATTGCATGTTTTTTAAATCGATTTATTTACAAAAACCTCAATTTAAAAAACTCACTAACATCAAAATTTATTTTCTTAAATGTAAATAAATTTTAAAAAAACTTTTCGTTGATAAGCGTCAGTATAGAAATTAAACGTATGATGCGTATAAAGTACTAGGATGTCATTTAAATACGTAGGAGCTTGCCTCATAAATACTTCAAGTAAATTACTCAAGCCTATGAAGTAGCAGGCTGTAATTTTTCTGACAAATTGAATCTCTATGGTCATAATTTAATCAAATCAAAATTAAATGCATTCAAGTTAGTTCGTTAGCGCATTACTTGAGAGAAGGACAGTAGACCAGTTTAGCCTGAATAAAGTTTTTAGGGAAAGAATAAATCGAAAAATTGCCCGGTAAATTGAAAAATTTATCAAAATCATATCATCATCCCATCACCCTACAGTAGTCCACAACTGGACATAGATAATATTTGAAACAGTTGTGAATCGTGATCTTTTGTTTTTCGATGACGAGAAGGAACAGTGACGAGTCGGGCGTAATTCTGTATCAGCTAGACTGAACACGCTGTGATTTACATAAGTTGTGTACGTAGTCAAAAGACCATAATATAATAACATTTTCTGAATTTTCTAGAGCCTGATATTTGCTCAATAATCGAACTATTTTTAGAATAGTAATGGCTGTACATTTTTATTAGTGTTTAGGAAAAATTCTACGTCCCAGCCTTCAGCATGTCCTTAGTCGTCTTTTATTGCACATACAAGGCGAGGGCGTAAACTTTATTTTGTTTACCGTGTCACTGTTTACATTTATATCTTAGCTTCTTCAGGGCTTTTTCATTATTTATACTTTTTCAAGTAACTGATTCGTGATGTATACTTTTTTAAGTAAGTCATTCAACAAGAATGGCTTAAGCTTCGTCAGGATGGGACATCCGGTGTTTAAAGAAGGATGGTAGGATAAGTTACGTTTTATGCGCCATTGAAAGGCTTCGGATAAGAAATTGAATCTTAAAACCGACGAGAGCTCTCAAGTCTTCCTAAATAAAGTTGATGCAGCTGAATACCAGTGTTACATGGAGCGACTGCCTATTGGGTAATATGATACCCCCTGTAACGACTGTCAAAGAACTATAAAATTTCGACAAGACTATCGTACTGAGTTTGCCGTCTGCGGAGCAGACCTTGTAGGGTATACGAGACGATAAAACCAATTACCAGTGGTGCACCCTGGCCCTGGATCGAAAGAATTGGAAGTCACGGGGAGAGGATTTTGCCCAGCAGTAGAGGGTTACGCAGGCTAACAGTAACTGTGTCTTTAAATTTCCTACTTATGGACACTACCTAGTTACGGATCAGGTCTTAGTTTAGTTCTGCAGTTTGAGAACCCATACCACTTGAACTGTGTCATCACTAATCTAGGAGTGAATCAAAAACATACACGGAGTATTCCAGAAAGCAACACGTCATATTATGTTCTGATCTACGTTTAGTTTGTCATATTGTGGGTTGGGCAACTTGGGCATGACAGGGAATAAAGTGGAGGTGCGACATACGACACCGTTTTGGGGCGAGTTGTTTAGTTACTAACCAAACCTCACCCAAAACTCAACCGACGGAATTAAGGGTATTACCTTGCTCAATGACCTTTAAGATTTGACCTCTGTACTAGTATTTGTTACTTTTGCGCCCTCTACAGACAAACGAACATACTAAAATAAAACGAACTGAAGATTAGGCAATAACACAGATGTGTCTCAGAGTTGTCAACGTTTTTGCCTATTTTATTCGCTCTTTTACGAGTCTCGAATCTATAATAAATTATTTAATAGTAAACAATTGTATTTTACCTGCTGACCCAGCTTTTATTCTACTACATGATACATTCTGAAGGTCTGATGATAACCAGGTAAGTGCTTATCGGTTCTCAGTAACGGTAATAGTTAGGATTACCTAGCTTTCAACATTTATCTAATCGAGTACGGGTGCTACTACATGATACATTCTGAAGGTCTGATGATGACCAGGAAAGTGCTTATCGGTTCTCAGTAACGGTAATAGTTAGGATTACCTAGCTTTCAACATTTATCTAATTGAGCACGGGTGCTACTACATGATACATTCTGAAGGTCTGATGATGACCAGGTAAGTGCTTTTCGGTTCTCAGTAGCGGTTATAGTTAGGACTACCTAGCTTTCAACATTTATCTAATTGAGCACGGGTGCTACTACATGATACATTCTGAAGGTCTGATGATGACCAGGAAAGTGCTTATTGGTTCTCAGTAACGGTAATAGTTAGGACTACCTAGCTTTCAACATTTATCTAATTGAGCACGGGTGTTACTACATGATACTTTCTGAAGGTCTGATGATGACCAGGTAAGTGCTTATCGGTTCTCAGTAACGGTTATAGTTAGGACTACCTAGCTTTCAACATTTATCTAATTGAGCACGGGTGCTACTACATGATACATTCTGAAGGTCTGATGATGACCAGGAAAGTGCTTATTGGTTCTCAATAACGGTAATAGTTAGGACTACCTAGCTTTCAACATTTATCTAATTGAGCACGGGTGTTACTACATGATACTTTCTGAAGGTCTGATGATGACCAGGTAAGTGCTTATCGGTTCTCAGTAACGGTTATAGTTAGGACTAACTAGCTTTCAACATTTATCTAATTGAGTACGGGTGCTACTACATGATACATTCTGAAGGTCTGATGATGACCAGGAAAGTGCTTATCGGTTCTCAGTAACGGTAATAGTTAGGATTACCTAGCTTTCAACATTTATCTAATTGTTCACGGGTGCTACTACATGATACATTCTGAAGGTCTGATGATGACCAGGAAAGTGCTTATTGGTTCTCAGTAACGGTAATAGTTAGGACTACCTAGCTTTCAACATTTATCTAATTGAGCACGGGTGTTACTACATGATACATTCTGAAGGTCTGATGATGACCAGGTAAGTGCTTATCGGTTCTCAGTAACGGTTATAGTTAGGACTACCTAGCTTTCAACATTTATCTAATTGAGCACGGGTGCTACTACATGGTGACAGGTGACATCATCATTCACCAAGGTCTTCATGACACCTTTGAAATGAGTCCAAACACGAAGGTTCTACGTAGTGCCGTCACTGAGATCCTATACCCACCTTCGGAGTCCACCATCAGTTAGGTGACATCATCATTCACCAAGGTCTTCATGACACCTTTCAAATGAGTCCAAACACGAAGGTTCTACGTAGTGCCGTCACTGAGATCCTATACCCACCTTCGGAGTCCACCATCAGTTAGGTGACATCATCATTCACCAAGGTCTTCATGACACCTTTCAAATGAGTCCAAACACGACGGTTCTACGTAGTGCCGTCATAGAGATCCTATACCCACCTTCGGAGTCCAGCATCAGGTAGGTAACATCATCAGTCACCAAGGTCTCCACGAGCCCTTTCAAATGAGTCCAAACACGATGGTCCTACGTAGTGCAGTCACTGAGATCCTATACCCACCTTCGCAGTCCAGCATCAGGTAGGTAACATCATCAGTCACCAAGGTCTCCACGAGCCCTTTCAAATGAGTCCAAACACGACGGTTCTACGTAGTGCCGTCACTGAGATCCTATACCCCACCTTCGGAGTCCACCATCAGGTAGGTGACATCATCAGTCACCAAGGTCTTCATGACACCTTTCAAATGAGTCCAAACACGACGGTTCTACGTAGTGCCGTCATAGAGATCCTATACCCACCTTCGGAGTCCAGCATCAGGTAGGTAACATCATCAGTCACCAAGGTCTCCACGAGCCCTTTCAAATGAGTCCAAACACGATGGTCCTACGTAGTGCAGTCACTGAGATCTTATGCCCACCTGCGGAGTCCACCATCAGGTAGGTAACAGCATCAGTCACCAAGGTCTTCATAAGACCTTTTAAATGAGTCCAAACACGACGGTTCTACGTAGTGCCTTCACTGAGATCCTATACTCACCTTCGTAGTCCACCATCAGGTAGGTGACATCATCAGTCACTAATGTCTCTATGACCCTTTCAAATGTGTCTCTATCCGTCAAACGAAATTCTCAAGATAGCTAAAAACGATAAAAAAATAAACACAACAGAAAAAAGTATTTGATAGGGTAGGTACTTATAATAGTTTTGGAGAGCTTGACCACACTTCACTTTAAATTTATTTTTATATTTAGGCATAGTCAGGCTTAGTCTATGAACACAAAATGAAATTACAATCTACTATAAATATATTAACAAGCTTAATTTCTATTTTTAATTTACCAAATATTTATATTTATACTATTTACAAAATGTTTTAATTCATAAAACATTCAAAAAGACAACTTTTGTATTTAATTTCGAAAAATTTACGCGCGTATAGCCCACCCGTCGCAAGAGTCATCGAGACACTAATGTATCGCGTCCCGTCGTTGCGGCACAGGCCTTTGCGGGGGTGCTCCAGCGGGGTACTGGTGAAGTTTCGGCTTGCTATTTATTATTTTAAAAGATTAAAGGATATTCGAAAAAAAAAACAGGTAGAATTGTGAAGTACGACATTTCCTATTTTTTGGTACTCAATTGATGCCAAACTATTAAGCCGTTACATAGAACATTTACAATTTAGGTTTAAGAAGGACCTATTTACTACAATTTATTCATAAAATTTGGGAATGTTTATTAAAATTTTAAACAGGAAGATGCATTTATGATGACCCTAAGTATAACATATATTTTTTATATGGAAAACGCCTAAAAGGATTCATCTACAAACTTCTTTTAACATACGGTGTTTTTGGGATTTGAGCAATGTAATCCCCTTAATTACTTTTTGCGGGACGGCATTGGAATTCAGATGTCAATCGACGCACATTGATCAATTATTAAAAGTTAGCGACCCATCATTATTTTTTGGTCAAAGTGTCGATAGTTCGAAAAACATTTTATTAAGACTTGAAGGCAAGTTGTTTACATTATACTACAACATCATCATAATGCAGTCAGTAGTTTAATGGATACCTATGCCATTTCAAAGTTTTCTCGAAAGCGAAAATATTATATCAAGACTAAATTATAGTTGTTTTGCGCTCCTATTCAAGTTGAGATGGTTATATTATCAGTCAAACTGTGATTTGAAAAAAATTGTGCAACTTAAGGTCTGCACTTTTTTTTGGTACACAAACAAAAAGTAAAATAGATCGATTTACAATACAAATAAATATATAAATTAATATACTGATACTTACTAACTTCTCAAAGTTTGAACTGTGTTACTTTTAAAAGTGAAATTAGTACACTATCATTTTTAACCCCCGTCCAAAAAAAGTTATAAGTTTGACGTGTATCTGTGCGTCTGTCTGTGGCATCGTAGCTCCTAAACGGATGAACCGATTTTGATAAAATTGGTTTCGTTTGAAAGGTAAGGATTTTAATTGAGTGTTATTAGCTGTGTTTTGAGAAAATCTGCTTAGCCATTTGAAGATCATCAGCTCTTTGCTAGTTGATGAAGGGATATTAACAACTTCCACTGGTGTGATCGATTTGAAATTTTGTCACTTGTCACCACGAGTCCGAACATGTCCCTTTTTTACGTGTGTTTACCGGTTTCTATACTTAATAAAATCTGCTTTTTTTTAGTTCACGGTGCCTCAATCAAAAATATTGATTTATTCAATATTTTTTCGTTACATCAAACAGTGAAGCCGCTATCAAAGGCCAATAAAGATAAACTATTTAGTTATAATTTAGAGAGAAGTATAAATTGGAACTGCCTGGTTTTAACAAAGTACTCAAAATATACAATACTAAGTTAAATTATATGAAAACGATTTTCCGATGCTACTTAATGTTAACAATACACGTTTGATTCACGATTTCAGTATTTAATCATTTCGTCCCCTTAACTTTTGGAAATTGATCACTGTGCGACATCAGTGGTTAATTGCATTTATGACTGTATTAACATCAATCCCTTTGTCAATGCTAATTCAGGGTTTGATCACTGGGTGAGACCAGTCGAGATATTTCATTCAGGTCAAAGGTCGTCGGGATTTAAACCCGTTTAATGCCGTAATATGGCATGGACTTTCAAGCTTAACAAAATGTGGGCGTGTTATACTAACACCTCTCTTCATACTCTCTCGGGTAGTACAATGTGAAAACTAGTAGAAACTAATGAATAGCAGTAAGTATGGTGTTCGATTTCCTAACATATAAATTGTCAAATAACATTAATGTCCGTTTTCACCAACACTAAATTTATAAGTGCGCGTAAAAGGATTTTATGAATGACTATGGACAAAGCTTAAGCAAACACAATTTATCAAGCCTAACGAGTTGATCTACATAATTAAGGTTAATAAAACGCTCCTATCCATAAATAAAGAGGGCGCTGGCAGCGCGTGATATTTGTAGAAAGTGTAAACAGATAAATGTTTTATTAATTCAGTCATTATTTTAATCAAATTAAGTCAAAATAAACTAGTTCAAAATTGGTATGTTACAGAAAAAATATGTCCGTATTTTTAATATTTCCGGTTTATTCTATACATAGGAGAATTATTAGTGAAACTCGAAATAATTAACCCGGCGGTAATGTGGCGGGGTGTAGCATACCCCACCAATTCTTTTTGCTGGCGTACATTTTTATTATTGTAAGTTACGTGTTAGCGCCTTCGCGTAGCTGGAGCTGAGCTTGTGCAGGAAGGCACAGTGGCGTGATCGAAGTGTGGCGTCAGCCGGCGGCGGCGTTCGAGATACACACGATTATATGTACGTGGGGTATGTGACACCCCGCCACATAGTTTACGTGTGCTTTTAATCATAACATTCTTACATTTAATTTTATTATTTCTTGTCTTTTTTAGGCATTTGACATATATGGGTGAAAACAATAGGGAAAATAGACTTAGGTCTATGTTATACGATCTATTAGAAAATTCTTCAGATGAATCGAGCAAGGCCATTTGTCTTGAACACGCTATTTTTTCCTGCAAAAACGGTGCTAATTCTGAATCTAGTTCTTAATGATAACTTTAGTTATTTTAATGTTTTTTTTTTATTCAAGATCTCTTGTTCTAAGTCTTTTAGAGTTTTATTTTGTTTAATTTAGTGACATTAGTTTATTTTAATAGGATTGATGCTTCTTATCGAAGACTGTTTTGATTTGAAACTTAAAATTTGTGCCTGAACTTTGGTAATAAAAACTATTAAAATATAATAATATAACTAAGTTTTTCAAAATATAAGTATAGGGATTGTGTTTTAATAAATAAAATTTCAACTAATTTTGATTATTATAATCATATACAGGCAGTTTAGTTTACGGGCATGTCATACCCCGCCACATGCTCAATGAAATATTTTGTCACCACACTCCCGCCGGGTTAAAGCAAATGAAATAGTTACGGAAATCCTTGAAATAAAAATCTAAACAGGTGTGTTCTTTTTACTTTTTCAAATCTGAACTGCTTCGTTGGTCTTGTGGTGGCAAGACTACTTTTGAGCATGAGGTCCTGGTTTTGATAATAATCAGCTTGGGTAAAGTGTTATTGGAGTTTTCCAAATTAAAGAAATTTTACAGCAGCTGGATTAGAGCCTGATTGATGGCAATAGGCTTTCGCCGTATTACATGGCACTTAAACATGTCATAACTGGTGGAACTCCTGAGCCACCCTAGTCCTTGAGAAATAACAAGCATGACTTCTAATCTGATCTATCCTGTACTGTTCCACTGCAGGACATGATTGACCTGTTGTGGTTCGCCTTGCATCTAACCCACTGTGGGTCCCAACCCAAATCACTGACTGTTTGAGCTCATGCCTCGCCTGACATGCAACAGACATATAATATGTATACCTATTTCAATGTAGCCAGTAACTTTTTGGGTAGCATCCATACATATTCTCAAACTTATTATTTACATCTGATCAAATTAATGGACTGCACAAGTTCATTTTTATTTATTAAAGTCCATCAGACTGCACTAGGGAGAGAAGTGATAAAACATTCAGTTTAAGTAGGGCACATGAATAAAGGGGTAAAATAATTATCATAGTGCACTAGCATTCAACACGAGTCCATTGCCCTCGCATACTAACCTATGAAAGTTTTGTGCATGTGTGAAACACTGAAATGTGACCTACTTTTAAAGTGACAAATTGTGTTAATAGAATGCTCACACAATGTTTTTATTTTGCCTAGAACTGATAAAGGTGGAGTGCGGTATGTAGTTTACAATGTACTTACTATGTAAATAAAGAGTGTTTTGTTTGTTTACTAATGAAGTTTTCTATTTTAGTTTTATTACTTTGTTTCTTTTATTTCTGGAGTAGTCAAAGAATAAATTAGTTCTACTTGTTTTGCTTGGAAAATAAAAAATAGGGCACACAAAGAAAGAGATCCAGAATCAAATTTATTTGCGAAAAATGTAGGTAACAAATCATGGTGTTGTAATATAAATCATTGTGTTTATGAGAAAATTAACTTTATCTGTATGGAATGAATGATAAAGCTTTTAACCTATGAGTCATATTGATCTTAGAGCTACAGAAGTTTATGGCTTTCAGGAAAAGAAATGACGAATACACTCTGCTACTCTTTTAAAAGTGTAAACTAGTTGGTCTGTGGATTTTTGACCACCCATTACATACGAAGTTCATTCTCAGAAAGTGTGTTAAACCTGGCTGTCATTTGTAGATCTTTGACTGCCATTTCTGGTAGACAGTGGCCTGAAAGTCTGAAAACCTAGTACTAACTAGTTTGTGCAGCTCAGATAGGCAGTTGTTCTATGTAAAATACCAGTATTTAGCTGCATTCAGTTAGACTGGAAGCCGATCGAACCTAGTTAGGAAAGACTAGGCAGATTAAATGATAACTCATCTAATATATAAAATTCTCGTGCTGCGGTGTTTGTTACCAAACTCCTCTGAAATGATTTGTATGAAATTTTGTGTGCATATTGGGTACGGTAGGTTTGAGAATTGGCCAACATCTATTTTTCATACCCCTAAAACCCATCAAAATTTCCATGTGATTGAAGTCACGGTCAGGCAGCTAGTAATGTTTTAAATATGTATTAAACTAAATGTGTTGTGATAAGTGACCACATGATTAGCGGTGTAAGTGGGACTTAGTATGTAATTACATCAAACGAGGGCAGTTACGTGTGTCACTGTCTACTATCACAGCCTACATATCACAACAAGGATGTGTCCAGTGCCAAGATTTGGCCACCACAATTGACTTTAAATCACTTCTGGTTGCACCATTTGCAACCATTACATTCTAGTTTTACTTCATAATATCTGATAGGGAGCCAACTAAACCAACTACATTAAAAAAGGTTCAGAACAAGAAGGATAATATGGGCTTATACTCTGCAGCAATAGCCAGAACAAGAATGCAGGAAAAAAAAATGTTACATGATAATGGTAATACCATGTGAAAGTAAAAGCTGAACAAGACATTGCTTTGGAAATTCCAAAGTAATGGCAGAAAACAAGATTTCTAATATCACCTAATCATTAAATTAGTCTGGTTATAGTATTAGTCATAAACTAGGCATTTGGAAGTAATTGCTTACTCCAGTACTTTATGAATTCCTAGTACCTTTGCAGCATTTATGAAGACCATAATATTGAATAGGGAGTGTAAGTAAAGAGAATAAGTGTGATTTTAGCTTAAACAATAACCTTTCTATGTCATGTTCACAGACTATTAGCAGAGTAAGTGCCTGTGATAATGTGAACATACCCGCAATGCTTTCACTTTAGACTGATGAAACATGCTTCATGCCAAAACAAGTTAGGCACAATATGTTTCACTTATCATTTTCTATGCTTTACATAAATATGACAAACAAAATGTTATTATGTGAAAACAAATTAGGTCATATTTGCTTAAGAAGTAGATATTATTGTTCTATGATATGAATATAGAAATGATCTGCTGTCAATGCTTTACTTAACAGGATAGACAGGTTGTTTAGTTATTTATATTTATAACTGTACAATAACATAATATACAGAAACTGTTTATATTTAGATCCTGTTCTGTGAGGAAAATAAATAGATTTACGAGATTTAATAATGAATTGTATTCATATTGTTTAGTAATTGGTGCTGTTAACTTAAATTTATTTATTTGGTTCTTAAATGTTGTGGTTTATACAATTGACAAAAACAGATTATTATCTATGAACTGAACTATGTATTTATCAGCACATTTGTAAGTTAAAGCTAATGTCCCAGTAATTACAGCCTTAGTTCGAGTACAACAGTAAACATGTATGACTGGTTAATGCACGTAAAGGAAAAGAAATCGCGCAGGAACCGCTCACTATTGAAATGATTGCATAAAAAACAGATATGATTACTCACGGTTCGGCCTCTATAGACTGCAAGCGAGCGACATAATTCGATGGAATGTAGCCTTCTTGTTTGGTCTTCTTGCTTCTAGCTAACCACCAGTCACCTTGTGTATCATTTAAGATTTCTAAATGTTCCCCTTTTCTAAAGCTAAGGTCCTCATCGGTACGGGCATCGTAATCATAAAGTGCTACGAATATTCGGGTGGGAGGGACCTCACTTGTATCTGTACCTTGATTTACCGAAGATCTAATTGGATCAGGCGGAGGGGTCGGCACTGGGGTCTGAAACTGTCTCTGGTCCTCTTCGTGCGGGTTAGCCCTTTCATTTTTGCTTTTAGAATCCTTTTCTCCTGTACTACTAAAACAGTTCCCCATTTTCTCTTTACAAGGTGAGCCTGGTACCACTCGTTTTATGTCAAATCACACACTTGTATGAACCCAAACTATTGTCCAAAGTTTCTATACCTATAAACATTTTATTTTGTCACATTAAAGTCAGAAATTTGAAACGAATAATATGTTTTTATCGTAAACAAAGAACATAAAACTCCGATCGGACATCACCACCACAGTCGGCCATTTTGATGTGCCATAGACAATTTATAAAAATAAACACAGATTATGTTCGGGAATAATAGAGATTTTACAGACGAGTTACTTAAATAATTGAATTCTTATTAGTGCAACAAATTAAAATAATGAATAAGAAGAAAAATTGGATCGTTTACTATTTAAGAAACTAAACGTCAAAAATAAATTTATTTTACATGAACATCGTGACATCTAGCGTGCAATCTCAGAACTATAACAAACTCTCACCCATGCCAGCACCCGCTTGCTATCTGTCCGTTCCACGGTAAACTAGATTTGGATAAGTATTATTTGTTAAAAAAACTAGATGTCACTACCATAGACGTTTTGACCTGAGGTAAACAAAGAAAAAGATAGGCATCCTTATTGTACCAACAACTTGCTCAGGCGTCTAACCTCATTTTCAGCTATTTGGAAACAACGTCCCAAAAAAAAAATTATAAGTTCTTATCTGTGTATAAAATTTAAATAGCCATTATTAACAAAATGCATTTGTACAAACAGCCCGGTCTCTATTATATTAATTTATATAATAATTTCCGTATGTTCCGGTGTAGAGCCTACAAAGCGGGCGGAATGCAAGTCCAACATTCTTGTCGCGAGTCGGCTTCAATGTGTGAGCTCCATAAATCAGACTTAAATTTACAGCAACGTACAATCAAAGTATAAAAAATGTAAACACTCGTACTTGTTTTTTGGAAAGAAAAAACAACTTCATGTAATTGCGCTATCAACTTCGAATAATTTAATGATGTTTTCAACCATACCCTACTTAGGTACAAGTAATTTTGAAATCAGCTTAATTTACACTAGCTTGAAGTTTAAGTAACAATAACATCACGTCTGTCTGTATACTGCGACGGTTTAGGCAGAGGTATACCAACTATACACAGACAGTGGCGTGCCAAGGGGCAAGCAGTACGGCTAGCCCATAAGAAGATCAGAACGTTTGGAAACCCTAACTCCATGAAGAGGTTTTAAGGGCAAGTCAAGTTTTTAGGCTTGTATGAAAGTACCGCTTCATATCCATACTTCCATACTAATATTATAAATGCGAAAATCACTCTGTTTGTTTGTTTGTTTGTTACCTTTTCACGACTAAATGGCTGATCGGATCTTAATGAAATTTGGCAAGAAGATAGATTTCAACCTGGGGAAGGACATAGGATATACAAGGTGTTGTTTTGCATCCTCGTCAAATTCAAGGAGGTAACTATGCTAATGATTCCGATCCGAATCAATAATAAAATGTGTAGGCAATTTTTATTTTTTTCTTATTTACGGAAATCGGTAAGTGGGAACAACCCGTGTTTTAAACGCGGCCCGTCTGATTCTCGCCTTATAACCACGCTTACACACATACAAACACTCTCAAACGTTTCTTCGATAATTTCTTATTCCCTAAACCACGATAAGGGGGTTATTCTGAAATACTGCCAAACTTAAACAACCAAAAAATTCAGCTTTTTTTAATAATTAGCCAGTTACCGTAATTTTAAATGATTATTTATATCTTTTGTGACAACCTCCTGAATTTTGACGAGGACGCAAAACAACACCTTGTATATCAACGCTATGACCAATAGGAGCGGAGCAGCAATGAAAAATTTTGCGAAAACGAGGAAAATGTGACGCAGACGAAGTTGCGCGAGACAGCTAGTACCGTATATATATACATTATGGTATCGTCGACCCCAGATGAAAATTAAAATCAATTGGAAACAAGGACTTGAAAGAAGATTTTATAATTGGAAATAAATTTAGTGGGCCCTAATTTATTTCCAACTAGCTGTCCCGCGCAACTTCGCAAATTTTCCCTGTTTTCGCAACATTTTTCATTGCTGCTCCGCGCCTATTGGTCGTAGCGTGATGATATATAGCCTATGTCCTTCCCCAGGTTGAAATCTATCTTCTTGCCAAATTTCATAAAGATCCGATCAGCCGTTTAGTTGTGAAAATGTAACAAACAAACATACAAACAAACAAACAAACAGAGTGACTTTCGCATTTATAATATTAGTATGAAAGTATGGATTATTTAATCTTCTTGAGACACAGCATGGCGTCTTTGTATCGTACGGCTGAGCAGTAATCCGTCGTAAGGATTGCTTTATTGTTAAGCTATGCTTATCACAAGGACTTCAATTAAACAGGGATCTAACTGGATTGCTGTTACTGCCCCTTTCGTAAGCGCAATGGATTTGTTCGAGTTGTTTACACATGGCTGCGTAGTGTGACTACGCCTACACATCAAGGTATTTTCCAGTATGACATGCATGGCCACGATTTGTATACATAGATTTCCAATACAATGCTAGATCCGCATAAACTGGTTTTGTATATCTTGATCGGTCGTCGTGCCTACCTACCTACAGTACTTACCGAGCAGATATCGGAAAATGTAGAGCATAAAAATATTCTAGGTACTTGAATATTTTTAAGTTCTACATTTTCCGATCTCTGCTCGTTAGGTACATACGACGACGAACGAACTTCAAGGAAGTAACTAGGAAACATGTGGATAGTACGAGTACCTACATCCCTCAAGTTTTACAATTTTATTACGGAACTTAAAAATACTCCGCAGCCTGATAGTCAGTTCTCATGCAGCTAAGATTGAATTTAAAACTCCCACTTAGTATACTTACTCTAATTGAAAAACTTTCAACACGGTGTAATTTATTTAGTTTAGTTTATTGTCTCAAACAGATCATAACTATATTTAATCCTAAAAAAAACTTACATGTAAATGTGGTATAACTACAATTATTCCCATTCCTATGTTTTTAGTACCATATGCTTTGAAATTGAAAAAATAATTTGAAAGTGTCGTTTTACTAACAGGACATGTCGATACGGATCCTGTAGGAGAAGTGCCTTAAATAAAGCAGCTGAGACAAATTTTTGAATAAAATATTAAGTATCAGTATTTTACGTTTATATACCTACGCCTTTTTCACCTCATATAAAGCCAACTGGAATTTCTGAGCCTCGGAGTCTGCGGATTTGTGCCCGGTTGATGGCAATAGGCTCTCCCCCGGGATTTTTAACCAGAAGGGATTATGTTATGTTATCTAGCTGTCAACCTGTGTACCTACTAGATACCTACTTGGTTGAAGTTCTAAATTCTAGGAAAAAAGTTCCCCTTTAATTTCTAAAAGATTTAGGTACCTTAGTGAAGGTACCGTCAAACCAATGAGTGTGAGTGAGGGATTGCGTTCGGGACTCCGGACATGGACTTCGACAGATAATGTACTAAAGTATCTGTCAAAGTCTGATAAGGCAGGCAGTTGGTACTTACGATAACGCCGTACGGGAGTACGGTACGGTACGGTATTAATAATCAAAGTTTTTGAATGACAGCAACAAATTTTAAGCAATTTACCAGGAATCGCTCAATCACAATCCCGACGTTTTGTTTCAAGTGGAGTTTATTAAATTTCAACTTAGCATCATAGCCCACAAATGTGGTGAAAACCTATTAACAATTTAACTAACTAGATTTTTGGTACAGTCGAGGGCAAAAGACAAAGGGGAAATAGTCAGGATTGGGAGTGTCTTAGACGCGTCTATAATTTTTTTTTTTTTAAATTAGAATAACGACTTATTTCAAAAGTGTTCACAGATTGAGTTTAGACCTTACAGAGAGTTTAGACCTTAGGACACTCCGTGTGCGCACACACGGAGTGTCCTAAGGTCTAAACTTAAATGTGGACAAACAATTATCTCTCCAGGAATTATGCACGCACAGCGATGCAGTTCCGGTCTTATGCTGAGTTGCTGACATACTCACAATTTGAATGGTCTGTGCTTCCATAACTAAATAGTCCTATAATATGCTGTCTGACTAGCATGGGACTACTTCCTCTTTGTGTTTTCATATAAATCAATGGGTAGAAATGGGTACCAAAATAAAACGAAAAATAAAGAAACAAAATACACTCAAGGATAAATAAAGCCACCTGGCAACGTAACCATAAAAACCATGAGAAATAACAGTTAAAAACCTGGTCGACTAGACGACCGTCCTATCAAGAAGAAGGACCTAAATCCAACACGTGGTCACAACCCGCAACACTTGGCAAAGGACGCTACCTACCTACTTATTTTATAAACTTAACTTTAGGCGGATTATGTTTGACCCTAATATTTAGAACACCCTGAACGGCACGACCCTCTTTTAACTTTTCATAATGAACTGGATTGTTTTATTATTTTGTTTTTAAAAAAATATGAATAAATTACGCCTAGAATCAGCTAGAACAAATTAGTACGGCAATTTCTGGATGAAGGCGTAGTCAAAATAGAAGAAAAAGAAAACTTCTTCTTTCGTGTCGATGGTACCTACTTGTTTAAATTTTTTGGGCCCTGATGCGTGTCCTTTTTAAGAGTTGGTTATATTTATACGAAATCAAGGAAGAATTAAGGAAATAATTGTATGAACTCTTCATGATGAAGATAAAAACATTGTGACATCTATGGTGAGAAAGTCGTCGTCAATTAACTAGAAAATTCAATCGGCTAACCTGAGAAAATACTGTAACTCATGACTCAAAATATACTAGATATTATGTTTAATTTTTTTTTTGTGAAATAATTGTATTGCATTTATGAAAATCATTCACAAATATTAAATTGATTTTAACGGTTTGTCTGGATTTAATAAAGGTTATTTAGAACACTCAATCCTTCAATAGTGCAGACGTAGTGTTCCTAAACTCTCCAACTTTGGCTAAATAAGGCGTACAAAAAAAAAACTGAAAACAAATTCCAAAGCCCCAAAATTACTGTAGCGACCTACAAAAAGCAACTTATAACAAAAAGTACTACAGTACTACAACGAACAAACTGAAGAATTAATATGGTCTGAATGTCACAAGCAAAGTTTACATCGATTTAAAAATATAAAGGAAAACCCGACACCAAGTTTCGAGCAGTTACCTACCAGACATAACACCTGTCTGGTCGGAGGATCTCCCCTTTCCCTTTCCTTTCCTTTCCCTTTCCCTTTCTTTGGCGTATTGAGGAACTTTGCACCCTTTTCTCATAACCCAAATTAAAAAAAATCTTCCTGGACGAGGTGTCGAAATATCATCTTATTACTAGTTATTATAAATAAATCGCGCGTGGCTCGCTGGTTTATGCAATTTTCTAAAAAGTGACGATAAAACCTCGAGATATAAGCAGTTTTATACCATGTTTATTTTCTTAATAAACTGTCTCAAAGAATCTCTTTTAAGAGTCTTAAGAAAATTGCCGCAAATTGAAACAATGCAAAGAAAATTAGTTCAAGTTTCTCATACTTAATCTTATAACTTCAGTAATCTTGTCTTTAAACTTAGAGCATTATAGCTTCATGTCACCGTGAAGTTTGCTTAATATTTGTTTCTTTATCCCTAGAGGAATAAAATCTTGTAAGAGAAACAACCATCAATGGCGATGCGATTTTAATTTACTCTTCAGAGACTGCATTACTTAAAGTGGATGAAAATTATCTTTAGCAGCCTTATTGCGAAACACACTTACAGTAGTTGTAATGTTTCCTCCGCGCCAATCCCGGCTGTCATTTTGTATATCTTTGACAGTCGTTACGAGTAGTCAGAAGCCAAAAGTCTGACATCCAGTCTTACTAAGGGGTGTCGTATTACCCAGTTACTCGGTTGTGGAGGTCAGATAGGCAGTCGCTTCATGTAAAATACTGGTACTTAGCTGCATCAGGTTAGACTGGAAGCCGACCCCAAGATAGTTTGGGAAAAGGCTAGGCAGATGATGACTTACAGTTGTAATGCCATTCATTTTGACAATTCAACAACTTTCATTGCATTATTGACGCTGTCGAGCAGGCGAATTGTTCAAAATATGAGACAGTGGATTAATTATGTCCTTCAAAATCTATTGGATTGTGATTGCAAGTGTTATACGTAATTTGGATGAAACCTTGACTCAGAATCAACTCCTTTATCGTGTGGTTAGTTCCTACACTGGAGTCAGAGATTTTATGCCGCCCATGGGCCTCTTGAGCTTGGACTTGGCTGTACATGCCATCGAGAAATATCTCTCAGGCATACGGTTTTCCTCACGATGTTGTCCTTCACCGATGCAATTGTCGATCATATAATACGCACATGAATCCGAAAATTCAGAGGTGCGTGTCTTGCGTTCGAATTCGAGAGCTATGACTTAGCAGTCTGACTCGAAATTACCTTGACATTGTAAAGAAATACTCATGGAGAGAATACTTTATGTCTAGACAAAGTGGAGGTTGTATGAGAGAAGCAGTGATGATGAGATGGCATGTAATGTCGGCCTTTACATCGCTCAGCTGCATAAGACCGGGATGCTGCTGCCACCACACTACTCCATCCATGTTGTGTTGATACTGTTTTTCTCCAGTTTCTTACTTTGCTCCAATGCAAAGGCAGTAAACACTAATAACGCTTACAGCACTAAAGTAAGTAAGATGTAATAATTCGCAGTAACGAGCTTGTTCCTAAAGAACGTGACGTAATCGCCACACAATATACTATTGTGTTCCACCTTATGACGCAGTTTCAGTAAAGTTAAAGTTCAAAAGTCACTCAGCAAATGACTTTTCAGTTTTTCGTAGTAAACGGTACGACTTACATAATACTTAACAATTTTTTTATTTTTTTTTAAACCTTGCTCCACACTAGGTATTTCTCCTGTATCGTGGGTGCGTTTACAAACAATTAAACTCACATACACAAACAGCCAGACCTAAAACAACTATCTCTAGGCCATACAAATATTTGTTCCGTGCGGGGATCGAACCCGCGACACGCAGCGCAGCAGTCCATCGCTCAACCACTGCGCCAACCAGGTCGTCATTTAGATTATATACACATATTAAAAACAAACAAATAGCGTGGAGCACTAGCACAAATGAGTAATAGTCTATACACTACACGGTCAGGTACTGCGAACTATAGGCGCCGCCATATTGGCCTTGGCTGCTCTGACGAGCGCCTTTCACTTTATCCCTACTCCGCGGCCGACCATCACGCGACATGCAACACACAGACGAAAAAGTTTGAGACGATCGATGTAATAAAAGTTTCACTTTAACAAAATACCAGAATTAGGTGGGTCTAGTGGGCGCAAACGCGACTCCTGAGCATGGTGTCTTGGGTTCGATTCCCAAGACATGTTGTTATTTATTTATTTATTTAGGGACAACCAACAAAGCTCACACCAAAAATACATGTTTAACTAGTCATACTATTTTTACAATATGTAGTGTAGCCTTAATTAAAGGCCGCCACGACATGCATTTTTTTAACATAGGAGTATGAAAACAGAAAAATATTTCGTTATTGGGTTTTTCATTATGAATTTCTCAGTAGCAGTCACGAAGTCTGGATTTGTGCCCGATTGATGGCAATAGGCTTGCCCCCTATTACATGGGACTTAAACGAAACTGGCGTGGGTTTACTATTAGTTACTTAATACATGACATCAAAGGCGTGGTCTTCTGTTATGTTATGTCACACGAGATTCCAAACTAACCTCACAGTCCATAGAGTAACAGGATCTTAATAATTAACAGGTCAACAAACATGAAACTAAGCTTAAGCCAAGATTACTGATGTGATTTCCCAAGACAGCTGGCTTTTCTTAGTTAAAACAAGAACAAGGAATACTGTCGTTAACAAAGTATATTTTAATCAATGAGATCAACTTCTGATGAAACTTGTGTAATTAATTTAGGAAAGTTGTTTTTCAGAGATACTTTGAGGCAGATTAATTCTAATTGATAAAAAATGTCGTTCAAACTCTTAATACTTTGGAAAACTTGAGTTGATGGTAAAGAAGAATATCTAATTTTTTCATTTGAGCGAAAATATAGGACAGTGGACATTTTCAGCCTCAATTAATTTCAGTGGAAGGAAAATAACAATTAATACGACATAAAAAAATATTTTAATTAAGTACCCAGCGTACTTAATTAAAATATTTTAAAAGACTTAAAGAACATTAAATAATTCAATCACCTGTTATATAATCGTAGATTTTTTTTTATCACTTCAACACTTATACAGATCAAAAATAAGGTATACCGCCGTTTGCCCGAATTTTATTTACCCTAACATTATTTGCCATAATAGTCAACAGCCATAATATTATACGACGTAATATTTATTTGGCCTACTTTTATTTGCTATATTAGTCACGTGCTAGAAGCTTTGTTTCCCATAAAGTCACTTACCATAACATCATTTGTCATAATCATTGTAAGCCCTAACTATCACATGTCCTAATTATCACATGCCATAATTATCATATGTCATAACATCATTTGCCATTGACATTGAGTATGTAACAGTTGTTATATCAGAAGAAACTTGATGCAATCGGGACTTTAGGGCACTCCGACTCGGATAGGTTAGGTTAGAAGGGGATGGCGAGGTCGTGGGAGCGAGCGAAGCGAGCGAATAGACCCCGCCATCCATCATCCATGCCTATGATGATTATGGTATATAATCTTCGGGTAAACAATAGACAACCCAAAAATAAAATACGTTTCAAAACTAGATGGGATCGATTTTTCCTATCACACTTCTCTGAGACGACACACCGATACAAACTCAGTGGCTACAGTCTCTTTTAAGTCCAGGCATAATCTTAGTCAGAAAACACACATTTTTCTGTGGAACTGTATAGTCAGAGTTACATCGCGCGCTCGTGCCAAAGACGAGCGCGCAGTGTAAACTTAACGTAAACACGTTGATAATAAAATTAAAAATACCCGTTTCACGGATAATATTTTCATAATTTTAAGAATGTTTTCATATCAATGCATAGGAAATACTGTGCTTGTTGCAAACAATTTAACTAAAATGCTATAGCATAATTGCATTTTCGATTTAAAAATCGACGTATTTACGTTACCTTTACACCTCGCGCTTGTGCGCCTAGCATAAGCTACATTCGAGAGCACACATTCGTCAATAATTAGTAGTAATCACGTATCTCCACCAAAACATAGGATATGTTTCCCGATAGTAATTTCCTGTGGGATGATTTCCGATCTAAACAAAACCTAGACAAAGCTGCAGACAAAAGCTAGTTGAAATATTAATCTGTGATCACGATCGACATAAAATCGACGATGTGGAACCATTTTTCGTTAAAATAGGCGCTTTTCATGCATGAACTAACCCGTTCTTCGATCCCGATTTCCCATCTTTTATAAAAAACGGTCCATCGAAGTGTCAACCTCAACGGGCTACGTCACTCGTTTTTTAGGTTGTTATTTGTTTTTAGGCGGTATTTTAGGCTGTGTGCAGACTTGATTCAAAAGGATTTTTAACACATATTTATTAGCTTAGTAACTTACTGTAAAAGTTTTTGACCCACTTTTCGGTTTCCGATTGAGCCGGAATTTTGTATAGGTACATGTTTGTTTAGTTCGGATAACAATGCATAGTAAGCTAAGTGTCGTCATCCTAAAACCACTATGGCTGACTAGTTATTTTTGTATACAAATAAAAGGGGTTGCTGAGAAGAATACGAGAAATAAAATGACGTCACTCTACAGCGTGATTTTTTAAAACTATTTTTTTTTTATTACATACTTGTTTCCACTGTGCAATAATATTGTACAGTTAAAATGTCAACTCGCGCTTGGGGCAAAGCTTAGCGCTGAAAATCTATTAGTGCCGTGTAATATCCGTCCACTCGTGTTTATGAACTATGTCAATTACACTCACAACAATACAATTCCTAATCAAAGTTGTAATTGAAACAGACAATGCCTTGGTCTCCTCTAAGGATGAAATCACATTTACATGCATGGATCAGCCTTTTCGAGTATCCCGAAGGGTTGGGCAGAGGTATACCCATAAACCCACATTTCGCCAATAATAGAGGGCGAGAGAGTGGTTCAGTTTGAAGCTATAAACTACACTCTTATAATATACAGGATGTAACGGAAAGGGTATATACATAATTGAGGGTGTGCTACAGACAATCAAACTGAACATTGTTCCCATAATAAAACAGGTTTTTCAGTAAAAATAATATCTGCTGCCCCATACTAAATTGCAATACCTATTCGACCCAAATTTATGGGGCAGCTGATATTTTTTCGCTATTACGATGTTTGTCCGATGGAGAAACATGTTCAGTTTGATCGTCTGTATTGTGATACAGACGATCAAACTGAACATACAGAAGGAAAGGGTATATACACACTTAAGGGTGTGCCCTTAAGTGTGTATATACCCTTTCCGTTAAACCCTGTATATGACCACACCTATTCTTATCATCATCACTCATCAGCCTATGACGTTTCCACTGTTGGGACACAGGCCTCCTCTCTATGAGAGGGAGTGGGCTGTAATTCATCACGCGGGCCCAGTGCGGGTTGGTATATGTCACATGTCTTCGATTTTTTTTAGTTTTAGGACATGCCGGTTTCCTCACGATATTTTCCTTCACAGTTTTTAGGGCAGGGGTGATGAAATAAATTACACACAGTAATGCGCCTGCCTGGGTTCGAGCTTACTGCTCGTAAGTCGTGGCTGCCACCACTGGGCCACCGCTGCTATCAGTCGGGTCTTAGTCTCACGTTACTTATACATGCATTAAAACTGGATGTGTGTCGTGTCGTGACATGTTGGCATCCCTTCAATGGCTCCGACAAACGGATACCATTAGTAATCCACTTCCCTTGTTGATTCTAACAACTTGACCGGAAGAGTTCCTAGGTATCTAGCTAACGAGTCCCAGGTATTATATGCGTGGAGGGAAATGGTAAAATATGTTTAAATAAATTCTTTGTAAAGAGAAAGCTTATTGACGAAGCTGTTCAGAAAAGTTACAGCACTGATGACAACATTTGTGTAAATTGTTTAATTTAGTCTGCTATATTTTTTTTTTACTTTTGTATACCAATACTGTCAAAAATCTTTGAAACATTGCTATTGCAAAGGATTGCACCTATTTTACAGAGAGACAAGATTATTCCAGAACATCAATTTGGGTTTAGGCGAGATCACTCCACAATCGAAGTCCACAGGGTGAGTGAGAAAATAAGGAAAAGTCTGGAAGAAAAAGATTATTGTTTCGCGGCATTCCTCGATGTCCAGCAGGCTTTTGACCGAGTTTGGCACAAGGGACTCGTCTACAAAATTAAAGCTCTCCTACCGCATTGCTTCTGCCAATTGCTACATTCTTATTTGGTAAGACGACTGTTTTAAGTTAAAGAAGGCGACACTACCTCCGCATGCCATGAAATCAGGGTTGGAGTTCCCCAGGGGTCCGTACTGGGACCTTTTCTATACACTCTCTACACATCCGACCTACCACAAACAGAGGGGACTATGACTGCCACATTTTGCGGATGACACCGCTATCCTGGCCAGCGATAAAGATCCCAATACTGCCACTGAAACACTACAAAAGAGCTTGGATAAAGTATCCAACTGGCAGCAGAAATGGAGAATCAAGGCAAGTGCGGCAAAGTCTACTCATATCACCTTCAATTTGCGGAGAGAGAACTGTCCCCCTGTACGACTCGGAGATACCGTACTGCCTCATCAAGACTCCGTGAGATACCTGGGCCTACACCTCGACCGTCGGTTAACATGAACCCAGCACGTAAAAATGAAGCGAGATGAACTTAAAATACGATACACCAACTTACTATGGCTCCTCGGCAGAAATAGCAAACTCACTCTAAACAATAAGCTCCTGATTTATAAATCGGTATTGAAACCTGTTTGGCTATATGGCATCCAACTATGGGGAACTGCTTGTAACTCCAATATAGCAATGCTCCAACGCATGCAAAATTTAATACTCCGCACAATAGCCAATGTCCCATGGTATATCACCAATAAAGAAATACACGAGCAACTAGAGATAATTAGTGTGAAGGAGGAGATCTCAAAGACAAAACAGCAATATCAAAATAGACTCAAAAACCATCCTAACGTACTGGCAACAAAGCTACTGACACCCAGCTACAACAAGCGCCTTAAGAGAAAGGATGTTATCTCTTGATTTAAATAAGGAGTTGTTACTTCTTCGCTGGAAGACACACTTTAAAAAGCGAGAACCTTCACCACATCCGCTAAAAGCATGAAGCTGATCGCAGATACTAAATTGGAAAAAAAACTTTTGTATAGATTCTTTTTTATTATCTAGTTAGTTTTTTTGCTTTTATCCTGTTATACCTTTTGTACTAAGCAACGACTTAGTGTCGAGCCTACGCTGTCCTCCCATAATTAAATACTAACGCTGTACAAACATGCCAATATTGTTAAACCAAATGATTTTAAAAGAGTAAGCATGGAGTTTCTTGCCGGTTCTTCTCCATAGGAAACTACCAACCCGAACCATGCACCTTTTTGTCGACGGTTTATAAGTGCCCATGTAGGCCTATATACAATAAAATATTTTGAATTTGATGTAGGTATTGATAACTAGCATATCCGCGCAAGTTCGTCTGCGTCACATAAGAAAAAAAAACATGGATGTGCCGCTCCTGATGTGATGCCAAATGTAATTGTCGGCGCCTCACATACGCGATGACGACAGCGGGGAGTGCGCGGGGTGCGGGTACCGAATCCTAGCTGCCCTAGCGCCGCCGCGCGCCTCGCCAGCACTCAGCTCACAGACACGGCCCCCTCCGGGCATTTCTTTGTACGGTCTTCAGACGTTGATTTAAATGTTATTTATGGTATTATACCTATTATTATACAGTCCACTTCTTTTATTCTAATATATCCAACCGAGTCTATTCAGTAATCCTCCTCGATAAATGGGCTATCCAATAAAATATTTTTTCTATTAGATTTTTGTAGTTCCCGAGATTAGCGCGTTCAACCAAACTCTTCAGCTTTATAATATTACTAGCTGATGCCCGCGACTTCATTCGCGTGGGTCTTCAATGTGTTTTTCAGGGATAAGTATTACTAAAAACCTTTCACTTGAATCACTCTTTCTATTGCAATGATGAAAACAGCACAAAAATCCGTTGCGTAGTTTAAAGGTCTAAGCGTAGAGACAGTGGCCTGTTTTATACTAAGTAAAGATAAGTATAGATTTTCTATATTAATGTCAGCTTTGCTATTTCATGAAAAATTACCCACAAATGCATCGGAACATAACATCACACCTCCCAGAAGGGTAAGGCAGAAGTGTACCTGATAATACACCCACATTTCTCCACTTATTATAAGTTTTTGCAGTGTGCATCGCATGTTATAGGCAGCGAGCTTATTGCCATTAGCTAGGTAGAAATCTAGATTCCGTGGTACTGAGGAATTTCTACTGGAAAAACCAAATTCATACAATTAAATTACTGATACAATTATGATTTTGTTCAAAAATATTCTCCAACGAAAAACTAAAATAAACAAAATAAAAATTCTAAACATACCGCGCCGTCCCGAACAATTAAAGTTATTTTTAACAAGAATCCAAGCAACCGTCAGTATTCAGGACCATGTAAAATTACTTGGTCGAACTTTCCATGAAAATACGAA
Source organism: Cerastis leucographa (assembly GCA_963082945.1). Lineage (NCBI taxonomy): Eukaryota > Metazoa > Arthropoda > Insecta > Lepidoptera > Noctuidae > Cerastis > Cerastis leucographa. The sequence continues at coordinate 12,291,711 of OY720362.1, read as the reverse complement.
AATAGAAAAACCATAAAAGTATTCTTATTAAATAATTTTTAATAATTATTGACTGCGTCGTTGGTCTAGTGGGGGCAAACGCGACTGCTGAGCAAGAGGTCCTGATTCCCGGGTCGAGCAAAGTGTTATTGTCCACAGGAATTTCTCAGTGGCCCCACGGAGTCTGGATTTGTGCCCGGTTGATGGCAATAGGGTCGATCCCTATTACATAGGACTTAAACATAACTGGCGAAATGTGGAAAGGTGTGTGTGTATGTGTAGAAAGGGGTGTGGTGTGTGTCTTTGGGGAGTACATACAGGCGAGACGTTATGTTATTTTTATTACTGGGCTTGCTTTTAACCTCGGTCTTATCTGATAGATATCGATAGATGAGGTCTACGATGAACCTGGTGTGCTCAGAATATACCTCCCCCTCTTTCTGTGAAGGGTGGTTATAGAACGTAGGGAACTTAGTCGATGGCAAAGAGTTCCACACTTTCACCGTGCGGTGGCTTCTAGCTGAGAACTTTTCCGAAACAGTGACCGGACAAACATATCACGTATGAGTACCTACCTACTTAAAGTTTCATCATCATCGGCCTTGCCTTTTCCCAAACTATCTTCGCGTCGGCTTCCAGTCTAACCGGATTCAGCTAAGTACCACTTTTTAACATGAAGTGACTGCCTATCTGACCTCCAAAACCTAGTACCTAACCGGCTAAAATGATACCCCTTAGTAAAATGATACCTTTTGGCTTCTGGCTACACATAACGACTGTCAAAGACCTACAAATAACAGCCGGGACCAGCGTGCCGTGTAGTTTAACGTGCTTTCCGAGGCACGGAGGAAACTCGGTATGTAATTATGGTCACACATCCACGGATCAACCTCGGCAAGCACAGATAAACCTTAAAGATCGACCCGTGTGGCTGTTATTATTTAGCCACGAGCTCCTCTTACTGAAAGTTTCAGCAGATTACCAAATAAAACCTCAACTTTTTCTTCAAATCACCAACTTTTTCCAGACTTTTTCAAAACATTATTAATATCAACTCACTTGGAAATAAGATTAATACTTTTATCTTTCTTTCAAGAACGTGTATCATCCTAGCTAACTGCACAGACTTGGTTACTGAAAAAAAGTCCGGCCAAGTGCGAGTCGGACTGGCGCACCGAGGGTTCCGTACAAACCAAAATAACTGAAGAGAATAAATAAAAATATGTGATTAAACAAAAAATTTAAGGTTTTCGGAATTTTTCCTTTATATGTGCTATAAAAGTCTGCTTAATGCCTTTCAAGATTCTAGGTCGACTGGAAGTACCCTTTAGGTTTTGATTCCCTTACGAGTAGTTGCGAGTTTGAAAATAAATTGCTGTTTCATTTGATTGCATTGACATAGAAGTTTGATTTCGTTACTACTACTTAATTTCAATTTTACCTTTACGCGTTCATGAGGAAAGGGGTAGTAAAAGTTTAAACTTATTATTAAAAATATTTTTACTATATGATGTAGTGCTATAAGACGTTGCTTCGTACCAAATTTCAAGATTCTGAGTTCACCGGAAGTACCCTGTAGGTTTTGATTCCCTTGCGAGAGTCGAAAATTTGCGGCATAAACGGCTGTATCTTTTGATTCCGTTGGCGTTGATTTTTTCACAGTTCTAAGGGACAGTAGACTTAAGTATTTGATATAAATTCCAGCTTGATACCTCCACGCGTTCCTAAGAAAAAGGGTCTTGACAGACAGACAGACAGACGGAGGGACAACAAAGTGATCCTATAAGGGTTCCGTTGTTTCCTTTCGAGGTACGGAACCCTAAAAAAGAACATTTATTTAATTAGGAGTTTTCAGTAAAGAGTTCATAGCTCGTAGAAGCAAAGGATGAGTTCGTTAACTTTCTCTATGAAATTCTTTTGTTGAATTCATATTTATTTTTGTTGCAAACAGTAGCTGCTTTGTAGCGAGATTAACTTGTTAGGATATAAAATAGTACTTGTGCAGAGCGGTTACGGTGGGTTTTAAGGCGACAATAAGTGCCCGCGACCTTGAGCGAGTAAAAGTGCATGCGTAACGCTTCAACGCGCACCAAGATTATTCGGAAAAACAACCCACCTCGATTTATCAAACACAATACAAATAAAAGCCGTATACTAAAATATGGGTTGTTAAATTGTCTTTCATTTGGTCAAAGTTTCATGCAAATACGTCCGATAGTTTTTGCGTTATTATCGTTTTTTGTCCGCGTTAGACATGAATTTACAAATTAATTACACTATGTTATAAAAATATAATTTCACATTTTCACATATCAATTTATAAAGAAAATTGTCTAGTATAACATATATTTTTTTCAAAGAAATAAAACTAGAAGTTTAGACGTGATGTTCAATTTAAAATCATTAAAAGTCGCATATCTGCGCCTTAAATGAAAATGAGAACTTTAGTTTTGTTTAGTATGCAGTTTGTTATGGTCAGGTGGCGTACCATGACGTTTTAAAACATTATTGTTCCATTCTTATTCCAGAGTGCAAAAGAGACGGAGCTATACATTTCGTCTAGCTCCATCTCTTTCCCACTCTGTAATAGGAATGGAACAATAATGTTTTAAGCGTCATAGTAACCCCCCAGGTCTACATGATCGGGCGGTAACATCGAATATGGGTAGAAACAAATTCGTGTAAAACAGTGACGGCTCTTTCTTTATCGTGTAGTTAGGGCCTGACCTGGTGTCAGAGTTTAAATGTCGCCTAGGGGCCTGTGACTTAGCTTTACATGCAGTCGAGAAATATCTCTCAGGCATACTGGTTTCCTCACGATGTTTTCCTTCACCGAAGCCAGTGATAATTATACAATACGCATATATGAATTCGAAAAATCAGAGGTGCGTACGTCTTGGGTTCGAACTGAAGACCTATATCTAGGCAGTCCGACGATCACACCACAAGGCTATCGCTGCTTACTTATATCACTTAGTGACGGCTGACAGGGAAGGTTGGAAGAAAAAAAACATGTGCCCAGGTAATATGGGACGGTTTCGCTCCGAGATAAACCTAAATCACATTCTTTTGTTAGTTTTGCCTTGATCTCTTGAATAATGTTTTTATTAAAGTCTTTTGTACTTCGGTAAAATACATAGCTACGATCCGTTATAAGATTTAATTGGAACGTTCAGGTGCTTGAGTTTCGAGTCTAGTAGCTAAAAATAAAACAAGTTTTAACCGTTTTTGCTTTCAGAGCTTTCAAATACCTTATAATGCATTTTCTGAACTTAATAGAGACAATTCCGACTGAAAAAAATACAGAAAGTAAGCATGCTACGAGTAACACCAAACATTGTTCATGAAAGAAAATTGAGCAACATATCTACAAGTACTTATATAAATCCAATAGAACAAAGAAGAAATCTCAGCAAATACCTTACGTAGGAATGCAGCGCAAAAAGCGCTTCGGAAAATCAAGATTGGATTACTTTAAGTCAGCAGCAACGGATTATCTGAGAGTTTCCCAACTTGCCATCTCGTTTTACCGACTTGTGAAGTGTCTTGAGGGCCGTTACATGAACGCTCTACTTCGTAAAATCGAACGATTTTAAAATTACAAAAATGTAATCGTTTTGCAGATTTACTTCAATAATTCATCCATATAGTGCTTTATGGTTCTAATGGCAATGGGAACATCGGGAATAAAAATCTTCTCGATTGAAAAGACTTCTCGTTGACCCCAGTGCAAGGTAATGAAGGACAACTGAAGAAATAAGAGCTGCTCGTTGTCCCCATCAATGGGGATATGGCTATGGGGACATCGAGAATACTCGCGTGACCATAGACTGACAACATTGTTTTTTGTCAGTAAAATTTCCATCAAAAATTTCGCAAATGTTCAATAACAGCACCCTTCTGACAATGTCTTCACTTCACATCAGGCGAGTTGGGACCAAACGCAAGCTTACTTAGGGTTTAAAAAAAAAGAGTCGAGGTTGATAATTATAGTGCTGGTCGAAAAGAATACGTAAATAGTTCTATTTTCAAATTTGTTCGAATTTATCTGACGTTGACGTGGCGCGTTCGTGCTAGCCGTTTTAATTAGAAGCCAAATCGCCAATCTACACATTGTCTCTAGTTCTTTACTCGGTTTCTTTAATTAAGATTTGAAGGTCTTCCGAACGGTAAAGTTTATTGTGGGACACGAGAAACTAGATTCCTTGGTTTTATTCAGTGTTTTTTAATTAATGGGTCCGCTCTTGACCTCGATCTGGCTTGATGGAAAGCTGAATGATTTGTGCTATAAAACTAGCGCACCCAGAAGATTCACTTTTTTACAAAGTTATTTGTAGTAAAGCAGCGTTGCAGAGACCAAAGGCCAGCACAAGCTCTCGATGTAAACGTAAAGTAAATTCAAACGAATTTGAAATGAAAAATACATGTTATAAAGTATTTACTTAATTTTAAGAAATTATTAATATCTATTAGTTAATCAAAAAACTCTTGCAATGTGTTGTAGCACTTCGGGTTTATAATATCGATCACTATTTTCTTAAAACAAATTGTTACTTTTTGTTTATTTTAAAGATTTCGGGATTGTATTAGAAAAATCTTTATACTCATCCTCTTTATCAATTCTGCTGAAAGTAATTTTTAAAATGCGAAACATCCTTTGTATTTTGTATCCAGTTTTATGGGAATTGCTTAAATAATTTGACAAATTGCAAGATCATTAAAATCTGCGATAAGATGCATCATTTGTATTGAAAGCCAATAAGGTCGGCTATTGATCATCTCGCTATTGAGCCGTATAATGTAATCACCTGGCATAGTGAATGAGATTACTATAATGAATGTTGTGGCCAATATGCAGATACAATACCTAGGTAGGTATTGTATCTGCATATTGGCCACAAGTAGGTACCTAATGTCTATTAACTTGACATTATGTAGTAATTCCTAGATGACGGCAAAATCGGAGGAGTCTGATTTTAGGATTTGGATCCTGTATCGTTTGGCAGGAATTCGGGGGTAAAAGGAATGAAAACTGGTTGGGCTTAGGTCCTCGATTATAACGCTACCCGTCTAATTAAAACGTAAGTCGGGCGGGGCTATTTCGGCTATGGGGCTATTTCAACTAATGACAATAAATGTTATTATGCCGTATTTGTACTAAATATATAAATAATAGTATATGTATATATACTATTATATCCTGGTAGGTAAATAGTTTATTTCAAGAAAATTTCATAGATGGAGCTGCTAAAGCGCGAAGTGTTTGATCCACACGCCATTTTTTTACAAACGTCATTTTGTGCATGTGTTGACAAAAGACGCTCGTCACATTTTTCGTCAAAAGTAGTGTTTAAAACCCTTGTTTTTAGAATATTAAATTGTGACTAGTGAAAATGTAAAACGCTAGTTGATTTTCGTTTATTTGTTCTTTGGAATAATACGTTTTTGATGTGATTCTTCTTTAGTTTAAATATCCCCACGAAATGAAGAAGTGGAGTTATTTCTACTAACCTAAAATCATAATTACCCCGCTTAATTTTTGTATGGTATTGTGAAACACTAGTGATGCGATGATGTTCCATTATATCGATACTCTGCATACAACACAACAACACTGGCACATGCTGCGATAAACTGTACAGTGAACCACTGTTGGTAAATTAAATCTCCAAATGGTCATCATACCTTTTACTAAGGTTGTGAAATGTTTACTCTACCAGTTGGCGCCACATAAGCGAGAGGTCCTCTACATTAAAAAAGTGACTTATTGTCATTTAATGACTTTAACTCGACATCGCCGTCACCTTAACAAATGTCAGTGGGTAAAGAAGCGTTTTGATGGGTGTTCTGGACTGATGCCTCAGTGCTGCCACCTAGTGCTTGACATTTTCAGAAAATCCTCATTTCCTATCTTGTCATAAAACTTAAAACAACTTTTATGACAAGATAGGCCTTCGTCCGATTTTCTACTACTTTACGGCTGATTCAATACTTTTGTGCTGTTCTCGGGTTGAGCATCCTGTGCATGTGTTTTTGTAATATTTTAGATGGAGGGAATTCTAAAGCAAAAATTAGGCGAACTACATAATGCTGTAGAAGATGTTTGAAGAAGCAACAGCTACTTAATTAATAAATTCAATAATATATAATAAAAAAAGATGGAATTTGTTTCTTTACAACCTTGATAGGTTACGTCCAACGATCTTGAAAAATCGTCTATGTTCTAATTTGAATTAAACATCTAAAAAATTACAAAATATCATTTGAACTAGTCTTAAAAAACTTTTATTTTTTAATAAAATTTGTAGACTGAGCTGATTTATCGACAATGTTGGTGACGCGCGACGCTGCACTACTACATATGTAAAAAGTCGAAATTGCCCCTCCATGATGTTTAAAGTATTACGTTACTGAACCATGCTAGGAGACAATAAGTCGTATATTGGTATGAATTTATGCCATAAATATATTTTGGTTCTCAATTTCGAAACGATAACGGCTTTAGTGGGATAAATATATGGCATAGTTGAAATAGCCCTACTGTGGGCTAACTATTTCTTAGTGTAACTATTTCTTCCCAATTGACGGCTCTGCAGGCTTTTGAAGTTGACGTTTGTGTTTTGGTATTAATGCATGTCCGACCTTCATGCATATTTTTCGAAAAATTAATAAAAATATTTTTAACCTCAAATCAGATAAAAAGGGGGGTAGCCCTTCCTATCCCCCTACTCCCCCCCTACTCCTGCTAAACGATGCCAAATTTTGACCTGATTTTATTATAAATAAGTGTCTTTACAACGGTAGGTAACTGCATTGAGGGATCGGAGTTTCATGTGTTCTTAGTGCCGATTATACTGTAAAAACAGGATGCACCCATAGATAAATTATGCTATTATTTAAATACCAGTTTCCCTATTACACGGCGCTTATATACTTTACTAATCTAAAAATAAAATAACATCAATAAAAATGCCAGTGTTCATTGTTATAACTGGCAGGAAACATTTCCTGTCAGGACAACACCTCATTAATGTTATAACTTGCTACATTCTATTTTCGAAAATAAAACACACATTGTATTAATGTTGATGGTAACCTATGAATGTTCTACGATTTCTACGGAACGGTAAGTTTTAAATCTCGATTAAATACTGGCACATTTTATGCTGGGTATATGGGATCTACTTTCAAATTGAGGGTCGGTTCTCAATATTGTTACGAGCTGGGTATGGGATTTCGGAGATTAAAATTAGCCAGAGTGACAGACAAAAATATAAAAATCATTTTAAAATCATTTTTTTTTCTAACTACCGTGTATGACTTTCCTATGCAATAAGTAAAAAAAAAATGTTTGAAATTATTACAAACTAACACTTAAATTTTATTTAGTTGTATATTACTATAATACATGAATAGATTGTGTTGGTTTAAAATATTATTAGGAGATTAAATTCGTAATGTTTGCCGTTTGTTAAAGCTGTTTTGAAGATTTTTATACTGGCTGTGTAAGAAAACTGTTGTTCGTCTGACGTTTCAGACGCCATCATCCAAAGTACATTTGACGATCTTATAATATGGCGTTTCTGTTTGATATTGCTCTCTTTTTATTTTATTTACAACGGTGTTCAGTCTTCCGCACTGGACAACTTAATGGTTTTGATAACATTATGTCTGGGAACTCTTTGAGTTAGGTCTTTCAACTGCAAATTTAAGAGCAAAATTAAATATGACTGGCTGACTTTGATCAACTGAGAGGGTAAATTTAAATATAGCGTAGTTGAAGGTTTACCAATTACAGAGATCGTGGAACATAACTAACTATATCATAATTTCGCCAACTCCTGTCATTCCTAAAATTGTGAGTTCTTCTACTTTTTTATCGTGTGGTTAGTGCCTAACCTGGTGTCAGAGTTTTTATGCCTCTCATGGGTCTCTGACTTGGCGTTGGCCGTCGAGAAATATCTCTCCGTCATGCTGGTTACCTCACGATGTCAAAGTTCGATAATCTGAATGGTCATCACAAAGGGTTTATAGAGAGGTTTACGGGTTCGATTCGGGTTAAATTAATTTATGGGACCCACTTCGAATCTCAAAGAAGAGGTAACCCTTTTCCTGTCCTCCTGTTTCAGGGTGATTGTGCATCTAGTGTGTCAGCTTCGCAGACAGTGAAACTGTTAGTAAAATGGAAGCTTATGTAGAAACTCTGGAGTGGCACCATTTCCCATCACTTATTATTAACAGAACGACATCAAATCTCACCGCATTTGGTGTCAAATGGCATGCCTACCAAACATAATAGCTTTTTAGACCCGGTGCCAATATTTAGATAGATGGTGGCGCCACCATACGTTGAATTATTTAACTATTTCCTCACCGCACCGGCGTCAGCGCATAATTTTAAATATCGAACGACCGGTGGGAGTTAATTAGGTGCTTTATGGGTTTGTTTTAGTAATTTTTGTAATAAATTATAATGTGGAGTAATTGGTAGTTTCGTCCGGAATTCATGATGACAAACTATTTTACAACAGTTATGTAAGTGTTCGTTGTGAGGTACTATGAATATTCATAGTCACGTTGATGTTGGGCGTCGTGTCTGCGACTGAGACTATGTGATCGGGGATGGCCTCCAGGTGAGGCGACGTGGCGGGTTTCAGCTTTTCGCTGACTTTCGGCATCTGTGTAGAGGGTAGCCTCACAGATAGGTTTCTCTGTGCTAGCGGGCGTTTGCACGCTTCGCCAATTTAGAGGAGGAGGATTTGGGGGCTTTCGGGCAGCCGCGGTAGTTAGCTGGGGGAACCGACTAGCCTGACCCGACATATGCCAGTGCATGGAGCCACCTAGCACACTGCTCGGTGGCAGATGTCTTTGGGACGGGGGCAGTCAGCCATGCCATGGTCGCCTAGGTACTTTACGCACCTGTGCGGCGCATGGCAGTTGGCTTGACTGTGTCCGTACAGCTGACAGCTGTGGCACTTTCCGACTACGCTCGAGCGGTAGGGCTTCTCTATTCTATCTAAAGGAGTCGCGTTGAGGGACATATCTTCTAAAAGTTAGCGGACATTTGAAGAGTGAAGCTCTACGCCTAACAACCTAATTGGCTGGCTCCCCGGCTGGATGGGCCAGGGGCTGAGTGGCCTCCCTGCTTGGTGTGGACAGGAAGGTGATTACCTACTGATGTGCGACAGGGCCCTACGCAAGGGCCCTCTAGTGGGAAGGGGTACACACTCCCAACCGACACTAGGTGAATGCTGTGACTGAAGTCAGATTTAACTAGTATTTCTAGACCAGGCTTGACTAGGGTAGCCCCCAAAGTAAAGATTCTTGCTCCCGATGCCAATGGATTACCGCGCCCTGAAGAGGTTTGGCGGGTTGGATTGGGTCACCACCCTCTTGGATTCGTTGGCACCATAAGGTTTCCACCAAGAATCTCGAAACTGAAGACTTTTCCCCTGAGGGAACAAACGGTACGTTTTGACGATATTTCCGAAAAAGAAATACATGAACAGAAGCTGTCTTGAAAAAGTCAGCAATTGTTCTGGGGTGTAGTCGAGGGACTACTGATGATGTCACGACACTGGGGCGCGAAGAACCGAAGACTTACAGGTAGCGAGCGGGGAGGGTGCGAACAGGTAGCAGCAGGTCCGTACGAGGCGGCGGTCAAGCTGCGAGTCGTTTTTTTTGAGTGGACCAACCGTTTGTCGATGTTCCAAAATACCATGAGGGTACTCGGACCCCAGTGCTAGTGCTAATACTGAAACAGTTATGGAAATATTATAAGTAATTGTGCATAACGACCTTGTGTTGGAAAGAATCGTGACCGCAAATTACCTACTTATCGATAGGGTTGACCTTTTCGCAAACTGAGGTTTTAGTTGTCGAACTAACTTCAGCTGGGGTCCAACTTTAGTGCAAGGCCAGTCGGTTACGTGGTTATGTCCTTGTAGGTACATATTTTGACCGCATGGTGGGTCTGTTTTTTCGAATAGTATTAAAATACGGTACCTATACTTACAGCCTTCTACTAGTTCGAAAGAGCCAACTTTGCGCTGCCGCTGGTGCAAATGAAGTAATGTTGGAAGCGCCAGGGTGGCCCGCGATATAGCATGACGTTTCATGAAATATTTATTCAATGGATTTAAATGAACCTCAGAGGGTTGTATTCATGATTTAAATGATTATATTTCTGTAAACAGAAAATTAGAAATTCACTCGCTACCCGGAAGCTTCCCCCTTAAATGCGCCTTACCATTAGTGTGAAATCACACTTAGGGTGAAATTACATTTACACGCTCAAATCACCATTTTCTTGCAACTATTTCCTTTTTTTGGCACTTAGAATTGCGCCTCATTAAAATGAGAGGTCCAATCGCACGTTAAAGTATGCCCTGGCTGGAGGCCTTACTCTCAAGGCACCCACAGGATAGCCCGGTTAAGCAGACGACAACCTCTTAGGTTCAAATGCGAGATGCCATACAAAAAAAAGAACACGTTAATGTTCTTCCGATGCGGCGCGAATGATTGCGGGTGCTTGCGACCGGACTTCTCGCTCCAAATAATGACTCCAGAATGGTTGGAGTTACGTGACAGAATAAGATGGAGCTACTCGAAAACGGTGATCCGTACTTGCAAATGTAATTTCACCCTTGAACTAAAATCTTCCTAGCCTTTTCTAACTACGTGTGGCATGGTTTCAATCCTTACCGGATGCAGCAGTACCAATGTTTTACTTGCAGCGACTGCCTATCTGACGTTCACAACTCAGTTACTGGGCAATACCTGGCCTTGGTAAGACTGCTTTTTTGGCTTCTGACTGTCTAACGTAATGACTGTTCAAGGTCTACTAATGGCAGCCGCTGCTAATGGCTCAATTGAACTCGGTATGTGATAGATGGTCACCCAAACATGGGGTGGGGAGGGGGTAGCTGCAAACCCCCTCCGTACCCCAAAAACTTTTTTATTTATTTAGTTTTAGTTTTCGTTTATTATGGCGAGAAGTCGCGCAACACCGAGAAAAGTAGAAACAATGGGGAAGGCCTATGCCCAAGATTGGGACAGTCAAGGCTTAGATAAAATAATCATCATCATCATCATTTCAGCCGAAAGACGTCCGCTGCTGGACATAGGCCTCCCCCAAGTGACGCCACATTGACCGGTCACGTGCGGCTCGCATCCAGCGGATCCCTGCAACCTTCACCAGGTCATCGGTCCACCTAGTGGGAGGCCTTCCAACGCTTCGTCTTCCGGTTCGCGGTCGCCATTCCAGAACTTTTCGGGAGATAAAATAATATAAGTTTAAAAAGCATGAAATAAAATTAGGGGGGGACCGCTAAGTAGACCGCTTAGTACAAGCACAAAACAAAGCGGACCTCCGACGCTAAGACGCTTGGATTATTTTATTTTTAGTTTTTTAGAGGCTTTTTGTGTCGGGGTTTTTTAAATTTTTATATTAATTTTATTAATATAAAGGGTGTAAAACACCTCTTAACGAAGCCGAAAGGCACTGGTTCTCCCTGTCATTACATTTTTTTTTTAAGAATATATCTCGTTTAAAAACGAACTTGTGAACTTTGTGAACTCCTGAAGCGATTAATTTGATAACTAAAACGAATTTTCCGAATAGCAAAGCCTCAAAGTAGGCTTAGGTGTTTGTTTTAATTATTTACTTCAACAAAAATAATTAACGAAGGATCTGTTAAAGTACAAAGTTTTGATTGATTACGAAACAGAAAAACGAGATGAAATCTAAAACTCATCTTATTTCTCCATTTCGATGTGGCTTGGCGAATGACAAATGCAATGACAAGGCAATGCCTTATAATTTCGTCATGTCTGTCTGACCTCCTTTGTCTATTTAGCTGTCTTTCTGGATGTCACATAACCATTTTACCCAGGCAATATACCATATAAATGAAAATTGAGAGCAGCGGTGGCCCAGTGGTGGCAGCCCCGAATTACGAGCAGTAAGCCGTGGGTTCGTACCCAGGCAGGTGCATTACTTTGTGTAATTAATTTCATCACCGCTGCCCTCAAAAACGGTGAAGGAAACATCGTGAGGAAACCGGCATGTCCTAGAACTAAAAATTTGAAGACATGTGACATCTACCAACCCGCACTGGGCCCGCTTGGTGGATTACAGCCCACTCCCTCTCATAGAGAGGTCTGTGTCCCAGCAGTAGAAACATTATAAGCTGATGATGATGATGATGATAAGAATTGGAAAGAAGTTGCGTGTTTTTGTACTGCTTAACAGCGGTCTAGTAAAGTTATAAAAAATATCAATGCACATAAGCATGTGGTGTATCTTGGACCTCTAAATTAAAATTTTATTGTGGGGCAAAATGACTTAGGTAACTTTTTACGACCAAGAAAATCAATCCATGCGTAAACATTCATCCAGACAACGGATCCCTTCCGACACGCACTTGCCTGGTTTTAGTTTAGTTACGTTTTAGTTTACTCTCATGAATCATGATAAAATGAGTATGAAATATTCAAAACATAATCTTGATTGACGCATAAACAAACATGATGGTTACACTATAAAGGGACTGTTGACAGCTAGATCAAATGTAGACTAAAACGTTACTGTTTTTCGTCCTTGGTAAAAAAATGGTTAAGTCTAAAAAGGTACTACCTTCTCCTTTTTTTTTGTTGACGAGATCTTAGGCTTAGAATTTAGACAGATGTTTAGGTAATAGTCCTGTAACCTTGTCGCCTGAAAGTACGCGGCAAACTGCGTCCAATCCGGTAGTTCTGATTTTTTCCAGACTTGTTTATGATGTTGGTCCAATAAATAATCCAAGATTCTGACCTCGAGCGCCGAAGACAACTTTGTAAAAATTCGATATTTTTGCGATTATAACCCTAAAGGATTAGTTTTTTGGAACGAAGTTCCTTATCGCGCGTTGTGAAAGGGGGCCAGACGGAAAAAAATCTTACGAAAAGTTGTCACGACACTTTTTTCTATAGTAAGTTATTGTAAGCTTTATTTCTTTATAATAAAGTTGAAATTTCCTTAAATTACGTACGGTTGGGGTGTGTATGTGAGTAAGGATAGATATGATTATTATTTTGAGTGACCGAACTACAAAGTACAAATTCGGTTGTGCAGTTAAGTAAGACGTATTGCTTCGAATTAAGGATTAATCTTCCTTAAATTAAATATTTTATTGTTCGCACACTAACTTAAATCTAAAATGTATTGATATTATGTACGTGGAACTTCGTTCCATCCGGGTGTCCCTTGACACCTCTCGAGTTTTTAGTACCTTTTCATTCATTCGCCAGAGCTGCGACGAAAATCAGCTTTAATATGGCCAGGTTACTTCCTACACGAGACTGCTCGATTTCACTCAGAACGACAAAATTTTGCAAAAAATTGCGAAGTTGGAAAAAATGATAAATTTTAAAACTTTTGTCTTGAAAAAAATTGGGTCTACAGAGACAATTCGAGTCTCATATTGCAGCAAATTTAGTCTACTTTACTTAAAACTTCACGAGAAGGTACTATCAAAAACTAGTCCTTTATGGTATAATCGTCAAAATCTGAAAATTTTTGCAGTTTATTACGTACCGGTTTTGGAGCAAGCACTCTAAAATTCTTAGGCATCATCTCTTCCTTTGCACAATCCAAGCCAGGACCAACGGCTTAACGTGGTTTCTGAGGCACGGAGGAAACCCGCTATGTTATGATGGTCACCCATCCACAGACCGACCTAAGCAAGCGCGGCTTAACCTTGAAGATCGATTTAGCCACGAGGAGCTAGCTCGTGGCTAAATCGTCTTCTTAATTCTTAGTACCTATCATTAATAAAATACATAGTTTACGGACCGTTCAAGATTTATTCCACAGACACTTAATTGAAAATCCTATTATGTAAATCTCGTTTATCTGGCGTTATTATTCCTTACATTTTCAGCGATTCATCGTCAGTTACTTTCAATTGTCAGTATTAAAATTTTACGAAGATAGTTTGAATGTTGTTTATAGTTTTAAAAGAAAATGAACCCAGTACGTGATTTTAACTTGTAATCTCTGGATAAGCACAGGTGTAATAATGTATTGGAATTATTAAGAAACATTACATTCATTATTTTTCTTCTCCAACGACAAAGGTACTTGTTGTTTTAGACTTAATTGATGACTTAATTATAAGCCCTGTTATTTGAGATATATTTTATTTCATTTGTCCTTATGCCAGACGTCCCGATTTTGGCGGGACGTCCCGATTTTTAAATCAAAATTAAATGGGGACATTTAATTTTGGCGCGTGACAGGCTCAGTACCGCTTTTCGAAGCGTAAGTGGGTGGCACAGACATGTGTGTAAGTTGCAATTTGTAACACTCACTCCATAGACTATGGTTTGAAAAGCCATATTTTTCTAATCAATAAGACTTTTTTGATTTTGATTTCTGTTTTTTTTTTTTTTTTTTATTCTGAAGACGAATAAGACTCAACTATTTAACGATAGGGTAAATCTGATTTAAAATATTATATTTTTATTAAAATACATTTTCTATGGCTATTTTTGCTACTATTGTCACGTAACCGTAATTTTAATTCAAATAAAAAGATAAATATTTGAAAACTTTTGATTATATACGTTTTTTTACTATGTCCCGCTTTTGACGAAAGAATCCCGCTGTTTTCACTCAAAAAGTTCCAAAATCCAGACTTAGCAAAAAAAAAAAACTGGCAATGCTGAACAGGGTTGACATTAATAGCGTTTTGGTAGCTTATGACAAAATTTAATAACTCATTTTTAACTTTTCTGTCGTCATTATCGCTAATAAAATGTCACATCGTCTAAAGCTTCATTCAGTCCCGTTCACGACATGACAAATAAAATAATCTTGCGGGGAATATTCACCAGCAGTTTCCCAACTTTAGTTTCCCATGGGTATAAAGGCTAAATTCGCTCGAGACTTGTGGTATTTTGTGGAGCAAATTCTCGGTTCGTTGATAGATTTCTATCGAACTGTCATAGGAGACATGTTTCCGTCTATTCGACGTGTTAATGCTGTCGAATCTAGCAGTGACAAATTTTCCGCACACAGACCTCCTCTCTATGTGCTGGAGTGGGTTGTAAGTTGTAATCCACCACACAGGCCCTGTGCGGGTTGGTAGAGGTCTTCGATTTTTTGTTCTAGGACATGCCGGTTTCCTCACGATGTTTTCCTTCACCGTTTTTGAGGGCAGCGGTGATGAAATAAATTACACCAAGTAATGCGCCTGCCTGGGTTCGATTACACGGCTTACTGCTCGTAAGTCGGGGCTGCCACCACTGGACCCCCGTTGCTATCTGTTAGTTTGTTTGACATTTATTCACCGATATATATGTATAAAGCTAAATTTTTTTCCACACGTAACGACCAATCAAGCTAAACAAAATCAGTTTATGAGGATCTATCATTGTATCGGAAATATATGGCTTGATGTGTCGTTGAAGTTGCGGATAAAACATAATATGCACACCTATGTAATCAAAGAGATTGCAATCACCAAAATGACGCTTGTGATTCTTGAAACGTTTGTATAGTTAGTCATTCCTTTATCAGTCGGAAGCCATAAACCATGTAATTAACGATTAAGGAGGTTCCGATTTAAGTAACATCAAACTTATAGCACCCCTCTTTATTGGTCGGGGGTTAAAAACATCTCGGCAGTAATCCCCGAAGGGTTAGGCAGAAATGTAATAATACACCGCATTTCACCTGTAATTTTTAAATCCCTTGTTATTACAAGGGTCGGGAGGGCAGAGAGCAAATTTCTGAGGTAAATTCCAATAAAATTTTACCTGACTTGAGAATCGAACTCAAGACCTCGTGATTTGCAGTCGCGCTTGCAACCCAAGACCAATGGATAATATATGCTCTGCAATGCTACCACTAGAGCTCCCGATTTGAATAGAATGCAGAGCTTGAGCCAAATAATCTTTATATAGCCGTAAAGAATATTGCGTGTCATGAATACATGCATTTTAATAACTCAAAGAAGAAAAATCGTAAGCGCCATCAATGCTAATGGCGTTGCTCATGAACCTACGTGTGAACGACACATTTGGAACAGCAGTGATTAATATTGCGTTTGAAATTATCATCTTCATACAGACCAGTCTTAGCAAGGGACCACGAATTACCCAGTACTAACTGGGTTGTAGAGGTCAGATAGGCAGTCGCTCCATGTAAAATACTGGTATACAGCCGCATCCAACATCCGTATCCGGTTTTTTTTATTTTTATTTATTTAGACACTTTTTTTTAATTACCGATTGTTTGTGAATGTGTGGGCATTGTAGAACTATTTATTTTGCCCTACGTTTTGTAGTAAGCAACGACTTATTGTCGGGCCTACGATGTCCTCCCATACTTAAGTACTAATGCTGTAACATAAAAATATTGTAAAACCAAATGATTTAAAAAAAATAACCATGGAGTTTCTTCTCCATAGGAAACGACCAACCCGAACCGTGCACCTTTTTGTCGACGTTTTACAAGTGCCCATGTAGGCCTATGTGAAATAAAATATTTTGATTTTGACTCGGTGCCGTCTCTCATATATTGGGAAAAGGCTAGGGAGATGATGATCATATACAGGTAACGGAAAGGGTATTTATATACTTAAGGGTGTGCTACAGACCATCACCCTGAACATGTTTCTCCATCGGACAAACATCGTAATAACGACAAAAATATCAGCTGCAAATACATTTGGGTATTGAAAGATTTGTTTAGGGCAGCAGATAAAGTTATACCCATTATCATGGTTGCTTTCGGAAAAGATAGGTAGGCTAAGAAGGTAGATATCTTCTCGTTAGCATGTTAATAGAAAAGTGTAATAATGAATCGGCAAAGAACTTATCCACGAATTTGGTGTTATGAAAGTAGCTCTGTCTATCTTTTACCTTTTCATATCTACAGGTTGTAACGGAAAGGGTATACACGGTGTAAATCACCTCATCATGAAGCCGTCAACCAAGCATTCTGTACATGAAACTAAGTAACTTTACGCAAAAATTATTGCTGGGAATCGACTTTTTTTGGGGGGTGTAAAATCATGTTTTGTGGTAGAACTCAATGTAACGCACTCAAAACATTGTGCTGATGGACGGATTGAATAGTACGGGGGTCGTGGAGGTGTTTAAAGTAAAAATCTTACATTAAAAACTTGTATTTAAAAAAAATACTTGTCAAAAAGTTGAAACTTTGACCCCTAATATCTCCGTAACTAGAAGGTTCCCAGGTATGGTGTAGAACAAAAAAAATGATCGCAATGACAGGGAGAATTCGTGCCTTTCGACTTCGTTAAGAGGTGTTTTACACCCTTTATACATACTTAAGGGTGTGCTACAGACATTTGGGTCGAATAGGTATTAAATTTTCTATGGGACAGCAGATAATTTTTTCGCTATTACGATGTTTGTCCGATGGAGAAACATGTTCAGTTTGACGGTCTGTAGCACACCCTTAAGTATATATATACCCTTCCCGATACACTCTGTATAAGCCGCTGAACGAATTTCTATGAGAGAGTGGACTTCGAGGAGTGCGAAGCCGCGGGCAAAAGCTAAAAAAGTCTAGTTATAATTACCAGCACGGTTGGCGCAGTGGGTAAGCGATTGACTGAAAAATTATTTATTATTGATTCGGGACGAGAATCAGTAGCATACTCGTAGTTACCTCCTTGAATTTGACGAGAATGCAAAATAACACCTTGTATATAATATTTTAAATCTTACTGACATCTGCTAAGTCGCAGACACTTCTCATAACATAAATACACTACTAAATCTACCTAATCACGTCGTTACGATTTTGCACCTGTATGTTAATTTAATTACTTATGTAAATACGTTAAAAACGGTTTGAATTCATAACTACAAACTAGATTTAGTAGAATCGTGACTGCACACAGAATTACATACATAACATCACGCCTGTATTTAGAGGAGTAGAGGGGTAGACAGAGGTGTACACAGTACATTTCTTTTTTAAACGTTGCCCCAAACTAGGGATTTCTCCTGTATCGTGGGTGAGTTTACAAATATTTAAACTCACATACACAAAAAGCCAGACTCGGAACAACTAACTGTAGGTTATACAAATATTTGTCCCGTGCGGGGATCGAACCCGCGACACGCAGCGAAGCAAATCAAAGCCAATCGCTCAGTCACTGCGCCAACCGTGCCGTCGAGTGTACATATCTGCGAATAACACAAAATCAGCATCTATTTGCAATACTCGCCGCATCCCTAATGAAACAGCGGATTATATTGTAAATGGCGGCAGTGAGGGCGAAAAATAAAATTCTGAATGCGTCTTTATTTTTCGAATGGGTTATCATCAAATGACTCCTCCCGCTCTGGGCGGAGCGGAAGGGAGTGTCAGACTTGTACTGACTAAAAGCTATCCAAGTTTCTTCTTAGCCCTTTGTGTTCCACGGCCACGGTATCTCTTTCGAGCAGTCCCGCAGCCCTGGCAGGCGTCGGCCCTTTCGGACCCCTTCCGATTTGCTGACATCTCCTTGAGAAGCGCGTGGTACACGAACGCGCTGTCGACACGGCTTGTTGTCATAAGACGGACGGACGGTGAGCTAGCCCATTACTCACCGTCCACAAGCCCGCAGAATGCGGCTCCGCTCGCGTGTCAGTCGGATATCATTTCACGGGAACGCACTTCCCGGCAGTACCCGGTTTATAAGTATCCTATGTCCTAAGCCAGGTCATGGTCAACCTATTTTGAGATGTGAAAAGGCAGACAGATTGACAGACGGAGACAGAGTCACTTAAACATTTAAAATGTTAAATATGGATTTCATACCTTCGTCTTAAATATATATACAGAACGCCACTTGCAACGGTGGTTACGCTGCTGGTTGGTACGCTAGTGGTGTTGTTTTTAAAGTAGTCACTTCATGAAACTTGATTAGCGATTCAAAAATTCTTCTCTACTTTTAAGGCGTTTGCGCAGCAGTGGGATGACTCAGGCCTACAGTGACAGTGAGCACCTGGGAGACAGACAGCCAGAGATACTCTCACGAACGTGTATTTTACAATTTTATCTAGAACAATTGCCTTTATTACCAGTTGAAGCACTGTTAACGAGCGTGGGAATATTCGATAATTATTATAATCTATTCGAATATTATTATCATCCAAAACGATTGTAATTATTCTTTAATGATGTTATAACTGGAAGAGGAACATTTATCTGATCAGCAATTCAATTTGACCGCTCGTTGGTGTAGTGGTCGTAAGAGCGACTGCTGAGCATGAGGTCCTGGGTTGGATTCCCGGGTCGGGCAAAAAGGTTTTTGGGATTTTCCATTTGAAATTTCTCATTAGCAGCCACGGAGTCTAGATTTCTGCCTGGCTGATGGCAATAGTGAATAGGCTCGCCTCCTATTACGTGGAATTTAAACATAACTGGCGAAATGTGTGTGTACTATTAGGCACCTCTGCTTTACCCGTCGGGGATTACAAGCGTGACGATGTTATAATTATTTTAGACCAAGTATTATTTTAAAAACTTAACTATTTTAGAAACGTATTCATATTTAAAGATATTATTTTTAATATATGAAAGACGCACGATGAGTGGTCATCCAGTGCCACATTATTGGACTGTCCATCCTGTCGGCCACGATATCCAAGACCGTAAAAATCAGTCACGCCATACTCCACGAACATCCCTGATGCAAAAGCGCGGTAGTCCCAACAAAAATAGATGTATTTGTTTGATACAAAACGAAAGAGACAATGGACAAAAGCCATTCCGCCATAAATTATGAAGGACCCATACCAATGGAGTTACGTTCGACATCTTTACGACAGTATATCACTGGCTGTCAGTATCCGTCTGTCTACATGTCACAAGTAATTTTAGAATAAACGCTTGGAATATTATTACAGGACTTTAAATTGAAAATCTTCAAATGGTTGCAATGTGCAAACAGCATATTGCATTTATGAGAAGACTTAAAAAAATTGGCATTGTTTTGTGCGTCTTGGTTCTTTTGGAGCTTGAATGACATACTCAGGAGAGTTCCGTGCAATACGTGTCCATGCAATTTTCTTTAAAAATTATTTTAAAAATAACAAGATGTCTGTGTTAGTTTCGACTAGGAGGGCTACGCGGCAATCGAATCCAATCGAAATCCAAAAATCTATATTTTTTTTAAATCAGCTTTTCCATACATTTCGATTTTAAAAATTTTAAGGACTTCATTAATATTTAAAAAAAAAACTTGAGAGTTGTCAAGGGACACCCGGATGGAACGAGGTTCCTTTAGATTAATTAGTGAAGGAATTGTATTTTTTTTTTTAAATTATATATTTTTTTTTATTAATAATAAATATAATGTATATCAGTAGGCTCAAGACGAGATGAGAGACAGACAGAGAACCACGCGCACGCCGCACGGCTTACAAGACTAGACAAAAAGTGTCGTTACAACTTTGGTCTTAATTTTTTCAGTCTAGCCCCCTTTCCCAACGCGCGATAAGGAACTTCGTTCCAATAACACGCCTATAATGAAACTTGTTGACTAGTAATTAAAGCAGTTGCACGCTGGGCGCGCACGTTTGGGAACACGTGACCCGCAGGTGTCTCATTAGGTAGCTTTTACTTTGTGGATCCATACTTATTTGTTTTGTATTTACCTATATATACCTACGTGTTCTTGAGTGGAGACCGCGAAGCGTAAGGTGAGACGCCCCCAAGCTCAGTGGAGCGACAATCTTCGCAGAGTGGCTGGTAGCAACTAAGCCAAGAATCTAGTTAAGTGGCGATGGCGTGCGATTGGAGAGGTAATGTCCAGCAGTGAACTGTCGAAGGCTGATGATGAGGAACCTATACAAGGTGTTGTTTTGCATCCTCGTCAAAATTCAGTAGGTTGTCACAAAAGACATAAATAATCAATTAAAATTACTGTACCTAGTAAGTTATTAAAAAACGCTGATTTTTTGTAATGCCGCTACATAAATGTTAATATCCCGTTTACGATCTCATTTGCTGCGACTTGCGATTGAGTCTTGCAACTTTCGTTAAGTGGCAAGTGACATGCGCGTGTGTCACTTGCTCGATATATGTTGGTATCAGTAATCCCACTGCACTTTTTCTATTGACCGTCCGACCGAATACAGATCCTAATATTGGGATCGAACTGATTATAACATACCTTTTCAGGTACGGAAGTTTGAACTCTCTTGGCCCGGATAGAAAGTTAATATCAATTCCTATTTTCAAACTCGTCGCTATGTCACAACTTCACATGCATCGCATAGAATATATGTACAGTTGCGAGCACTAATATGGTACACTTAGCAAAAATTAAATAGCGGTTATTTCGTGAAATTACGGTTTTTACTTTAATATAAGACCTATATTGTAATTAGTCATCATCTGCCTAGCCTTTTCCCAACCTATCTAGGAGTCGGCTTCCAGTCTAACTGGATGCGGCTGAGTACCAGTATTTTTCATGAAGCGAGTGCCTATCTGACCTCCACAACCCAGAAACTGAGTAACACCATTCCCCTTGGTAAGACTGGATGTCAGACTCTTGGCTTCTGACTACTC
This sequence comes from Cerastis leucographa, assembly GCA_963082945.1. Classification (NCBI taxonomy): domain Eukaryota; kingdom Metazoa; phylum Arthropoda; class Insecta; order Lepidoptera; family Noctuidae; genus Cerastis; species Cerastis leucographa. Next base: position 12,270,152 of record OY720362.1, on the reverse strand, counting down.
GAAACGACTGTCTAAGATCTACAAAGGAAAGCAGGGACCAACGGCTTAACGTGCTTTCCGAGGCATGGAGGCAAACTCTTGGCCACCCATCCATGACCAACCTGGGCAAGCAGAGAAATAAAGAAAATACGTTTATTTAGCACAAGCCACAAGACCACAAAGCTTTAAAAAAAAAAAAAAAACTTAAACCTAAACACAGTAAACACAAAAAATATATTTTATGAAAGATCGAACCATGCGGCTGTAATTATTTAGTCACGAGCTCCTCCTATATTGTAAAATACTAGGCTACTAATACAGGGCTAATATGGCTTTTAAAATACTGTGTTCAAAAACGTTAATCAATACAGTGGGAAAAAATCACTTGCTGGGTGTATCCACTATTTCTGCTCGTGACTGTCCTAGATGTATATGGATGTATTGCATTTTATTGCCGTACGCGTTTCAAGGAATAGGAGCATGATATAAATGGTGAGCAGGTAGTAGTTGACATACTTACATGTGTAAGAAATGAACGTGTGGTAGTGTAAAACAGAAATACTGAAAGAACGTCTGAAAATTATACCGAGCGCTCTTGCTTTTGCTTAGGAGTTTGTTTTGTCACTTTTCCTCAGCTGAAGTACTTGGAAGTGGTGGGGGGCGTTTTGTCAACTAACCAGAAATGAAATCAGTCAATCAAAGAAATTAGTGCGTCACACTCGGCCGCGTGCGGCGCAGTGTGTTGCTACGGACTAACGATGGTGTGTTTGGAACTACCTGTTCCCGGTTTTAAAATAGTTTACTTTTTACCATTATTTTATTTTCATAACACACTACATAATATTATCATATCGTACACAATATTTATATAATTTACTGACATCCGTACACTCACCAGTTAGGTTCAGTTGAAAACCAGCGTCGGACACTAGTTGTCCGGCATTATGCTGAACTGGGTCTATTTGGGGCTGCCGTGAGTCACACAGTATTTTTTGTCTAGTTTAAAGTTTTTATTTTTATATTTGTTTTTCTTATTTTTTATATTGTGTGTACTTGTGGCAATTGCGCCAAAAAATTATTACGTACGCACGGAATGGAGATTGTGGCGATTTAAAACTTTGATGTAAGAGGTCGTGCTTTAACCGCGTGTGGTTTTTAAGGACACTTTCATTTCAGACCCTCCTCCTTGGTCATACGTTGTGAAGTTTTAGGCTACCCCCAACCCTCTCAGCAACACGTGTATTTATATTATTGGAAAGCTGAAAAAGTATTGGAATCAGTTTTATCTAAAAAACCGACCAAGTGCGAGTCGGTCTCGCGCACGAAGGGTTCCGTACCAATATTTATAAAAACCACCATATATGATCTGCAAATGAGAGTCGTTTTTAGTACAACTGACGCTTAGCGCCATCTATCGATATTTCTATGTAGTTTTTCGAAATTTTCGAGTCAAATACAATTTCGGTCGACTATTACCCGTATACTTGTAAAGCCCACTTATGTGTGATAGTTTTCCTTTAAACTTCGTTATGTAAAGGTACTACTGCCGTGACATTTAAATTTATAATATATCTACAACCGTTTAGTCGGTAAAGGGGGGGGGGACACTTGACTCTAACGAAAATTGGTACTTAAAAGCTTGATAAGTCACGAACGGTTTACTTAATCAAAAAACGGTCTTCCCAAACCCCTAATATTTTTTTTATTAAAAAAAAACCTATCCAACGATATCCCACACTATGGGAAGGATGAAAAAAAATTATCATCCCCACTTTACATGTTGGGGAAGTACCCAAACTAATATTTTTTTTCTCAATTTTATTTTACCACTTTTTTGGCGTCATTAACGTGTAAACTTATGCCGAATTACAACTTTCTAGTACCAATTGACTGGTAGAGAATGCCTTGTGGCATTAAGTTCGTCTATGTACCACTATTGTACCGTGGACTGACAGACAGACAGACGGACATACCGAAACTATAAGGGTTCCTTGTTGACTACGGAACCCTAAAAAGCGGTTATTTAGACATAAAGTCTTAACTAATTACCTTGATTCAATTAATTATTATGAAAAAAAAAGATTGATGTTATCATTAAAATTTATTTTGCCTTCACACGAAAACATGCACGTGATTGTGACGTTTATCAACCCTCCCACCACAAACCACCAACAAACCACCTCTTGAAGCTCACGTGATTAAAGGACGACCCCTAAGGGAAAATTTGCAGATTCTTCAGTTAAAGCGTTGTGTTCTTAATAACATTAAGCACAAGATTTACTTGAACTAAAGAATATAACATTAAATAATTTGTGTTAGTGAATAGAACCTTAAAACTATACAAAGCACCACTTCCTGAAGCCAAAAGTCCTCTTCCACGACGAGGTGCAGATGACGTCTATACCAACCAACCTAAAACACGAACAACCGAAGGTATTAAATTCTTCAGGAACCCCAAGGGACTTATGAACGAAGGTAGACGAAATTATGAGTGATATTATACAAACCTTTATGGTACATTAGGGCGTAACTTCCTACTAAAACATTCTACTTAGTTTTATGTAATGGTTTACGTTAGCTTCCACAGAAACAAGCTTCCAGTTGGTGTTTCGCAGCACGTACGGTAACTAAGTTTAAGGTAGAGGCTAAGTTTGCCAGGTATTGTAAACATTTTGCCAGGGACTCAAACTGTAACTGTAATAAGTGTTTTTAACATTGTTTTTTAAAACAATTTTAACAGAAAAACAGTTTAGCAGAATAACACTTTTAAATGTAACAGATACAATGATGTTACCGAATCAAACTGTTACCCTTTATGTCTGTTAATAAGTGTTACCGAATCAAACTGTAACCTTTTATATGTGTTCATAAGTGTTAATATTTGTAACTGAAATAATCAATTATAGCTTTAGGTATAAGTAATAATTGCAACGTTGCGTTTACCTGTTACACTTATTAACCAATTCAACATGTAACACTTATAATTATGTAACCTTTATGAAGGTATTTTTATGTCCCTGCATTTTGCCTTAAATAGGTATTCCTATACCTACTAGTAAAATATTATGCAATTGCCATAATCTATCTACAACAGTATACAAGATGGAAGGGACACCGACACGAAAACGGTTACCGCGTATTTAGTACATCATTCTCAACAATACCACAAATACAGGCTGTAAGGATAAACACCGTTGTCACTAAAACCATAGGTAGTTGACTTAATTATAAAAATGTTTATCTGAATTTAAAAATAAATAAACAACTTTTTCATTCAAAAATTCAAAAAAGTTTCTGTCCGACACCGTCCGTAAATTCATGGATACTATGCGCCCGAGTTACGTAATCACTGCAAAGGGCGTTGACCTGCTGCACTGGCCGTCCGTTATAACTACCTACATCATTTTTATCTAACTACATTGTAATAAAAACACAATACACGTAACCTGTGATGTAACTTTCCCTTCATACTTTTCTTGGCTTAGGACAGACAAAAATCCTACCTTGTTTTGCATGACGAGTCCAGATGTAAGATAGATTTAACACTAAAGAAAATGAAAAAAAACATACAAACAACTGGGTATTTAAAAGTTAATTTTCCATACAGTCCAATGGGAAACATCAAAAATACAGGCCACCCGCCTCGTACTCTCCTCTGGGTTTTCCGCGAAGAAACTCAGTATGCGTTCCTGAAGGTCAACTGGCAGCTGCTGGTTGCCACGCCCCTGAGCATGGGCCGGCACGGTAACTGGCCATAGGTACGTAACCTTTGAGTAGCCGCCAACATCGTTTCTCGGTTTGGCACAGGTTGTCCAGGGAATAACTCTTTGAGGAAAAAAGGAGATTTTACTTCAAAAAAAAGGTTATTTTTTTTCATTGAATTTACGTTCTATAAGTGAAACTAAACCACTAGTTTCAAGGATAACGGTGTTTACACTAACACTCTGTAAATTTCTTTTATTAGAAAAAAAAATCTGATGTTCCATACATTTTGACCGTGTAAGAATGGTTTTTTTTTAGGAAACAGCTGTTTTTTTTTATAACCGATGAAATGTAATGTTTTTAGATCAAGAATTTCTCAGTAGCAGACACGGTGTCTAGCTTGAGCCCGATTGGTGGCAATAGGCTCGCCACTTATTACATGGGAAGTAAAAAACATAACTGACGACATGCGAGTGTACTCATAGTTGCTCTGCCTAATCTTTCGGAGATTATAGGCGTGATGTTATGTTTATGTTATTATTAACTAGCAGTCCCCCGCAACTTCGTCTGCGTCACATTTTCCCCGTTTTCGCAACATTTTTCACTGCTGCTCCGATCTTGTTGGTCGTAGCGTGATAGCCTATAGCCTTCCTCGATAAATGGGCTATCTAACAAAGAAAGATTTTTTTAAACCGGACCAGTATTTCTTGAGATTAGCGCGTTCAAGCAAACAAACAAACAAACTCTTCAGTTTTTAACCGCCTTCTAAAAAAGGAGGAGGTTCTCAATTCGGATGTTTGTATTTTTTTTTTTTTTTTTTTTTATATTTGTTCGCCCATTATTCCGTCGCTTGCCAACCGATTTGGAAAATTCTTTTTTTGTTGGAAAGGGTATACTTCCCAAATGGTCCCATAGTCACCAAGTCAGGATCTGATGATGGAATCTTGGCGAAATCGAGGGAACTCTTCAAATTTTATAGGAAAACGTACAGCGATTTTGGTATTTTCTACAACAAGTGAAGCATTTGCGTCCAATAAGAACCATTCTACCATCAGATCTGATGATGAATCCAAGAGACAGGCTTCGGAACTCCATAACAAGGCAATGAATCTTAGCTGTGTTTGGGCTTCTTGGAATCGTAACGGTATGCATCTTCCAGATGTACCAATAATAAGTCTTAAAAAAAGTTTTTTTTTCTGTTTTAACGGACTTCTATAAGGAGGAGCTTATCAATATTGCCATTTGGACCCATGAAAAATTAATATAGTTTGGCCATATAGTTTTCATTTTATTAAAATTTTTGTTATATGTAAATTTTTCACGTATGTACACCGATTTCTCCGTGATTACTGGACCGATTTAGATGATTTTTCATTCATTTGGTAGAGAAGCTTGCTCGGTGGAGCCATATGAATTTTATTATCTTTGCTTAGGTACTTCTTGAGTCATCCTCTTTATTATGCATTTTGTCCTTTGTCGTATGTATGGACGATGTGCTGATGTCTAGTTACAATGTAAAAATTATACTTGACTAGGATTAAAGTGAGATACCACAACTGAAAAGGCTAAAATAAAAACTTAAAAAAAAAAAAATAACCGACTTCCATAAAACACTAAAAAGTGGCAAATAATTTTAGTTTCGGAAGTCGGTGGCAAAAAAGTAAATGAAACAAACAAGTCACCGACTGCCGAAACTAAAATTATTTGCCACTTTTTAGTGTTTTATGGAAGTCGGTTACTGTTTTTTGTAAAAATGTTTTTATATTATTAGTATTAGATTAGATAACAAAGCTCAGGAGACATTTCGATAGCACAAGTACTCGCGTAACAGTTGTTGCTAGTAAATTACATGACGTGCACGCTAAAGATCATTGCACCGTAATAAAACATTCTCTTCTGAGTTTATTTTTAATACTCATCCAGGAATATAAATAACAGATGTATCCGTACATTATATTTAGTGTACATCCCCAGATTAACTTAGTACCTGATGTCTAGACTGCAGACAGATTTGTTAACACATAAAATTGTAATTGAGGGTGATTTGCATACAGTATGTGTCACCGCTGTTGGAAACAAGAGTCTTTATGCTAACTTGCTAGTTATCTATACTAACTACTACTTATATTACTACTATGATAAAGCTAAACAGTTTGTTTGTATGGTTGAACGCCCTAATCTCAAGAGATACTGGATAAAAATATTTTAGTATTGGATAGCCCATTTATCGAGGAAGGATATATACATAACGCTCATAGGAGCATCAAAGAAAAATATTGCAAATTTCGAGCAGACGAATTTGCGTGTGTTAGTTAGTTCAGGAATATAACGAGCGATCAGGCCAACTTTACAACTAAAAAACATTCACTATATAAAGAAGGACCTCTCGACTAAACTAATTTTTACTTTGCCAAAATGACGGACATTTTTCGAGGGTATAATTAACGACTAATTTGAAGATTATGAGGAATTTGATAGGAATTTTCATTTTCCAAACAACAGGTGGTCGAAACTTTGGAATTTACTGCCAACTTTTTCGTCTTTCGTCGTTCCTTATGAAGAGCTATTGGGACGGAGCGGTGGAAACTGAAGCTACATCAACTGGACTTACTAAAACGATCTCGGGTGAAAATTCGCATTCACGGTCAAATAAGAACTCTTAACAAATAATATAAAAGTCCTAACTCGCATGCACATGCACTATGTATGAACTTTGTCTGTAATTATATGAGGAAAAAGGAATAGGCCGATTAAATATAACTGATCTTTGGGGGACATTGAAATGCAGTTTATGCGGGAGATTAGGACTTCCAATATAATTATGATATTTCACTCATTTGTTTGGAAAAGCAGGAGGTCTACTCTCTTTCTCCGAAACGTAACTTCGGCAACGAACGAAAATTAAACGTAGTTACGTTTGTGACCCTACTTTACAAAGGGTGTAAAACACCTCTTAACGAAGCCGAAAGGCACTGGTTCTCCCTTTCATTGCGATCATTTTTTTGTTCTACACCATACCTGGGAACCTTCTAGTTACGGAGATATAGGGGTCAAAGTTCCAACTTTTTGACAAGTCTTTTTTTTAATACAAGTTTTTAATGTAAGATTTTTACTTTAAACACCTCCACGACCCCCATACTATTCAATCCGTCCATCAGCACAATGTTTTGAGTGCGTTACATTGAGTTCTACCACAAAACATGATTTTACACCCGCCAAAAAGTCGTTTCCCAGCAATAATTTTTGCGTAAAGTTACTTAGTTTCATGTACAGAATGCTTGGTTGAACGGCTTCGTGATGAGGTGATTTACACCGTGTATAATTTGCGGACGCACACAAGAAGTTCGAATTCACAGACAACGAATGTACTGAATGTTATTGTGTGCGTCCGCAAATTATATAGAGTACGGTCACAAACGTTACTACGTTTAATTTTCGTTCGTTGCCGAATTGCGTTTCGGAGAAAAAGAGTAGACCTCCAGAAGCCGTCGTCGCATCGACGGGTTAGGTTCGCCGGACGAAGTACACGCGGCGGTAGTGAATTCACGCGACGATCGCTTCTGGTTAGGATACGGGGTAGAACTACACGATGACAGTTTAAGAATCGTACCCTACATGGAAAATCATGAACCATGCATTTAATATTCTATTACCATACACTTGTGGTTTTAAATTCAAAGTTTAAATATTCAATTTAGAGGATTCCTTGAAATAATGCGGTGTTGTGTCACCAACCGCACTATTGTTATTGTCATGTGAATTTGGATTCCTTCAGGTACATAGGTACATTTTGGAGAATTGAATTAATTCAATGGAAATGCTAGGACTGTCATAATTATGCATTGTTTACTATTGTAGGACATCACAATATCATTACAAAGGATTTTTGAGTAGAATTAATGAATGAATTGTTAGAGATACAAATGCTCATTATTATTATTTTGGGCATCGTAATTGGCCAAATGTCTACTATGAATGATTGTGGTCCGTACCAATAGTTGTTATGGATATAGATAATGCTCTAATCGCCATGCTTGGCCAGGATTGGTGATGTTGTATTTTGTTGCTGTTATCAGTACGTTAAGCCCTAAGACGATAATGTTTCTTTTTCTTTTCGTGCTAATGCCTAATCTGCTGTTAGAGTTTAAGTTTATGCCGCCCATGGGCCTCTGACTTGGCTTTAAATGCTTTCGAGAAATATCTCTCTCAGACATGCTGGTTTCCTAACGGTGTTTTCCTTCACCAAAAATTGTGATAATTATACAATACGCACATGAAGGTACGTGTCTTGGGTTCGAACTCAAGATCTATGAGTACTCTAGGTATCGGCAAAACGCGACATTTAGACCTTCCAAACTCTATTGACCTGGACGAGCTGAACCGTCATTTTTCTACTGCTGTCATAATGGATCGTTTAACCATGCAACAAACTTTGTCCTTCATTTCTGGTCTAACGCGTCCATCTATTAACCCCTTCTGCTTCGTTCCAGTTGAGCCAGGAGAGATCAAAAAGATCATTCTCTCAATTAAGTCAAAAGCAGTGGGTTGTGATAATATCACCCGTGGTATGATCACTACTCTTCTTGATGATCTCCTACCCGCGATAACCCACATTGTCAATTTTTCCTTGTTTTCCGGAGTATTTCCTTCCTTGTGGCGCAAGGCCTATGTCTGTCCACTACCCAAGGTCCCCAATCCCTCTCTTCCTATTCATTTCCGTCCCATTTCGATCCTCCCCTTTCTATCCAAAGTGCTGGAAGCCTGTGTGCACAAACAATTTTCTAGTTTTGTCCATCGGAACTCGCTTATCAGCCCTCTTCAATCTGGATTTAGGCCTGGGCACAGCACAGTTTCCGCCCTTCTTAAAGTGACTGGTGATATTAGGGCAGGGCTGGAAGACACCAAGGTTACCGTACTAGTGCTGGTCGATTTCTCGAATGCCTTCAATACCGTTAGTCACGATATCCTTTTAGCCATTTTATCCCATCTTATGGTCTCTCCCAGAGCACTGGAATGGTTCTCCTCTTACCTTCAGGAACGTCAGCAGTCAGTTCGTGTTGGGGATTCCTCATCATGTTGGTGTGATCTGGAAACTGGGGTTCCTCAAGGCGGTATTCTTTCTCCTCTTCTATTTTCTATTTTTATTAATCTCCTTACCTCTGAGCTTCAGTGTGCGTATCATCTATATGCCGATGACTTGCAGTTGTACTGTCAGGGAAGGGTTGACGAAATACCAGATCTGATCGACAGTTTAAATAGGGACTTGTTGGCAATTAAAACCTGGTCCGATAAATTTGGTGTGGCAGTTAACCCTAACAAATGTCAAGCGATCATCATTGGGAGCTCTCGCAGTCTAAATAAGTTAGATGGTACAACCTTGCCACCAATTCTTTTCGACGGTACGGTCGTTCCTTTTAGCGCGGATGTAAAGGATCTAGGCTTGCACATTGACAACACTATGAAATGGTATACTCAAGTCGCTCGTGTCAGCCAGAAGGTTACTGGTACGTTACGAGCTCTGTACCGTTTGAGAAACTTTTTACCATCGAATACGAAAACAATGCTTGTACAGTCCTTAATTTTCCCTATCATCGATTATGGTGATGTGTGCTACTTCGACCTGAATGCAGATCTTCTCGACAAACTTGACCGCCTTCTGAATAACTGCATTCGATTCGTTTTCAATCTGCGTAAATACGATCATGTCTCTGAGCAGCGGTCTCTTCTTAAGTGGTTGCCCATACGTCAGCGCAGGGAGCTAAGGGCGCTAACCACCTTGTTCTCTTTTCTTGTTTCTCCCACTTCCCCTAGTTACCTCGCTCCCCACTTTCAATACATTTGTGCCAACCATAATAGAAGTCTTCGCTCTTCGCATAACCGTGTTCTCCAATGTCCCTCTCACCGCACTGACTTCATTCACCGATCATTCTTCGTCCAATCAATTTCTCTGTGGAACGCGATTCCCCAGGAAATCAGGATGGCTACGAATCGCCTATCTTTTAAAATTAAAGTACGCGAGTATATTCGGAAAAAGCTAGCAGTATCGTCACAACGTTAATATTTTCCCCATAGTTTTTCCTGTTATATTAGTATTTATATTTTGATATATATTTATAGTATTTTTATATATTTTTATAGTATTTTATGTATCCTTTGTAGTTTGGTTTAGTATTCAATTATAATATTGTATAGATATACACCTACCACTGTTTGTCTCTGCATCACCCAAAGGTTGACTGGTAGAAAATGCCTATGGCATTAAGTCCGCCTCTGTACTATGTGCTTGAAGTGTTAAATAAATAAATATGACTTGGCAGTCCGACGCGACGGTCATAGCACTAGGCAATCACTGTTTATAAACATGACAATTTAAAGCTTCTACAGAAGAGTTTTGTCATTCTTCTTGCCAGCGATGAAGTTCTTCTTTTCCTTTTTGTAGTGAAACTTCTTAAGGTGGATACAGACTTTGCGAGGCATGCGCCATGAACGGCGCACAACGAATGCCCCGGCCATACGTTGGCCCGCCCTCGCACGTGCGTAGCACATGCCTCGCCACGAATACAAAGGAACACACCTTGCGAGGCATTCGCTGTGCGTTGTTCGCGGCGCATGCCTCGCAATGTCTGTATACGGCTTTATGCGACTTCCAACAAGTTTAACGCTACCATGGAGGGGGAATATTTTTTATAACTCACTAAGAGATGGCAGTATTAAAAGATTTGTGACTACGTAGTTATACTAGGTACGCAAGATGGCGTGCAAACAGTCATGCATTCGACTCTTCCATGTGAGCAGTCTTCGCTCAATTTCCATGAGTACAATAACCTCGATAAACTTATGTAATAATTATGTAATAAAAATAATACAACAACAAAATATTATTTAGAAGCTTAATAAAATAACGAATGAATAAAGAGTGAATGCGTGGCACTCGAACGCTTGTGTGTAGTATTACAAAGTTTCACTTCTTCCGCGCGGAGGAACTCCACGCACAATTTTTTTTCTATGAGTGGAAACTAAGTCCTGTATGGAATATAATGTTATTATTTATTTTAACGTGAAAAACTTTGCGGTATCAACAACAAGGGAAAGTAACATACATAAATTGGAAATTGAACTGATCAAAAAGCGGTTATTGAATAAATTGAATATCAGTACCTACTTGAAAAATAATTCTGTAGAGCTTTGAAATAAATTCAATAAATTGTAATTTATTGCCGTTTGATTACTTTAATTCAGACCGCACTTTTTTTTTGTAAAAGTGCTTTAATGGATTTCATGTTTTTTTCCCATCAGAAAGAAAAATAAATCCACTTAAGCACATATAAGTTCCTTTATTATTTTTTCCTATGGAGCAGGCTATGCTGGGAGTTTCTTTGATGGATCGCATCCTGAAAGAGGTAATCCGACAAAGAAACAGAGCTGTCGATATAGCTCACAGAATAAGTAAGCTGAAGTGGCAATGGGCCGGTCATATTAGCCGTAGAACCGATGACGCCACGGTCGACAGGAAAAACTGTAAAAAAAAAGTTACGTCGATCCCAAGTCATAAGGAACAGGAGCAGTAAACTGATGATGATGGACGAGGTAAGTGAAAACCCCGAGAATTGTTGAGTCAATTCAAAAGGGCCCATGTCCAGCTGTGGACTACGACTTGATGGATCGTCGCGATAACAGTGTTATAACAAAAGGGGGGCGTAATCTATAAAAAGACAAGGTCGGTATGGTAATAGTAACGTGTGTCCAATCCCAATCCGATCATTCATGTCTTTTATCTTTTGCCAACAAGATAAACGAAGCTGATTTCTACCGATTACAAGTTGGACAAACTGGGTAAATACACCGTGTAAATCACCTCATCACGAAGCCGTCAACCAAGCATTCTGTACATGAAACTAAGTAACTTTACGCAAAAATTATTGCTGGGAAACGACTTTTTTTGGGGGATGTAAAATCATGTTTTGTGGTAGAACTCAATGTAACGCACTCAAAACATTGTGCTGATGGACGGATTGAATAGTACGGGGGTCGTGGAGGTCTTTAAAGTAAAAATCTTACATTATAAACTTGTATTTAAAAAAAATACTTGTCAAAAAGTTGGAACTTTGACCCCTAATATCTCCGTAACTAGAAGTTTCCCAGGTATGGTGTAGAAAAAAAAAATATCGCAATGACAGGGAGAACCAGTGCCTTTCGGCTTCGTTAAGAGGTGTTTTACACCCTTTATACTTAGGTACTACTGTACAGAAACTGTTATTATGCAAGGTGTGAACACGGCCCCTTCACGAAGCTGTAAACCAAGCACTCTCTACATCAAGCTACGTCATCATCTCATCTGCCTAGCCTTTTCCCAAACTATGTTGGGGTCGGCTTCCAGTCTTACCGCATGCAGCTGACCAGTATTTTACATGAAGCGACTGCCTATTTGACCTCCACAACCCAGTTACTGGGTAATACGATACCCCTTAGTAAGACTGGATGTCAGACTTTCGGCTTCTGACTACTCGTAACGACTGTCAAAGATCTACAAATGACAGCCTGGACCAACGGCTAAACGTGCTTTCCGAGGCACTAATTATGGTCACCCATCAACGGACCAACGTAGGAAAGCACGGCTTAACCTTAAAGTATGACCCGTGCGGAAGTTATTATTTAGCCACCAGCTCCTCACAATTCACATCAAGCTACGTATCTCTACGCAATAATGATTGTTGGGAAACGACTTTTTTCGGTGATAAATCACGGTTCACGGAAGGACTCAATGTAACGTACTCCAAACATTGTGCTGATGGATGCATTGAATAGTCATCATCATCATCATCATCAGCCTATATTGTTCCCACTGCTGGGACGCAGGCCTCCTCTCTATGAGAAGGAATGGGCTGTAATCCACCACGCGGGCCCAGTGCGGGTTCGTAGATGTCACATGTCTTCGAATTTTTAGTTCTAGGACATGCCGGTTTCCTCACGATGTTTTCCTTCACCGTTTTGAGAGCAGCGGTGATGAAATAAATTATACAAAGTAATGCGCCTGCCTGGGTTCGAATCCACGGCTTACTGCTCGTAAGTCGGGGCTGCTACCACTGGGCCACCGCTGCTCTCATTGTACGGGTTTTTAAAGTAAAGTTTTTACATTAAAAAATTGTATTAAAAAAAAATACAAGGGTCAAAACTGTGTTGTCTCTGGTGCACCTCGCAGCACTGCTTAGTAAACCAAAAAAAAAAACAATATTCACTTGTGTGTACGCCGCTTATCATCCAAAATAAATGAGTGACGTCACTATAACACCAACATTAGGTGTCACTATCAGTCTCTGTAATAATTCACTGTAAGTATTTACCCTGTCAACGTAACAGCTATCATTTGATACTATGAAAATGTTTAGACCTAGTCGGTTTTCGTTGTTGGTCGTATCTCAGGATTATGATGACATAACTACTGATGTGTTTGGTTTAAATTGTTTAAATAACAGTTCAGTTGATGTTTAAGGTTTGCTAGTTTCAGACGAGGTTGAGAAGGTATATAGGGTGACTGGTAATAAGTGACCGATACTTAAACACATGATTGTACTCATGATGTCAAACAACTTTCCCAAAGAATCATTATTTTTATACTCATTTACTTACAATAACACCACAGCCATTTGTAATTTTCGGTTGCGAACCGTGCAGGTGCTCTGCTTACCCTCTGTGGCACCGTAAGACAGTAATGAGACAGAACGGCGTCAAGCGGCCAACAGCTGATGGGTCGCAATGCACGCGCGCGCGAATTTCATAAGGCTTTATGTGTTATTGTGATAAAAGTGAATGAGTATATAAAAAATAGTGCGTGGAGTAGAAGTTTACGAAGTTTCACTTCTGCGCTTAGGGCCGCGCAGAAGTGAAACTTCGTAATACTACATGCGTGGCACTCGAACGCATTCGGCGTTCGATTGCCACGCATTCACTCTCGTTATTTTATTGATCTTCTAAATAATATTTTGTTGTTTTCATGTTGTATTATTTTTATTACATAATTATTACATAAGTTTATCGAGGTTATTCTACTCATGGAAATTGAGCGATGGCTGCTCACATGGAAGAGTCGAATGCATGACTGTTTCCACGCCATCTTGCGTACCTAGTATAACTACGTAGTCACAAATCTTGTAATACTGCCATCTCTTAATGAGTTATAAAAAATATTCCCCCTCCATGGTAGCGTTAAACTTGATGGAAGGCGCATAAGAAGTTTCACTAAAAAAAAAAAAACTTTGGGAAAGGTGTTTGTTATTATGAGTACAATCACGTGTTTAAGTATCGGTCATTAATTACCAGTCACACTATGTAGTTACTGCTATGTAGTAAATAGGCAATAGCCTGTTATACACTAGTTATTAATAGGTTTGTTGTTTAATACAATATGGTTTATAACAAACACTTTAATAAATTAATTAAAATAATGTGTTCAGTGTGTCGCAATAGCGGGATGTCAACCTTCAGTTTGTCGCTCAAGCGTGAACTCGAACTAAAGTGTGTCGCAGTATAGTTTTGTCGCACAAGCGTTAATCGCGCTTCTGTTTGTCGACGTTACGTTATACAATCTGTAGGTGGTGCCTGTGGCATTAAAAGTACGCCTGTGTACGACATTTGTGGGTAAATTATTAAATATATGTATAGTCTATGTGATGTGTCCCAATTGACGGCATGGTTAGCACAGTGGCCGAGCGATTCGCTGTAACGCAGCGTGTCGCGGGTTCGATCCCTGTACGGAACAAATATTAATTTGTCCTACAGGTTGTTTCGGATTTGGCTACCCACGATACAGGAGGAATTACTAGCGTGGGGCCACGTGTAAACAAAAGAAAATGCTGTTATGTTGAAAGTGTCCATGCTTCGTACGCAAAATACGCGCTTTAGACGTGGAGCTGGAGTCGCGGAAATCAGCCCGCTATACAAGTGTCCATGCTCCTTTTTTTTAAAGAACTTAAGAACGTTATTGATGAACGTGTCCGTCTTACTGGACCCAAGCAATACAATGTAAGGTGCTGCAGAGACAGTGCACGGCTGATAAAATTCCTATGTCCAACTTTTGGAACGAAGTTCCTTATCGCGCGTTGTGAAAGGGGGCTAGACGGAAAAAATTCTTACGAAAAGTTGTCACGACACTTTTTGCTATAGTAAGCTATTGTAAGCTTTATTTCTTTAAAATAAAGTTGAAATTTCCTTAAATTACGTACAATTGGGGTGTGTATATGAGTAAGGATAGATATGATTATTATTTTGAGTGACCGAACTACAAAGTACAAATTCGGTTGTGCAGTTAAGTAAGACGTATTGCTTCGAATTAAGGATTAATCTTCCTTAAATTAAATATTTTATTTTTCGCACACTAACTTAAATCTAAAATGTATTGATATTATGTACGTGAAAGGAACTTCGTTCCATCCGGGTGTCCCTTGACACCTCTCAAGTTTTTTTCAACTGACGTTAGTGCTTACCAAAGGCAGAAGAACAAAAAGGCCACCAAAAAGGGAAACTGCGACGCTTCAAATCCACTAATGATACGAACGCCTAAGTCTGTACATATGTCACGGAAAACAAACATAAAAAGTTACAACACCACCATATCATTTTCCGCTCTTTCCGCTTTGCTTTTCCCTCGCTCACACAGCTCCGCTCCGCTCTTTCGTTTGGCTCAAAATGTATTGTGAGCAGCCACTGTCAGTGTCTGTTTACTTACTAATTAATCATTTTCAATCAAAATTCACTTCCCTTTTACTACGGCTTCAATAAACAGAAAACTCTCAATGAAATCTGTAAAAGTGGGTTAGGCCGTTTCACATCAAGTGGTAGTATGTAGGTCGCATATGCAATGATTGGAAAAAAAATCAACCAATGGCCATCGTGTGTTGTGAATTGAAAGAGTAGCTAGTGGTTTTTCATCGAGCTGGGATTGGTGTTTAGGAGTCAATTCAGTTCATCATCATCTGCCTAGCCTTTTCCAAACCATGTTGGGTTCGGCTTCCAGTCTAACCAGATGCAGCTGAATACCAGTATTTCACATGCAGCGACTGCCTATCTGACCTCCACAACCCAGTTAGTACTGGGCAGATTGGTTGTCAGACTAATGACTACCTGTAACGACTGTCAAAGAACTACAAATGACAGTTAGTACTGGGCAATACGATACCCTTGGGAAGATTGGTTGTCAGACCACTGACTGCCAGTAACGACAGTCAAAGATCTACAAATGACAGCCGGGACCAACGGCTTTAATGAGTCAAGTCATTTCACTATCGCTTAAAAACATCCCATTAAACAAACACTTAATTACAAATATCAAAACATTCCTATCAAGCACAAACAAAAATTAACATTGCCATTATTATATTAAAGCGATTAGCACAATTTAATTATTAACATACACAAATAGCACGTGACGTAGCTTTAATTTAATTCAACATCCGGCTCATTTCCGATTTTAATTAATAAGCAGTAACCGCAATCAGCAAAGTAAATCGGACTAATTATGGTCATATATAGTGTAATGAAAAATTAATAATTGTGCAAACAATCAATTTTCCTATACTCTTTTCGCTAGTGACATTAACTGAAACGTTCCTTTTCAATCTTAAACGTTACCCTGATTTACAATCATGACCTAGTATTTCAGCTGCACCCTGAATACCGTAGTCGTAAAAAACGGAATCTGTAATAACTGTATTGAAAAAGAACATCATCTGCCTAGCCTTTTCCCAAACTATCTTGGGGTCGGCTTCCAGTCTAACTGGATGCAGCTGAGTACCAGTATTTTACATGAAACGACTGCCTATCTGACCTCCACAATCCAGTATCTGGGTAATACGACACCCCTTGGTAAGACTGCATGTCAGACTTTTGGCTTCTGACTACTCGTAACGACTGTCAAAGATCTACAAATGACAGCCGGGACCAACCGCTTAACGTGCTTTCTGAGGCACGGAGGAAACTCGGTATGTTATTATGGTCACCCATCCACGGACCATCCTCGGCAAGCACGGCTTACCCTTAAAGATCGACCCGTGCAGCTGTTATTATTTAGCCACGAGCTCCTCCTGTTTTGATAAAGAACATTAATTTATCTAATATCATATCACCCGCACCATCCTAAAGCAAAAGGACTATAGTTTACTAGGAAAATTGTTCTGGTATATATTGTAATGTCAATGTTATCACTGCTATCAGCGCTGTGGATAGGCTTTCATTGGAGCTTGTTACAAAGCTATCGAAGTATCGATAAAGATAGTTTCAAGTGACGAGAGCTGGCGTGGCTTGGTGCTAGATCGTCAGTTCACAGTGACGCGCCGCGCAGACCGACCGCGATCCCGCGAAGTGTACGCTCTGACGAAAACATTTTTCATTTTCGCGTTCCCTATCCGTTTGCAAATAAAATAATCTTCCAGTGTACTCTGATAACCACTGTTTGTTAACACATTGTGAGTATTCATTTTTTTTGTTATCTTGTAATCTATTGTTTGTTTTGTAAACATTGAATTTCGCGGTTCTAGTTTCGCTAAACAATTTTTTTTTATGAAGCGCTGCCGGCTCTAATAGAGCGTTTGTGTGAATAGTTTTGACGATGTAAATCTAGCAGAAATGTTTTTTTTTTGTATTTCCATGACTATTGAAAGTTTCGGTAAACGTATGATAATGAGTGAGTTTAGTTTTTAGCACAGTAACTGTAAGTAAATGTCTGCAAATTTTGTTGGTTGCTTATTTACAATATTTAAATAAACGAAAAAACAATTTAAAAATTAAAAGTAAAGTTGGTCTTCCAGGTATTTTTACATTATTGTTTTTAGACATTAACTTTAATAGCATCTATTGTTTACAAGCCACTACTTTGCATACAATAAAAGTTTTTGTGTTAAAACTGATGCAAATCATTCGTTGAGTAGCGACTACTTACCTAACCTGCAAATATGAAGAAAATATAATGATAAACACTTTGTAGTATAAATAAACAGAATTTCAAATTCGTAGTTTAAAATAAACAACGGCCTCTGTTGAATAAAAATAAAAAGAAGTTTTATTTAGAACTCTTTACACGTACGCATCAGAAAAAGTATAAGTAAGTGGATCGTATCCATTTTCCTTCAAGATTCTAAATAGACTAACATTTTGAAATACATAAATCCATATGCATCCATACTCATATTATAAATGAGAAAGTTACTTTGTCTGTCATCCATCAGTTACAATTTTTAACCGACATCAAAAAAAGGAGGAGGATCACAACTACACAAGTTGTATGTTTTTTTTACTACACAAATTGCTGAATAAATTTCAATGGGCACACAGGTGGACCTGTGTAAAGAAAAAATATCCAGTGTGACGTTCCGCTGTGGCAATAAATACTATATGATATGATTTTCCTGTATTTTTAACCGACTTCCAAAAGAAGGATAATAAAAAAAATACAGAGTCAAATTGCGAACAATTTGACTCTTTGTAATTTTTTTTTACATTTAGACGGGCACAGTTTTATCGTTTTAAAAGCAAATATCTCATCAACCACTAACTTAAGAAAAAAAGTAGGTATTTTAGAAAACACAATGTTTTTTATTCATAATTTTACATCACTTTAGTGTAGCGATTAAATAAAAATACAACTTTGCAAATACAACTTATAGACAGATCAGATACCTACGTTGAGTATTCGGTATTCCAAATGTAGGACATCCCTAGTCTGAATTACTATTCAAAAATCATATCACGAGCTCACGGCTTTCCATAATATTGTTTTAAATAATTCCGGGAACCTAAGCGAGGGAAACGTTCTGATTCCTTTTCAGTTTCCTTCTTGAATTTCATTCAAGTCGACAAGTAATGTCATTTTAAATAACAGTAACTGTCATGCCAGCTACTTTCCCCATCTACTTGCATGTGTATACCCGCCTTTATTGACTTTAATTTCTTTTTAAAATGCACTGTTTAATATTTTTCCTGAGTTCCATTTCCACGGGGCAAAGTGTTATTGGGTTTTTCTATCAGTAGCAGCCACGGACCTTGGATTTGTAGCCAGTTTATAGCGACGGGTTCGCCTCCTATTTCATTACACTTAAAACATAACTGACTAAATGTGGGTATACTATTAGGTACACCACTGAATAACACTTCGGGTATAAGGCGATACACCTCTGCCCTTCGAGGATTATAAGCGTTATGTTATGGTTGTTTAATATTTGTAATGATTACTTACTCCAACTATGGATGATTTATTCGTTCATGGTCTAATCTAACTAGGTACCTAAACTAAATTAAAGAAAGATAGAAAATGCTTTATTTTATGGCACAAATACATATTTGGCAATTTTATTTTTATTTTTGTAATAAATTTTTTTTCTTTTTTTTTTTTTTAAACACTGTTTCTATGTTGTTGTTTGTTATTTCTGTTTTTTACCTGTTATCAACAGCTTATTCCGAAATATTAATAGTTATTTACTAGGGTGCAGCTTGTAAGCAAAAAGCAATGTTGTAAGAAGAAATTGAAAGAGTTTGTTTACAAAAAAATCTGGGTTAAAGTAATTAAAAAAAAACCAGCATTGTAGTTGTAGCCAATAGGCTTGCGACATAATCATAAGGCCATAACTATAAGGGACCTGTCACTACTGTCAAACATCTAGAAATGACAACCGGGACCAATGGTTTAACGTGCTTTCCGAGGCATGGAGGAAACTCTTTATGTAATGGGTCCCACCCATGCAAGAACAACCCAGGCAGGCGCAGCCTAACCGGAAGATCGACTAGAGCGGCTGTTATTATTTAGCCCCGAGCTTCTCATAATTATAAGGTCCCAATGCACGAACACGACGAAAATTTGACGGCACGGTTGGCGCAGTGGTTGAGCGATCGACTGCTGCGCTACGTGTCGCGGGTTCGATCCCCGCACGGAACAAATATTTGTATGGCCTACAGATAGTTGTTCCGGGTCTGGCTGTTTGTGTATGTGAGTTTAAATGTTTGTAAAACGCACCCACGATACAGGAGAAATTCCTAGTGTGGGGCAACGTTTTAATTAAAAAAAAAAAAAATGCCAATAACACCTATACAAGGTGTTGTTTTGCATCCTCGTCAAATTCAAGGAGGGAACTATGCTAACAATTCTCAACCATAATCAATAATAAAATGGGTAGGTAATTTTTTTTTTTTTTTTTTTAATGGGTAGGTAATTTTTAAAGTGAAACTTTTATTACATCGTCTTAAACTTTTTCGTCTGTGTGTTGCAAGTCGCGTGACGCTGACGGTCGGCCGCTAAGTAGGGATAAAAGTGAAAAAAAGTTTCACTTTTACCGTGGTTTCATAAAACCACACAATCCTTTTTTTATTTTTTGTCTGATTTAGAAAAATCGGTATCGTGAAATACCCATGTTTTATACGTTCCCCGTCTGATCCTCGCGCTATAACCGCGCTTACACACTTACAAACAATCTCAAACGTTGATTCGATAATTTCTTATTGCCTAAATAATTGACTAGGTACTGTAATTTAAATTGCTTATTTATGTCTTCTGTGACAACCTCCTGAATTTTGACGAGGATGCAAAACAACACCTTGTATAGTTCAATTTTTGTGGAAATAATTTTCACATTTGTAAGTTCATCAGGCCTTACATCAGTGGTAACACATTCACCTTGAGCTGGCCTATCCATAGTTAGGATCCATACCAATATTATAAATGCGAATGTCACTCTGTTTGTTTGTTTGTTACCTTTTCACGACTAAACGGCTGATCGGATCTTAATGAAATTTGGCAAGAAGATAGATTTCAAACTGGGGAAGGACATAGGCTATATATCATCACGCTACGACCAATAGGAGCGGAGCAGCAATGAAAAATGTTGCAAAAACGGGGAAAATTTGACGCAGACGAAGTTGCGCGGGACAGCTAGTTTCCAATAAAACTAGTAAAAGCTGACCTAGGGTTGCCGGTGATTAGTCGTTTCACAGCACCGCGAGCGGTTCGGATCGCGGTGTGAATCGCCTAATATTTTTTTGTAATGGGTCGATTCGGACCATATAGTGGGAAAAAGTTCTCTTTTAGAATGGGTGAATTAGGAGATGCAGCTTTAAGTAGTTTTATCACATAACACTTATAGTACAACCAGGCACAAAATAACAGCATAGCAAAGTAATTTAAAAGTTACATAATTATTTCATAAGCCAACTACTTAAACCCTTAAACTTATATGAACCTTAAACTTATGTTAGCCTAGTTCTTTTGTTGCGTTATTTTAACTCCTAATATGAACTAACATCACATTCCTACATCGCGCAGTTAAATAGCATGCGGGACCTACACTTGGAATCGTTAAACGTATGTCGAGGTCGGAGGATCACTTTTTGTATTTATAATGTGTTATTATTATAACTAATTGTAATGTTTTTCTTTATTTTTATATAAGTCCTAACCGGACCTACGAAAGAAGCAATGGGTAGTGGTCCAAATCGACCCATTCCAAAAGATGCATTGGGCCATTTGCACCGCTCCAACCACCGCGGTGCGAAAGGACCCATTGAAATAGAGCTTTGGGGTAATTCACATCGGGGTCCGAACCGCTCGTGGTGTGAAACGACTGAAGACTCGGGTTGCCATACGTCCGGCATTCAAGCTCTGTTTTCGGAATGCGGGAATTTTAAAACTTAGAGATTTTTTTTACAAATGGGAGAAGTTACACAGCTGATAGTAAAGAACTTTGTTTTTACATGAAATTACGTTATAAAAAAATCGTGTTTTTTTATAACGTAATGTCATGTAATTTTTAATATTCGGGTATTTCTCCGGAAAAATAAAATTAGATTTGTGAACCCTAATCGTACCTAACTTACGGTAGTTATCTTTTGTTAGACGTAAGTAAAGAAAGGCTTATGTTTAACATAACACCAGATAAAGTAAATATAACCTTAAAAAACATTTTTATACTGCCTAAAATAGTAAATGATCACCAGAAATAGTAAATGATCACCAAAATTAAAAACCTGAAAATCACAGCTCCGAACTAAGGCGTAGTCGACGGAGCCCCGCTACGCGGGGCTCTTATTTTTCTCTGCAGGGTTTAAAGTAACCTAACACGAAGGGGATGTCGGGGTCTTAGTTCGCTCGCTCCGCTCGCTCACTAGACCCCGCCATCCCCTTCGAACCTAACCTGTCCGAGTCGGGGTGCCCAATATCCCGAGCTCGCTTTGCTCGCACTTGCTTCCTAAGTTCTTCTTGCCACAAAATTTGGTGATCATTTACTATATTTGGTGATCATTTACTATATTTGGTCTTTGAATACAATTTTTTTGGTGTTTAGTATTTTTTTTTTGGTAACGTAGCTTAGGATCTCAAAGTATTTTTTGGTGCTCATTATATTTAATCCCGTAAAGAAATAGCTAACCAAAAGTAAATACGGAAAATTCCCAAGTACCGGTTTACATTGAAAATTGTCCGTACACTCTAGGATAGCTTTATTATTACATAACATAAAATCACGCCTGCACTCCCAGAAGGGTTAGGCAGAAGTGTAAGTTCGTAATAGTACACCCTTTAAAATCCCATGTAATAAGGGGCGGGCTTATTGTCACCACCTGGGCACAAATCCAGACTCCGTGGTTGCTACTGAAAAATTATTAAATTAATAAAAAATTGTATTTTCTAAATGCTAATGGAAAAACCCAATAACTATTTGCCCAATCTGGGAATCAAACCCAGACCTCATACTACGTCGTCGACCAACGAGGCAGTCAGCTTTATTATTTTTAGCCACAAAATGAAATCACATCTACATACTTATGAGCGATAGTTGAACCACGTGTTGACTTACTCAACGTAAAGTGTGTCAAGGAAAGTTCAGAACCTCTTTTGCTAGGTCCTTTTTACGTACACGCTTTATATTATTCTGATCTTCAATATGTTTACTATAAAACTCAATTTTATAAACTTTCTCTTGTATCCGGTAATAGAAGACAAACAAGGTTTAAAATACACTGCGCAACATCGCACATTCGTAGCTAAAATACACAACGATGCAACGACGCAATGGCGCTTTGCCACTTTGACGTCGTATCCTGGTACTACGGGCTACATCCCGTTTGATAACTTCCCGATTTGCCAACTAAACAAAAGACGTGCGAAACATGCCTTTTTGTAACTATTTTAATTTTCATAGAGTGAGTCCCGTTTCGCCAACCATGAATTTCAACTACAACCTGCGTCGTTAAAATTCACGACACGATATTACCAATCGTATCGTAGAACGGCGCACGGCACATCGCTGAAAATACTGGGTCTATCCATTTCTTTACATCATTGTAAAGAAATGGTACTAACGAAGCAATACTGCACAGGATTGCTTCGTTAGTTTTCAGAAGACGTCGTTTCAGTTTTTTTTTGTATAATGCACTTGATAGATTTCCACAC
Organism: Cerastis leucographa; assembly: GCA_963082945.1. Taxonomy (NCBI): domain Eukaryota; kingdom Metazoa; phylum Arthropoda; class Insecta; order Lepidoptera; family Noctuidae; genus Cerastis; species Cerastis leucographa. The sequence continues at coordinate 12,247,048 of OY720362.1, read as the reverse complement.
ACAAAACACGAGTCTACGTCTTAGCTCTAAAATGCTCTAAACTGAAGCAAATGAAGAACATGCTATATGGATAGGCTTGCCCTAACTTTGAGGGACCCATACGGGACGTTTCAAACCAATCAAATAAAAAAAACTGAAACGACGTCCACCACCAATCAAATCTAAGTTTTTATTTGAATAAGTACTTATAACAATTTTAACTGAAATTAACATGTTTATTTCTTCATCATCATCATCATCATCAGCCTGTATTCGTCCACTGCTGGACATAGGCCTCTCCCATGACACGCCACTGAGCACGATCCTCGGCCACTCTCATCCAGCTCTTGCCAGCCGCCTTGCAAAGATCATCGCTCCACCGAGTCTGAGGACGTCCTACGCTACGTTTACCGATCCGTGGTCTCCACTCAAGAACTCGTCTACCCCAACGGTTATCGGTTCTTCGGGTTATATGGCCGGCCCATTGCCACTTTAGCGTGCTTATGCGGTTTATTTCTTGGCCCAGTCATATTTTTACTGTAATTTTCAAAACTCAAAATATGAATAAAGGTTTTAAGGCATTAGCCCGCGCCACTCGCGCCCAGTTCGGGTCAATTACGGGACGCGATGGTCAATTACGGTGACAGTCCAGTATATACGGAACATAATATGGCAACACTATTGCTTATGGGTTATACTACGTCGTAAGACGTTCGGAGGACGACGTTGAACAACGAGGGACTCACACCACTCACGTCGGTCGACCGTGTAGGTGCACTAAGCCATAGTCTCGTTTCTCAGAAGTGACAGTATACCTATAAGGTATAGTCTGGAATAAAATTTTAACAGAATTTTTTACTCTTATTAGAAAGCAAGAAAAGAAAAATTATGTATTACTGTAGCGCGAGCTGAAAAAAATTACCCACAAAAAAAAAAAACACCAACAAATAATTAAAAACCAAACCAAATTAATCATCATCACTTCAGCAGGCCAAAATCACCCACTTTTGGGTTTAGACTTTAGACCACAGGTACGAATATGCAGATATAGGTACTTAGCTAGAAAACGCAAGTATCATGATCCGTACGAAAACCAAGCGTGTCATTTTGTACTACCGCCTATGACGCTATTGGCACTATTTAGTTACTATACAAACGAGTTATCATACAAAACAGACTACGTTATTGTTCCCTAAATGTCTAGAATTTACTTTTTGAGTTGTATAGTTATTGTTTTAAACAAATGAGCTTGCTACGACAGTGGCCACGTTAAGCATAAAATGCTTAAGTTAGGCACATGACGTAGGTGCTCTTGTTTATCTAGGTATATTTATATCTGTGGTTTAAGCCTTCTGTTTTTCTTTTCATGCTCTACGTTGTCTTGCGTTCCTCGTCGAAGTGCTTTCCTTAATAGGTACAGACCAGTGCAATTTAAATAACTCGGTACTGAAACTGTTCAACACTTGGGATTGCAATTGGCTGCCATGTCACAGATAACGAGTTCAGCTGTACTGACACACCGCAACTTTCGACGTTTCCAGAGACTAGTGTTCATGTTCTCGACTGTTTAAACCACGATTAATGAATAAAATCGACTAATTGATTGGTCGGAGAAGGCAAATTGTTAAGGAAAATTGGAAAGCCATGAGGGAGGCCTTTGCTCAACAGTGGGACAGAACTGGCCGACAAAAAAAATATGGAGGAGTATTTTTTTGTTTTATGTAGATTGTGTTGTTCTAATTGTTGGAAATGTTTTTAACATCACGCCTGTAAAGACTGTTGAAATATCTAAGCAAAAAGCTGCTTTAAAAAAAAACGAAAACCTGTTTACCTGCGCAGTCACAACACCCCCCACATCACTACATAGTATAAAACAAAGTCGCTTTCTCTGTTCCTATATCCCTATGTACGCTTAAATCTTTAAAACTACGCAACGGATTTTGATGCAGTTTTTTTTAATAGATAGAGTGATTGAAGAAGAAGTTTTATATGTATAATAACTATATATTTTATACCCGCTATGTTTTTATATACAACGTTCACAGTTTTTCTGTAGTTTATTTAGTATCAGCATTGCACCCGTGCGAAGCCGGGGCGGGTCGCTAGTTATAAATAAAATAACAAGTAGAAGCCAAAAACAACCAAATTAAATAATTGTTAAGCTAAATATTAGAGCAAGTGGGCTAAGGTTTAAGTAAGGAACGTTTGGCTCTGAATTATTGAGTTACGATGGTACCTAAGGTCTACGATTCCGAAATACCTTACCAGAAGAATAATTGATAAGTGATATTACCTAACACAAACTTGTAAGGAAGGTAAGAAGAAGAAAGAAATAAAATATATTTATTTGTCGCAGGGACATGACGTGCATACAAAATTAAAAAAATAAAATAAAATAAAAAACATAGGTACAAGAAAAAAAATATATGAAAAGTACAAACAGGACGGATCAAAAATGATTACTGCTTGCTCGTCGTAACTGCGACAAGCAGGTTACGGTAGTCACGCAGTTCCTCAAAATCTTGAATTTCTTTTTCAGAAGGAAACCTAGAATATCCTACCAACGTCAACGTCATCTTGCTGTCCTTGACCCATGTTAAATGGGGTCGGCGCAACACGCTTTTTTCTTCCATTCTCCCTGGTCATTCGTCACGCTTTCATCATCTGCCTAGCCTTTTCCCAAACTATCTTGGGGTCGGCTTCCAATCTAATCGGATGCAGCTGAGTACCAGTATTTTACATGAAACGACTGCCTATCTAACCTCCACAACCCAGTAACTGGGTAATACAATACCCCTTGGTGTAAGACTGGATGTAAGACTTTTGGCTTCTGACTACTCGTAACGATTGTCAAAGATCTATAAATGACAGCCGGGACTAACTACTTAACGTGCTTTCCGAGGCACGGAGGAAACTGGGTAAGTAATTAAGGTCACCCATCCACGGACCAACCTCGGCAAGCACGGCTTAACCTTAAACCGTGTGACTATTATTATTTAGCCACGAGCTCCTCATTCGTAGAGCTATCATTTACTCCTTTTTCGTTCATATCATTGCTCACACAATCCTTTCATCTTTTCTTTGGTCTTCGTACCAACGTCGAATTTTTACCTCTACGAGGTTTACAAGAATAGATTTTGTCGTAGTAAAAAGAACAGCCAGTACGGATGCAAACGGGGCTTACTGCCAGGGGAGCGCCGCTCGTACTTACGTATCGTGGCTTATGACAGCACTTTGAATGCAAGCAAGGCATAAAATAGCTTAGTCAAGCTGTGTACTTAAGTACTTTCTTTGAACTATAATTGGAATTCCGGTTTATAATGAGATTTATTATGGAAGTGACATATACTACAACTAAAGAACTAAAAGCATTCTGATTCTGATTGAAGATATTCTGGATATTATAGTGTGAGATGGATTATACTTACTCTTTAATAATAACCTCGAAGCGACTATACGTATGCACTCATACGAACAATGTTTTGTACGCTTATCATTGTGTACAGAGAATAAACTAAACTTAGAAAAACCGGCTTTTATCAAAATTAAAAGAACTAAATTAGGTTTATCTATCAGCATTGAAAGCGTATGCAAAGTTTCGTGTCCCTGCTATTCACCGTTGAGGAGTCTTTCGTGAGGAGGATTAAGTCATGTCTGTCATAAAAATGTATTGTCACCAAAACCGCAAGATGTGCGCAAACTTTTAGCTCTATCAGTTGGGGGGAACTGGTTTGTAATTCAGATGCATGATTTGATCAATACATACTAACTTATAAGTTAAGTAAAGAATTTTCACACAAAAGTCATAATTTTGGCCTATTGTTACTTAAATTGAGAACATATCGTTTACAGCCGATGGCGTCTATGGTTTCTTCATACTCTGATGAGAACAAGGTGTAAGTTTATGTTATTTATATATACATGGGAAGGTCCAAAAGTTTCCGACTTCAACTTCAAAATAAAGGATTAATACCCAAACAAAAATGGATTGCAAAAAAGGGAACCTATATTGAAAAAAAAACTTTTTACCGTGGGTCACTAGGGCAAACATCAGTAAAATGGCATTATAGTTTTGTATCTCTGATTTATCGAATGTGTCTAGGCTGGAAAGTTTTGAACTTTACTGCCATATGTATTTAGATGGATGTACTGTGGTACAGAATGCGTAGATAATGGCTATGTGATGGGTCTTTTAATGCTCTGTATTTAAGGATATTATGTCATTTCGTGTATGAAACAAACATCAACACTAAGACTAGGGTTAGAGTTTAGAGTCATCTGATAGTGTTAGGTTATTATTGATTAGAAGTCAGTTAATATAGTATTCATTGTAAATTGTAATCAATTATACAATGAATGGAATTGTGTAAATATTAACAATAGGAAGTATTCATTTAATGTCAGCTATTCGATATAAGTACTGTTGAATCTACCTACAAGGCGTTGTATTGCATCCTCGTCAAATTCAAGGAGGTAACTAAGCTAATGATTCTCGTCCCGAATCAATACTAAAATGGGTAGGTATTTTTTCTTTTTTTTTCTTTTTTACGGAAATCAGTAAGTGTGAACCACCCGTGTTTTAAACGCGGCCCGTCTGGTTCTTGCCTTATAACCTCGCTTACACACATACAAACTATCTCAAACGTTTATTCGATAATTTCTTAGTCCCTAAACCACGTTAAGGGGCTTATTCTGAAATACTGAGAAACATAAACAACCAAAAAAGTCAGCGTTTATTAATAATTAACTAGGTACCGTAATTTTAATTTATTATTTTATTTCTTTCTTGATCACCTCCTGAAATTTGACGAGGTTGCAAAACAACGCCTTGTATATTCTAGCCTCCATGTGGAGGCTATATTCTACACATTACATCACGCCTCCAATCCCCGAAGGGTAAGGTAGAAGAGGACCTAATACCTATACCGATTTGTTTGCACACCGCAAAAAGGGACGGGGCAGATAGACTTTCTTATTACCAATAGATATTACCTACCCTATCAACTGTATACGTTATCATTATTTTTTTATTATCCAGTCTTATATCTCAAACCTTTCAAACAACAGTTGTGTTGGGTATGAAGTATATGTAAATAAATATGAATTGAATAAATGAGTAAATAAAAAAAATCATGAGGTACTTTTATTTTTACAGTTGATTGTACATAAATGACTTGACCAATGGCGTATTTGGCAAATTTCGTAATTGAACAAAAAGACGATTTGACGAATTACAGCTTTCACCAATATCAAATATGACGAATTGCCGATTTGACGAATATCTGGTTTGACCAATGTCGTGCAACCCAACAAAACAAGCTCTGCTCCCAATTTCACAAAAACATAACATGTATACCAATTAAAAACAAAACTTTTTTCATGAACCTACTTACATGAAACAGAAATGTATTTGTTATATTATTTGTTTTAGCTGTAAACTCACTGTTTTTGGGCTGTTTCAATATCCCAGCTAAAACACTAGGAAGTGGCGAAGGGCGGGCGTTTTGGGGTACTGTCTCTTGTGATTTTGACGTTCAAAAAGTGCTGATTATCAGCCTAGTTTAAATAAATGACTTTTGATTTTGATTTTAATTAACATATGAAAACGCCTTATGATCTCAGAAGGCTTGCGCAAGTAAAAGGGGGCGAGGCTATTGCTATCAATCCGGCAAAAATCCAGACTCCATAGCTGCTAGTAATAAATTCCAGATGAAAAACCCAATCACACCGCCCGACTAACCGATCTGACCGGGAATCTAACCCAGGACGTCATGCTTAGAAGTCGCGCTTGGGACCACTGCACCGACAAACGAGGCAGTCTATAAATTAATGACAAGAATCCAAAAGTTTTAACAGCCTGCTGACATTAATATTGACTGTAACTACTTTAAAGTTCTAAACACCTAAAGCCCGAAGTTTCTTTAAGTAATTAATTTTATTGAAGAATTAATAGATGTCTACTCGCCTGAGACTCGAAAGATAAGCTGAGTTTTGATTGATTATATTTGAAATTTAACTTAACCTATTACAAAGATTCTATAACGTGACGTCGACGCACGGAAGCGCGATTAACACTTGTTGCGACAAACTGTAGCTCGACATCACCCAAGTGCGACAAAGTGAAGCTCGTTATCACGGTACTTCGACAAACGCTTCTTCGACATTTGATCGACACTACTAAGGTATAAACAAAAATCAAACGTATCTTACATTTCTAAAGAGCGTCAGCGTGATATCATAACATAACGGCTGTATTCCCCGAAGTGTTGGGCCGAGGTGAACATACACCCACATTTCACCTCTCATGTTTACAGGCGTATTGTATTGTATTGTATTTTATTGTATTGTATTGTATTTTTATTGTATAAAACATGAGTATACATGGAATAATATGTGCAAGGTCTTAAAATAACTGGTAGATCTGCATGTTTTGCCATTTATGGCTTACAAAATAACATCTTTTTTTGGTTTAGAATACTATAAATTAAAAAAAGTTGAAGTGATGTTGTGTTATATTCGGAAATCCCAATATTTAGAGAAAAATTATTTCTCAAAAGTATATTTTACTTTACTATTTGAGTGTATAATTACGAAGAATTAATGTATAAATAATGAAAAAAATAAAATAAAGTAATGTATAAATAAATCCAGCTATATATAAATAAATTCAAGGCCGATTACCGGTAGCAATTTAGTCTGTTATCATTGATAGGTAAAGAAAAATAAGTATCTTTATTAATATTTTATAAGGAGCATCTATTATTAGAACCATAGCAGCAGCCCTCGGTACTGAAATTGTTCCCAGAGGATGATAAAAGACTCTCTCCAATAACATGATTTGGGGAAATGTAGGTCATTCCTGTGTGGGGTGAACGTCATAAGGAAATGGATGTAGAGTCGTTATCGACAAATTTTGTGTGGAAGCTGTAACAAAATGATTTTAGCTAAAACTAGCAGTGCCCGCGCCTTCGACCGCGTGGAATTTACCAAAAAAGTTATTTAGTTTTTTTTTTTCTTTTAGCATTTTTATTTTTGTTATTATTTATTTTTCTAAAATAGACGTTACTCCATATTCCATCAGCTATCTGCCAGTGAAAGTCCCGTCAAAATCGGTCCAGCCGTTCTAGAGATTAGCCGGATCAAACAAACAGACAGACAGACACAAAAATTAAAAAAAAAAGTTATTTTGGTATATGTACCGTTTATACATTCATATGCATATAGTAAAAAGCGGTTATTTTAATATTACAAACAGACACTTCAATTTTATTTATTTGTATGTATAGATGTATGGATTTAGGAGAACTGATAGTTCGTAGTTGTGATGACAGCAGTTAAACAAGGTGTAAACGGACCGTTTACGAAGCCGCCAACGAAGCGTTCTGTGGGGGTACTATGACGCTTAAAACATTATTGTTCCATTCCTATTCCAGAGTGGGAAAGAGATGGAGCTAGACGACCTGTATAGCTCCGTCTCTTTTTCACTCTGGAATGAGAATGGAACAATAATGTTTTAAGACGTCATGGTACGCCACCTGTACAGTTCTTTTCAAACTATGTAACTCTACGCAAATATTCTGGCTGGGAAAAAACATATTTTTTAGAGAGAAAAATTAGTCGGTACTCACGTTACGGCGTACCCAAAACATTGTGCTGATTGATGCATAGAGTTAGTACAAGAGATAAACATTTTTTTTTATGTTACAACTTTACTTTAAAAACCTCAATTTAAAGTAAAGTTATATTTAGCATAAAAAAATGTATTTATGAAAAAAAAACAGTTGTGAAAAGTTTGAAGATAAAGGAAGTCAACTTCCTATGTCTCCATAACTAGAAGAAGAACTAAAAAAATCTGTCAATGGTGTGGAGAATATTTGGGATGTTGATTCGAGGATGTTGTAGGGAAATTACCATATTTTTAAAGAATTATTTATTCCTTAACTGTGGAATTTTCGAATTTTGCGAGTTTTTCGCGAATCAAGCGTCGAAAATCTAGCAGTGCGCTTTTTTAAGGCATCTTTTGACGCTCAGTGATGCAAAGAAATTCAAATTTTTACGAGCAACCAACCAAGAAAATCGTCGAAAACCTATTAGTTACTTTGTAACAAGTTGGACTGTCTTACACCGGATTCGAGTGTGAAATCCGAAAATGTTCGAGATTAAAACTTTTGTATGACAATATTCCTAATCAGTCCGCTATTTGTAGTTACAGTAAAAACTGGCATATTACATATTATCCTACTAGGCATAACAGTATTAATAACAAATTCCTAGATTTCCGCCTAAAACGGGAAACACCAGATCGATTGCCATTCCCAACATTCCTCAGTCACCTATTACATTTTAGTTCCTAAAATATCGACAAATACATTCCTATAATAGCACCCCTCTCCGAACTCCGCGAGATATGTACATACTTACTCGTATTAGATAACTTTGTAAGTTTCATATTCGTACAAGACAATTGAGACTCCTACTCAGAGATTGCTTAATATCATATTCGTGTGTAATATCAATCAAGTACCATGAGACATTGGAAGACACTCCAATCAGAGATTTTTCTATTGAAATATGTATACCGACAGAACTTAAGTATTGTTGATTAATTTTACTGTGCACTAGCTTATGCCCCCGGCTTCGCATTTTGTTCGGTTAAAGTCCCATGGGATCGTACTTCCGGGATAAAAAGTATCCTATGTACTATTCCAGACTATAATCTATCCATGTGCCAAATTTCATCCAATTCCATTCAGTAGTTTTTGCGAGAAAGAGTAACAAACATCCTTACAAACTTTTGCATTTATAATATTGGTAGGATATTAGAAGATGTGAGACGTTAGCAATAACGTAATAACTATCGGAGCCTTATTAAAAAGATTCTTTCTAACAATGAATGGAAACTTCAGTAACAATGTGGGTTTGGGACTCAATGTTTTGCTTCCTGTTTAGTTTTTTCAAAGGCGTTTCGGGTTCGTTTGACAATTTTGTAAAAAGGATTTAATGTCATTCTTCTTTTGGATTTAATATTTTCTTCATCAACTAGAAAAGAGCAGATAATAATTTTCAAACGGCTAAGCAAATTTTCCCGAAACATAGCTAAATCAAAATCGGTTCATCCGTTCAGGAGCTAAGAAGCCACAGACAGACACACAGATACACCGATACCCATCTAGCAATTCCTTGAAGTTAGAAGTGTCTAAAGTTGGATTTCTATCATTCCTCACACAATCTATCTATGGAAATAGCAAACGTTTTATTTTTAAATTCACATAAAAACAAAAGGTCGTTGCATAATCAATCTTACATCTAAATCAGTCAGAATCCACAGATGGTTTATGTTATTAAAACAAGTCTGTTATAACGATTGTCTTAGCTGGTAGCCATCACGTGGACGTTCAGACAAGTGAAGTATTGACAATCGGAACAATTTGTCGGATTAGTTTGACTTGTGAGTATCTCACCGTGGTATTTAGATGTACTCGTACTGTCAAAATAAAGTGAGTATTGCTTACGCAAACATTTTAATGCAATAGATAAGAATTTGAACGAATTAAGCACCGTCAGAGAAAAAAAGTTAATAATTCTACCTTTGACACATCTAAATTCAAGGAATTGCTTAACTACATAATAAAAATAGTATCTTTAATTAATGATGACTTTTACTCAAATAATTACTTTGACTTGTTTATACAGGGTGCAACGGAAAGGGTATATACATCCTTAAGGGTGTGCTACAGACCATCAAACTGAACATGTTTCTCATCATAAAACATGTTTTTCAGCAAAAAAAAGTATCTGCTGCCCCATAGAAAATTACAATACCTATTCGACCCAAATGTATAGGCAGCTGATATTATTTTAATATTTTTTTTGCTGAAAAACATGTTTTATGATAAGAAACATGTTCAGTTTGATAGTCTGTAGCACACCCTATAGTATGTATATACCCTTTCCGTTACACCCTGTAGATACGGAAGTAGTGGTGCCCTAGTGGTGGCAGCCCCGACTTACGATCAGTAAGCTGTGGGTTCGAACCCAAGTAAGCAAATTACTTTGTGTAATTTATTTCATCACCGCTCCCCTCAAAAACGGTAAAGGAAAACATCGTGAGGAAACCGGCATGTCCTAGAACTAAACATTCGAAGACATGTGACATCTACCAACCCGCACTGGGCCCACGTAGTGGATTACAGCCCACTCCCTCTCATAGAGAGGAGGCCTGTGTTCCAGCAGTGGAAACATTATAGGCTGATGATGATAGATACGGGTGTTCTAAGTAATAGAGAAATATGGAAGAGGAAGATATGCAGCGCCGACCCCAAATAAATTGGGATGAGGTCACGAGGATGATGGTGCTAATAGATATGTAGATACGGATGTTAGTCGATTTGCGAAAGTTATGTCGAGTATGAAGCAGCTGATTTATATCTAAAGATTTTCATCTCGTTAACTGCTTTGAAGTATAAAGAGCATCTAAATAGCTTTTACACGTCCCAAATCATATTAATTGCATTCAAGGAAAGTATTAAGACTCTGCCTCAGAATATATATAATGAAGTTAATGAGCTTTTGAAATGCTTTTGAGGAACGATCCTTTTCATTATGAAGTAGCTAGCTATTCGCCGCGGCTTCGCCTACGTAATTTTTGGATTTTACTCAATGACACTATAAATTATAGCCGATGTGTTATTATGATGTTAAAGCTATATTGCTGTAAAGTTTCTTTAAAATTCATTCTGTAGTTTTGGAGTGGAAGAGTAACAAACTTCCATCCAAGTATAGATTTCCTTACAAACTTTCTGATTATAATATAACTAGCTGTTGCCCGCAACTTTCGTCCGCGTGAAATTATTTTTAAATATTACTTTACTATTTGTATTGAATTTTCTTAACAATTTCAAGGTTTTTTTTTGAACGTATACTTACCTATTTTTTTTTTCTATATTAAAGTTTAGAAAAAATAGGGATAAAAAAAAATAAGGGAGTTAGTTTAAGATACTCCTTATAACATCTGCCAGTATAAGTCCCGCCAAAATCGGTTCAGCCGTTTCGGAGATTGGCCGGAACAAACAGACAGACAGTCAATAACTGCAGAACGCCACGCGGTTGAACTACACACATACACAATTTTATATGTCCTTATCCTAGGACATATATAAAACAAATTCATCAATCTTTGCAGGGACATATTTAGTCATGTATTTGTGTTCACAATATAAATATACAGCTAGGTTGTATTGAGTAAGTAATTAACGTTTTGATTTCTCGTCAATTGACTGACCGATCTTGCAAGGAAATACTATAAAAATGCAAAATAGCTTTTAGACATGCTTTTGAATAAGCTCACCGTAACATTACCTACTGCTGATTGACATGATAGTTACAAATTCCTGTTTAAAACGATGTTGTATTTTACCAATGACTATATTACAATAAATAATTATGGTTTATACTACTACTACACGTGTGATATACTACTAGGTACTACTACATAGATAATAAAGAACCCAAATCGGAGGGAACCCACCAAGGTGTTAGTTTGTCTCTCTCTTTACTTATTGTATATATATATATATGTATGTATTTACGTATGTATTTATGTTTGTATTTATGTATGTATCGTTATATTTTATTTGTAAATGTTCTCTTACCATTTGTTATGCTGCACCTACTATGTTTTCTCTCTGCATCACCCTAAGGTAGACTGGTAGAAAATGCCTAAGGCATTAAGTCCGCCTTTGTACAGTGTTTTATACTTGTGCATAAAGTTTTAATAAATATTTATTATTAATTCAGTAAAACCCACTTACATCCGAATAGCCAGTAACTAAGAGCATACAACGGCCCATAAACAAAAGCGTTTCATCTTATTGAAGGTACCTAGAACCATTTATTAGCGTTACATAGGCCTGAAAATATCAAGTATTTAACGAGTATTTTAATAATGAAATATCGAGCGCAAAATGAAATAAACATCGTATTTCTGACGCTATATTGACCTCAGTCTCCCGCCAGTAAATTTATTAAGCAGTCATCGCCAGGTGTATGATTACGTCGGTCGGTCAATATTATAAAGTATCATGTAAATTAAGTAGCCATTTATAGGTCCATTAAAATAAATGTAATGACGCTAATAGTGTATTATTAGCATTATAAAGTTCATCGTTTACTGGTATTGAAATAGTTTTATTTTCGTCTAATGTAATGAAAAATTCCTGCCATCTGCCTCGTTGGCCCAGTGGTCTCAATCGCGACTGCTGAGCATAAGGTGCTGAATTCGATTCCCGGGTCGGAGAAATTGTTATTGGGTTTTTACATAAGGAAATTGTTATTAGCAACCACGGAGTCTAGATTTGTGCCCGGTTGATGGCAATAGGGTTGCCTCTTATTACATGGGAGTTAAACATAACTGGCAAAATGTGGGTATACTATTAGATACATATCTGCCTAACCCTCCGGGATTACAGGCGTAATGTTATATTATTTTATAGCTGTCCCGCGCAACTATGTCTGCGTCACAATTTCCCCGTTTTCACAACATTTTTCATTGCTGCTCCGCTCTTATTGGTCGTATCATGACGATATATAGCCTATAGCCTTTCTCGATAAATTGGCTATCTAACACTGAAAGAATTTTTCACATCGGACTAGTAGTTTCTGAGATTACCGCGTTCAAGCAAACAAACAAACAAACAAACTCTTCAGCTTTAGTATTAGTACGAGTAATAGATTAGATTAGATGTGTAATGAGAAAAGAAATTAACTCACACTATTGGACATAGGCATTACCATTTAAGACGGTCTTGGATTATCCAGCTACTACCACCGTCATCTTTATCATCTTCCTGTCTCTGTCTCATCCTTTCCATTCTCCTCTGCCAGACGTCACGGCATCATTTACTGCTATCTCTTTCATATAATTTCTAACACAATCCATCCATATTTTCTTTGGCCTCCCCCTCCCCCATTCAGCTACAAAATCAAAATCAAAATCAAAATATTTTTATTTCACCTAGGCCTACATGGGCACTTGTAAAACGTCGACAAAAAGGTGCTCGGTTCGGGTTGGTCGTTTCCTATGGAGAAGAACCAGCAAGAAACTCCATGGTTACTCTTTTAAAATCATTTGGCTCTACACTTTTTCTATGTTACAGCATTGGCACTTAAGTATGAGTGAGTAAAGGTTACCATAGTCCTTCACTTGGCAGACGTATTGGCTATAACGGCATTATGCATAGTATAAATGATCGACGCAAACTATGAGATTGTCTTTTATAAACAACTAATCGTGGAATGGGGATAGCCGATTCTTTCTTAAAAACACACGGCACATGGGTTTATTTGTAAGAAATTAACGCTACGCATTTATATTCAGAAGGTGTAGGCGATCCAATAGATTCTGACCTACATTCGTATATCTAAGTATATCCACAATTTATCGACCATAGACTAGAATTCCCACTGGAGCAACCTATCTTCACGTGTCGAACGCAGCTTATACTCTGTGATATAGAGAGATTATTTCTGACAATAAACCCAATTAAACTTTTCCCCTTCTCGAAATCGAACTGTGGGCTTTTCATGATAGATACCCTTATTCTTCGAAATAAGTCGTATATTTCGGAATTTTCTCATGAATCAAGATTTGTTTTGATGTTTCGATGCATCTGACATGCCAACTTGACGAATGCGAATTGGGTTGTCAGAATTTTTCTTGCGATACATTTCATGCTGCCGCCGGCAATAGATCGGGAGGTGTAAACACACAAACGGGACCGTCGTTCCTCGTCAGGTGACACTTCATAAAACAATATACCTCTAGATTTAATTTTGTGTTGTGCGAGACTAATAAATACTTTATCTTTCTTTTCGGCTATCCGGTTCTATTCCGGTGTCCTCTTTTGTAAGAGGGGCGCAGTGTCGATCGATGGTACGTTGTTATTTATGTGTTTCTATTAATACACCTACTCGTATTGTGTGCGATCATCAATCCGTCTGCCAAGCCTATGAATGTTTAGTAGTGGACATTGGATTACCTACGCTCTGTATTGGACATTTATGGATGGAGTTCCATGATAATTAGGTATCTAATTTGATGACTGTTTTGTATAACACCACTCTTTTTTGGTCGGAGGTTAAAAATGGTGTCGTTTAGGTATTACGACAATAAAACTCTTTTTGTAAGTCTCTCTTTTCATCCAAAGATTGTCTGTAAGAGTAGTTGAAACGTTTGTTTTTTTACTAGTTATAAAATTTGGTCTTTGTCGTGATGGCAGAGGTTAAGGCTTCGCCTCTTATGCTGGAGGTTGTGGGTTCAAATCCGGGTAAGTCCCAATGTAACTTTTTCAATTCATATGTAATTTTTAAGTGCATATTGGAGATTACTGACAGCGGTGATGGAAAGCCTTGAGAGACCCTAAACCTACTTATCATTAATACACCGTGTAAATCACCTCATCACGAAGCTGTCAACCAAGCATTCTGTACACGAAACTAAGTAACTACGCAAAAATTATTGCTGGGAAACGACTTTTTTTTGTGGGGTGTAAAATCATGTTTTGTGGTAGAACTCAATGTAACGCACTCAAAACATTGTGCTGATGGACGATTGAATAGTACGGGGGTCGTGGAGGTGTTTAAAGTAAAAAACTGACATTAAAAACTTGTATTTAAAAAAAATACTTGTCAAAAAGTTGGAACTTTGACCCCTAATATCTCCGTAACTAGAAGGTTCCCAGGTATGGTGTAGAACAAAAAAATGATCGCAAGGACAGGGAGAACCAGTGCCTTTCGGCTTCGTTAAGAGGTGTTTTACACCCTTTATGCGTCTGAAATCGCCCTACCAAACCCTTCTAGAGCAAGCGTATTGGTCAATGCTCGTGCCTTCTCTGTATGAGAAGAGGCCTTTGCTCAGCAGTGGGACAGCTACGGGTTGGTATTATTTTTTTACTGATTTACTATAATTCCGTTTATTTTTTTTCGCCAACATCTTCCTGCCCTTTTCCCATTCTACTTGGGGTTGGCGCAACACGATTTCATCAATAAAAAAAAACTTAATAAATATATTTAAAAAAAAAAACTTGATTATTTAATGTCATTCATATCAATGTCTTTTATATTATGAGATGTATAAAATTAAAATCAAAGCATTTATTTAAAATACACACGTTACAGTAAATTTGGAACAGTCGAAACAAAGAAATACGATAAAATGAAGCTACAGACCCAGTCACAAGGCTTTATAACTGTGACAGTACTGTAGTTGCCCATTCCAAAGCGTTAGATCTCTATGGAGAAGAATGGGCAAGAAACTCCGTGGACACTCTTTATTATTACAAAATCTTAGTTACGTCATTCATGTTGAGATTGTACGGTCAGTGCCCTGCCTTACCTGACCCATTTTACAAACGAAAAAGAGGAAGATGGGGCAGGTAAACCCAGGTCACTGTACTGTAGTCAGGGCACTGTACAATAAAGTGTTAAATAAATAAATAGAGTGTTAAACGAGAACTTTTCTGTAAATGTATTTTCTATTTTAAATAGTGTGTCATACACGTTTCACTAGCTATTGGAGACAGTAGGTACACAACCGTCTTATTTCCTCAGTAAAGCTTCCCTCCTACAGTAAAGATGCTTGTACACCTACACAGGATGCTGAATAAGAACCAAGAAATGATGTAGAACACACATTTCGAGTGGGTTGAACACGTCAACAGTATCACACGATTAAGCTTTGAGATCTCCGTAATACAGAATAGTGACCTTTTTATTTTCAGTCAAATACAAGGTGGATGTAAATTTTGCAAGGGTTAGGTATTTAAAAAAAAAACAGCTTTTGCATACATTTACCGTGTTGGTCACTTGTCGGTGCCGGATCGATCTTTAAGGTTAAGCCGAGCTTGCCGAGGTTGGTCCGTGGATGGGTGACCATAATTACATACCGAGTTTCCTCCGTGCCTCGGAAAGCACGTTAAGCCGTTGGTCCCGGCTGTCATTTGTAGATCTTTGACAGTCGTTACGAGTAGTCTGAAGCCAAAAAGTCTGATACCCAGTCTTACCAAGGGGTATCGTATTACCCAGTTACTGGGTTGTGGAGGTCAGATAGGCAGTCGCTTCATGTAAAATACTAGTACTCAGCTGTATCCGGTTAGACTGGAAGCCGATCCCAAGATAGTTTGGGAAAAGGCTAGGCAGATGATGACCGTGTTGGTCACTTTTGTAGGAAACAGATATTTTTTACAAAAGGCTTCAGAATGATGTACTCCGTGGTAACAGTTTTCGCGTCGGTGTCCCACCCTGTATACTGGGTGTAAAGTCTCCACTACATGTCAACAGACCTCATCTTCGGATGCATCCGCCGACGAGAGGAGGTAATTTGCGCGCCTGTTGTAGGTATTTAATGTCCGCAGATGCGTCCGCCTCGAATCCGATTGTTGTCGGTTTTTGTGGCACGGATCAAAGGGTTTCGGCGCAAACATCCGTCGTCTGTCCACACGTCTGACGATGCATCAGTTTGAGGAGTTGCGATTGAGAGTGCACGCGTGCTTCTTGCGGTTTAATTCTTATACCAACTTTGCGCAGCATTCGTAAAAACGCTTGAAATGGCTAACAATATGAGCACCGAGGCAACTTTTAACTTTCTAGAGCTATATAAAGCTGAAAACTTTTTGGGAATCATAAAAATAAAAACCGAAATAATAAAAAAAAAGGTAAATAATTTATAATTTACCTATTTCAATTAATTCGGTTGTGCGTTGTTTCGTCGCTAATTGTTTCATCGAATTTCGTTTCACATAAATTGTTTCTCATATTATCATTTCATACTAATAATCAATACGCAGATTACTTACTTTGAAGAATTTTAAATCATCAATTTTTGTTTCAAATAAAGTTTAATGTTAGAATATTCATATCATAGAATAACAAATCAAATATTCTTTATCCACATATTGTTTGTTTCACATAAAACTTATTACGAAGAATTACATTTTATCGAGTGACAGTTTCTAAAACTCATACCTTTGTAAAATACATACCCTCCTATAAAATTACAACACCGCATTCACAAAAATAATGCGGTTAAATTCTTGTCAAGCAGGAAAACAGTCTTTTTATTCTCACTAATGGTGTTCATGCCTCTTGCACGCAGCATGCAAGCAAGCATGTAGCATGCAAGCAAGCATGCAACATGCAGCGTACAAGCAAGCATACAGCATGCAACAAGCATGGTTTTTGTCACGGCTCCGGCGCTGCGGGGCTTCGGTGGCCCCACGCGAGTTCATCGTCGCAGATGGTATTAACGCTCACCACCGCACCGCTCTTCCCTCCGCGCCTACGCGGGCTTAAATTACACTCTAGGGGTAGGGCAGACAAGACTACGTGGAGTCTGGTTTGCAGCCATTCGTTTTTGTCACTAACTTTTGTAGTACAACATATTGACTTTTAAGGACAATATTTTAATTTAAGGTTAATAATTTCGTTGAAATAAAATACCATGGAAACATACATCGAACAAACAATATTCGTTAAAAAGTAATTCTACTGTTTGATAAATTTGTTAAATAAAAAATGTGATTATAAAATTCATTGAAGTGTGTTTCTGTAAAATATGTTTCATTCAAGTAAATAGTAGTTGAAACAAAAATATTCGAAATAAAAATACGAGGACCAAATATTATGTGAAACATTTTCTGGGAAACGAAATTCTGTGAAACTTCTGTCTGCGAAACAAGGTGACACCAATTAATTCATACTCAACTGCGATGCACATTTAAGTAATAGTTAAAAGTACTAAATAAATAAATAGCTGCGGCAGCTACGGTCTCAATATCCATTTTTTAAACGAATCAGCAACTCGCACGTAAGTTGTGCGAGTTGTGTCTGTCGAGAATGAACATAGACTGGTCGACCTAGAGACGTGTGGATGGCACCTGGTAATCCATCTGCTGATGCATCTGTCAGCTTCCGCGGACGCATATGTAGACGTGTAGAGGAGGCTTAAAAGGATCCATCACAAAGCCGTCAACCAAGCATTCTGTACATCAAACTAAATACCAAACACTGCGCAAATATGATTGCTGAGAAACGACTTTAAAAAAAAAACACGGTTTACTTTTTTGATTTCTTTTAATTTTTCTATGTCCATCGTTGTGTAGGTGGACGATCACCTTAAATTATTTATTTATTTTAAACTTCATGTGCAATAGTGGTACATTATAATGACTATCGCCATGAAATGTATACCAAAAGAGGATTCTACCTCTGAACTTTCTGCGATATGATGGTTCTACTTTTTAATTATAATTGCTAAGAAAATTTATGCTTAAAGATGATTCTAACTTATAAAATTATGAGTTTTAAACGTAAGATAAATGAATGTCTGCCAAACAATATACTGCGAAATGAAGTGTATGCTATCCGCTGATCTGCAAAATAAAATTAAGATTAAAAGTTCTGCTATAAAGGGTAGACCCGGACCAAAGCGCTCCCTTCTTCTATCAAATGAAAAAATAATCTTTTAAATCGGATCGGTAATCACGGAGAAATTGGAAAACACACATGAAAAAAGATGCTGGTGGAATACATACCCACCTTTTTTTTTTGAAGTTGGTCAAAAGTGCGTTGCAACTTCTATGAAACCCCATTGTGCAAGCAAAGTAACCACAGTGGATGAGCTAGCAAATGAGGTGAGTGGACGCCGATCCGTAGCAGTACAGTGCTGATACATATGCTATGTCCTTTAAGTAGCAAAGTATTGAATTATTCAATACGGCTCTTGGCAGTTTACTCATCCTTTATTATGATTGATGCGTGAGCAGTTGACTTTTTCCGAGTCACGCTTTGGAGCGTGGTCGGTGGGTCACGATTCAATGTAATTTCTATTACGATTGCGTTTTTAATGCTTCGACGTATACTTCGTCATGTAGGATGTGTGGACCTGTAGATGTTACTTTGTTCATTCTTTTCTTTGTTTTTTCAATTTATAAATAAAGTATATGCAAGCATAGCGTAATCAGCATAATATTGTACTGTCGCGGGACGCAGGCATCATCAATTTACGCGTTCGTGTGTATTACATGTCTTTGACGTTTTGGTTAGTACCGTAGTGGTAAATATGTTGAATTAAACTTTTTTTTTTTGTTTTATATCATTATAAGCTACACTAGTAAGTCGAGGCTCCCAGCGGGCCAAAACTGCTATCGACCGATCAGGCTATACAAAACCAGTTTATGCGGAGCTCTCTTTGTATTGAAAACCGAACCGTAGCGAGGATGTTATACTTGAAATGTATAACTCGATGTGTCGCCGTGTGTACACATAGTTACACAAAAATTGGTTGTGAAATATTGCGCCAGTTTTCAAAGGCCCTTTTTTATTTGTTTTGGGATCAGATTCCAATCTAGCTGATATTTGCCCATGTTTTGTGGCAGCCAAAGGCAAAATCAATTGTTATAAAATCTTCAATACCTATGAAATCGGATCAGGAAATAAATAGGAGCTAGTGCTCCTCGCTCTAGGAGAATACAATATCTATATTGCAAAAGCTCGTTACCTATTTACTTGCAGATCCTTCCCAAAAAACCATAGTCAAATAACAGAGAGAGCGCTTAATTGGAAAACGATCCTAAAACCAACAAAACACGGTACGGTTTGAAGGCACGGTTGGCGCAGTGGTTGAGCGATTGACTGCTGCTTCGCTGCGTGTCGCGGGTTCGATTTCCGCACGGAACAAATATTTGTACGGTCTACAGATAGTTGATCCAGGTCTAGCTATTTACGTATGTGAGTTTAAATGTTTGTAAAAAATAAAAGATAAAAAATAATTTTAAAAAACAGGGCCTGTCAGGCACAATATTTCATGCAGGTGGTCAGATTAGAAAAGCCTTAACATGCTAGAGTCTAGATTGACTTCTTCTTCTTATACTTTGCCCTCGCCTCTACCAGTTACTCTGGGTCGGCTTTCTTAATCCTGCAGCGCCATTCACTGCGCTGGTAAGGTCAATGCTGTGTGTTTTATAATTTAGATCAATTTTCGCAACAATGTTCTAACGCATGTTTTTTATGGCTGCATTATTGCGTCCATGAAAGGGGAAAGTAACATTGAGTGCATCAGGTGTTTATCTATTCGAGCCAATGTTGGAAGTGAAGCGCGACGGTTCATTTAATGGTGCTTGGAGAAATAGCTAGTTTAAACTGCTTTCGAATAACGTGTTTTAAAGTCGATACTTGCATTATGTGCAATGCAGATATCTACGTACCTACCTATTGTTTGTGTTCTATTGTGTTTATTTTAGTCTACTTTTTAATGGCAATCAAAGCCGATGTCGACCATTAAGCCAATTTCTAAAATGGATTCCTAGGTTTGATTACCCGGTCGGGCAAAATGTTAGTGGGTTTTTCCATCAGGAATTTGTCAGTGGCAGCTTTTGGACTTGTGGCCGGTTCAAGGCAATAGGCTCACCCCTAATATTACATGGGACTAAAACGTAACTGGCGAAATTAGGTGTACTATGAGGTACACTTCTGCCTTACCCTTAAGAAATTACAGACGTGATATTATGTTCTGTAATATTTACATAAAAAAGATTAAAGAGTCACTAATTACTATGTACAAGTACTACAAGAGCTATACAAACAATTCTATCCGACTGATATGAAAGTTGCTCTATAATTTGTTAATAGTTACTAGTTAGAAAGTTATATAAATTAACGCGAGCGAAGCCGCGGGTAAAAGCTAGTCTATTACTAAAATAAACATAATGCTTTTAATCCACAAACGGTAATGCAGAAGTATACCCATAAGAGGACATTCATCTAGATCCCAAGCTGCTGCTGAAAAAAAAACTGATGGTAAATTCCAATAACACTCCTCTCCAACTTTGAATCGATCCAACGATCTTATGAGCTTAGCAGTCCCGTTTAAAATACGGAAAATAAGACCATCCTCATTCTATATTCGGGCAGCAAACTGCAAAGAACGAGGAATTTCAAAAACAGTACAATTTCGAAAAGGGAACTATATTTTCTATCACCAAAATTTATATTTGTCATCAAGTTGTATCACCTAATAAATAGATCTATCGCCACGAAATATTTTCGTTCTCAGATAAACAAAAATTGTTCCCAGGTATGAATTATCAAATTAATGTTAATATATGTGTAAAATAAGAGATCGATAACCAATAAAATTATATTGCATTACATGAATATAAACTTCGTTCTTATAATAACAGTTTTGTTACTTAAATAATAGCTCTGTGCTCAGAATGGTAGATCTGTCACCAAATAAATAGATCAGTTCCTTATTTCAACTCGGACAGGTTAGGTTCGAAGGGGATGGCGGGGTCTAGTGAGCGAGCGGAGCGAGCGAACTAAGACCCCGACATCCCCTTCGTGTTAGGTTACTTTAAACCCTGCAGAGAGAAATAGGAGCCCCGCGTAGCGGGGCTCCGTCGACTACGCCTTAGTTTGGACCTGTGGTTTGGAGTTTTATGTAAACATTTTTACATTGTTTGATGATTCAATTTTCGTGACACTTTTATTATTTTGAAACCTAATAAAATTACTTGATGATTGATATTATTTCCAAGTTATTCTTAATTAATATTTAGGTAAGCGTTTTGATATTATTTGATGATTCCATTTAGGTGACAGATCTACTATTTTGAGGACAAACCCTATTATTTAAGAAACACAAAACTAATTAAATTGGTGATAGCTTAAATGATACCCTTTCGAAAACTAGAAAAACTGCGATTTTTACCCGCCTCGAGCTAATTAACAGCATCTGTTTTAAATATGTACTCATATCGTGAGCTTAGGTATCTACTAAATAAATAAATGAGCTGAACTGAATGAAGATACGCACTCGCGTATTTCCAAGATTTTATTGAACTAAATCCACACAGATGTTTAATTTTGTAAAAGTAACGATTGAGTTCTAAAAACGTTTTTATAAGTGCGTTGAAGTCAACGGATCATCAGTTTTTTAGATATCTTTGTAATACTAGCGATTCACCCCTGTTTTGTGCAGTTTTTATGACTTGACAAATATGATTTTGTCATAATACTGGCTGTTGTTTTGCATCCTCGGCCTCGTCAAATCCAAGGAGGTAACTATGCTAATGATTCTCGACCCCAATCAGTAATAAAATTGGTGGAAATTTTTTTTACTTAAGTCGGTAAGTGTAGGCCAAACGTGTTTTAAACGCGACTCGCCTGATCCTCGCCCTATAACCGCGCTTTAAAACATACAACAATCTCAAACGTTTATTCGATTCTTTCTTATTCCCTGAACCACGTTAAGGGGGTTTTCTGAAATACTGACAAATTTAAACAAAAAAAAAAACAGCGTTTTATAAATTGATTATTTATGAATGAGAAAAGGACAGAAAATAACTGTCGCGGAAAAAAAAAACGATTATGTGGAAAAAAGTGGTCCGAAGTGAGAACTTTGTAGAACCCCAAAATCATCAGGTAGATTAGAATACTGTAAACATTCAAAAAAGAAAGTGAAGAACACCTTTATCTTTGTTGGGACTCATGTATGTTTCTATTAATATTGTTCAATCGATCTGTCCAACACACATCGTTTTCAATCAACAATAGTCATGGTCAACTTTATGAAAGGCCTCACCAAAATCTGTAAAGTACAAATACTTAGTGACTTCTACAAAATGGCACTATTAGACTCGCCTAACATTTAATGTAAAATTTTATCTCTCTTTTTAGCCCTTACTTTGCTTGCTTTTTATGATTTTATAAAAAAAGACGTATTTTCATATTAAACTAATATTAACTTTCCGGAATAACAGTTCATAATGATGGTGAAAAACGTATTGTACAAGAACAATTAGGGCACACACATACTACACTAAAAGCGACGTTGATTCGTTAAATGTATAGATATAACTATAAATTGTTAAATGTTTTCTTGCACTTTGGCGAAATATCGTAAGCTGCCACTTTTCACAAAAGAGAAAATTGATTAATACTCCGAATATACAATTAAAAGGTTCAATATTGGTTGATTATCTGCCACAACAAGGTTCTGTTTATAATTAATTGGCATAAAATTATCATAAAAATAATGAGCTTCCGGCCGCGGCTTAATATCATTATAAAATACAAGGTGTAAGCTAGGAACACCGACGCAAAAACGCTTACAACGAAATGTATCTTTCGTTATTTAAAAAACAAAATTCTTACCTTGTAGACCGAGTAGTGTAGGCTGTGTATTGTATTTTAGCGAATTATGTAATGCATTTAAAACTCTTATTTAGTAAATTTAACAGGATAAAAACTATGCTATACGGTAATTTTATTATTGTGCCTAAACTTGAACAGATGTATAAGCTTGATCAAGTAATAAACATTTTTACAAAGTTTCTCATGCATACTAATCCATGCTTCCATACTAATATTATAAATGCGAAAGTTACTTTGTCGGTTTATTTGCTTTTCCCGCCCGCCACAACTTAACGGATCTCGACGATATTTTAATCTGACGAAGTCTTTTTTTTACCGGCAGAAGCTCAGATTTAGTTTAACCATAGCCTACAACTTTGACATGCTGAAACTTTGGATTTCCTCATTGGTGCTGCAGCTTACTTGCATTTGGATGATCAGTGCATGTTAAACAGCTATTTAAAATAAATTTCATTCGAAGGGGTTTGGGTGAAAGTGACATTAGATCTGCGGCCACTTATGAAAAATATTTCATTAGCAAGAATACAATAAAACTTTCATTATTCTCTTGAACAATTATTTCTAAAAATTAAATTAAAAATTTAAAAAACCCCCGAAAGACAAAAGTCCGCTTCGTTTTATTAAAGGTATATTAAATTTTTGGTAGGTATTTTAAATTTTTATTTCATGATTTTTCAACTTTAATTATTTTTTCTTAGCGTTGACTGTCCCACTCCTGGTCATAGGTCTCCTCCTATTCCTTCCACTTTTCTTGGTGTTGCGCCTCTTCTCGCTTATTAACGAAAACAAGAAAAGATATGAATTAAAAATATCTTGAGCTTTTAGGGGGGAGGGGGGGTGTGCAGCCTACCTCCCTGGCGATGCCCAAGTGACAAGAATTCAAATTTCCAATCATCAAGACCCGTAGAAGTTGTTTAAATCCCTTCATCAACTAGAAAAGAGGTGATGAGCTTCAAACGGCTGAGCAGATTTTCTCGAAACATAGCTATAAACACTCTCGATTAAAATACCTTTCAAATGACGCCAATTTTATCAAAATCTAAGATGCCACAGACAGACACACAGATACACACGTCAAACTTATAACACTCCTCTTTTTGGTCGCGGGTTAAAAATGCATCGGAGCTGAGACATACATGCTGAATTTTTGAAGTGGATGGACGACGAAACTATGAGCAATAGCAAAAAACACAATTTTGATAAAAACTAAAACTTCATCATTAGTTTTAGTTTTTATCAAAATTGTGTTTTTCCAGCCAGGAATCGAACCCGTTAATATTGAAAACAAAAAACCCTGTATACCTACATCATTTGTTAGTGTCGCTGCTAAGGATCAAATTCTGGGAAGTAATGACATACGGCAAACGATAGGAAAGAGTTCATTTTTGATCAAATATATGCATAAAAGAATAAAACAGCAGTAATTAACGAGCAACATAACTTTGACATCAGATATATTCCTTTGTGGCCGCTGTGCAAAAAAAAAACATGCCTCTGATTCATACAAAGTTACCCAAACTCCTTTGCGCTCTGAAGAATGACATTTAATCCCGTGAGGAGGTACAAAAGAATTACTTACCACCAAGTGTGCACAGCCGCACGTAAAAAGCTAGTTAAACATTATAAGTCATCATCATCATCATATTTATTCATCAAACAATTTACATTGTGTTCGAATTTTACATAATAATTACATTTCAAATCATAACCAAAGAAAGAAGCAATAATTAAATAGAAAACCAAAAAAAATAATTAAAAAATAAAAAAGATTAGTATGTCATCAATCAAAATTATCGTTTAAATATCAAAACATAAAAGCACAAAAACAACCATGTATATAGTGGAAAGTATGAAAGTTTCAGTATTTCTAGAAGGGTGGATGAAAAATACGCGTTTTGGACATGGAGTTACGTACACCAGCCCCATACAATATATACAATTCTGAAGGTATTTTTCTCGTTTGATAAACACTGTACCGTACTCGTTGGTATGTGGAATACCTACATCAGTTTGGAGCCTCATCATTGTTATGGATGAAACTGAAGTGAATTTCTCGTTGTGAAGAGGGCCGTAATCGCATTATTATTCACCATTGTTATTTTCTGGTTTACCTACCTATAAGCACGTAAAAAAAAACAGATTTCAACACGAATTGGCTGAAAGAACATTGGGATTATAACAAAAGTAATCGTACTTATTTTCACTGAAATGTTAAATTGATATATTTTGTTGCTCTGTGGGTACCTACCTGTTCGTTAGATTACAAACCAACTATCCCAGGCTTACACAAATACACATGTCATGTTGAAAATACATTTTTTTAGCATTTCCAAAAGCTTATACAAGATGTTGTTTTGCATCCTCGTTATATTCAATGAGGTAACTGTGCTATCATTCTGAATCAATAATTAAATAAGTAGGTATTTCTTTTTCTTATTTACTGAAATCGGTTATACACACTACACATGCACGCTACATGGGTAGTTCACCCATGTTTTAAACGCGGCCCGTCTAATCCTCGCCACATTACCGCGCTTTCAGGCATACAAACAATCTCAAACGTTTATTCCATAATTTCTTTTTCCCGAAACCACGTTAACGGGGTTATTCTGAAATACTGCCAAATTAAACAACAGTTAAACAACAAAAAACGCAGCATTTTTTAATAATTAACTAGGTACCGTAATTTTAATTGATTATTAATGTATTTTGTGGCAACCTCCTGAATTTTGACGAGGGTGCAAAACAACACCTCGTATGCCGTTAAAAATAAAATAATAACGATCTCAAAACTCCTAACGACAAAAAATTTAACAATGGTCTACCAAAATAATATCAGTATATAATAATATCAATAAACTGTGCCGTCGCCAATGTTCTAAATACACACATCAAAAGTGTCTAGGGATCAACATATATTTTTGCAATAACTTTTCTCCTGATTGATATTAATTAAAATTTTCTTTAAGGATTCATCAAATAAAGTGTTTTCGTTTGTCACAGTAACGATAAACCAAGTCACCTTTGCATTAATAAAGAAATTTGCCATTTTCTAATAAAAGGATTTTTGACATTTGAACCACTAACATTAAAGTTCGAAAAAAAGACTGAAATAACAGTTTTCTTTAAAATTTTATTGGGTAACTTAAACAATTAATAATCCGTGTTTCTACCGCGAACACTAACAACACAAGAACATCGGTTTGGCATACTCAAAATGAGTTCATCCAAATCACACTGTGGAATGGCCGCCCATGTTCGTTGCAACAACAAAAAAAGGTCTTCTTGCGACTGGATACCCTCCATATTCGGCAGAGCTCTTCTCTGTAGCATATCCCATGCATGCTCAATCGGGTTCAAGTCTGGCGACTGAGCAGGCCAGGGCAGGACATC
This sequence comes from Cerastis leucographa, assembly GCA_963082945.1. NCBI lineage: Eukaryota > Metazoa > Arthropoda > Insecta > Lepidoptera > Noctuidae > Cerastis > Cerastis leucographa. Next base: position 12,220,468 of record OY720362.1, on the reverse strand, counting down.
GATATTAGCTGCGGCGAGAGTCTGTCTTACAACTCTTGCGGTGTGCGGTCGTGCATTATCATGCATTAACTGAAATAAGGGACCGATTTGCACTTGTAGAGGAACGATGACGTCTGATACAATCGTCTCAGCATAAATTTGAGCAATGAGGTTGCCTCTGATCCAAATCAACTCAGTTCTTCCGCCGATCCAAATACCCGCCCATACCATGATGGTTCCACCACTATAAGGATGGACTTCCTGGCAGGATTTTAATCGCTGTTGGCGTCCAGGGGTTCTCCAGTGTCGTATACGTCTTGTATCCGGTCTCATACCAAAACGAGACTCATCAGAAAAGCACACGAAACGCCATTGTTCTTCTGCCCAATTTCTGTGTTCAAGAGCCCATTGATATCGAATCCTACGATTGTGCATTGCTATAGGTGGTACCCGTAGCGGTCTTCGGGAATGAAGGTTCACTTCATGCAAGCGGTTTCTGACTGTTTGGTCGCTAATTAAGTTCCCTGAAGAGTGATGAAGCCTCACGGCTAACATCATGGCGGTTATTGTTGGAGCTCTTCGAGTTAAGATTTGAATGTATCGGTCTTGTCTCCGTGTGGTGCAGCGATACCGTCCTCCATGGCACTCAGCCACGGTACCAGTGCTTCGGTAACGTGTCCAAAGTCGACTGATAACACTCTGACTTGTATTCAGAGCTAAAGCCACAGTACGTTGCCGGGAACCAGCTTCTATCATTCCCACGGCTCTGAGCATTTCTTCCCTGCTTAAATGACGTCGCCGCTCCATAATAACGTTGGTTTTAATCAGTAGTAGGGAAACAGTAGCACTAATAATGTCTTCAATGCGTTGTATGTTTTTATAGGGAAAATATTGACAGCTGATTTTCATCTTTTACTCGAATTTGATTCACAGTTCCTGATTCAAATTATGAAATGCACCAAAAAGGATCCATATAAATTTATAAAATCATAAATTTATTACAAAGCCACATCTCAATCTCAAGAAATCCGCATAAAAATGCTTGATCCCTAGACACTTTTGATGTGTGTATTATAACAACGATTACACCGGGAACATGATTGATCACAGTCCCGATACCGACAGCCATCATTGTACTAATTGCCTTTTGTGTAATTTCTTATTGATTTGTATTAAAACCAAATGATTGGGCAAATATAAATGTGTTGGCTAGTTGGGTAGAAGTAAGAATACCAACATACTATACGGGCAAGCTCCAACACAATCTTAGGAGTAATAGCGGACAGGCTAGGTGGTCCGTTTTTTAGGTACTGGATTGCACTCCACGTGTCAGTCTGATTGTTTTTGTACTTTTTAGGGTTCCGTAGTCAACAAGGAACCCTTATAGTTTCGGTATGTCCGTCTGTCTGTCTGTCCGCGGTTTAGCTCAAAAACCATTGGTACTAGAAAGTTGTAATTCGGCATAAATGTACACCTTAATGACGCCAAAAAAGTCGTAAAATAAAATTGTGAAAAAATCAATTATTTAGGGTACCTCCCCTACATGTAAAGTGGGGATGATATTTTTTTTTCGTCCTTCACATATTGTGGGATATCGTTGGATAGGTCTTTAAAAAATATTAGGGGTTTGGGAAGATCGTTTTTTGATTAAGTAAACCGTTCGTGACTTATCAAGCTTTAAAGTACCAATTTTCGTTAGAGTAAAGTGTCCCCCCCATCTACCGACTAAACGGTTGTAGTTAGAAATTCAAATGTCACGGCAGTAGTACATATATAACGAAGTTTAAAGGAAAACTATCACACATAAGTGGGCTTTACAAGTTTACGAGTAATACTCGACCAATTGTATTTGACTCGAAAATTTCGAACAACTACATAGAAATATCGATAGATGGCGCTAATTGTCAGTTGTATCGCGCTATTGTTTCATTCCTAAATAAGTTTTATAAAAAAAAACAGTTGCTGTCGAATGAAATTGTAGTTAGTTATGTCTACGTAATTAAATATTCACTTCATATCAAGTCTCGTTGAGTGTAGCAATTTGCAGATTGAAATAGTTTATTAATTTGCTATTATTATATCAAAATTTACCCATATATTTTGAATAACAATAACCACATAGAAGACGACGCTGTGCGTGCCAAAAAATTAAAACTTTCCGTGCAAAATTTTCGGATCAGGTGAGGATTTGTATAGGATGTCAAATTAGGTAGGAAGTCATGTTTGGCATTTAGTTAGAGCATGATACGAAACTATCAGTCAGCGAATACGACCCGCACTTGGCTGTTATAAAAACTACAGGACCCTACACTGCGCGTGGCCCGACACGCACTTGACCGGTTTTTTTTGTTTAGGTTTACTTACATAGTTTTTAAGTGCTTACTAACACAATTATGGATCTGTGTATTTTACAGGTTGATGATCTGGAATAAAGTTCCTAGTGCATATACACACATATACTATACAAGGTGTAAACAGACACTGCACGAAGCCGTTAACCAAGCATTAACTATTAGTAAGTAACTCTATGCAAAAATTAATACTAGGAAACGATTTTTTTTGGTGAAAAATCTCGTCTCTATGTAACACACTGAAAACATTGTGCTAATGCAGTGGGTCATGGAAGTATTTCAAGTAACCTTGCAACCTTCAAAACTAGTATTTAAAAAAATCTTGTGAAAAAGTTGGAACTTTGACCTCCAATATGTCCATAACCAAAAAATATCGCTATGACGAGTAGAATAAGTGCCATTCGGCTTCGTTAAGGGTCTATATACCCTGTATATCTTTTTTTTAATAACTGATATGGGGCGCAAGAGCGAGGGAAATTAATTCGTCTTTCTAGTATACCTTCATAGAAAAGGTAAGAAAATCTAACCTATTGTAGGTTAGATTTTTTTTTGACCATCCATTCACTGAAAAGTTTATTGTACGAGTATCCTTTGTGAACTGGCATTAAACAATGGACTGTAATACTGTGAAAATAACAGTTGCAAAGAATGATACACTAGCTCACAAAACTAACTCAGAGTTAACGTTTATTTATTTTTATAGTTGAACAACATGTTACAAACGTAACTACACAGTTCGTAAAGTTGCTAAATTGTAAATTATACTATCTATTCTGGGTTTGTCTTTGTCATTTCGATCTAAATGACATGTAACGTGGCTTATGCATTTTGTAATGTTTAGTTCGTATGTCCAATACAGCAGATATTAGTATCAGCTGTGTTGAACATATGAACTAAATATTACAAAATGCGTAAAGGCGGAAACACACTTGCGTGTCGTGGCGTGTCGTGACGCGCCAGAAGCATTCGGTTTCATACATCGTTGCGACACGACACGCCATGCAAATATGTCCCTAACCATATTAAATCTATGAAACCGATTTGCTTCTGGCGCGACATGACACGCCACGACACGTAGTATGTTTCCGTCTTAAGCACTGCTTAAAGGCAGATGTTAATAAGCCATGAAAAGGTAACAGATTATTATCTGTTACCTTTGCGTAAACCCTGGGTCCATTAATTACGTCAATCGATTTTGTCGATTTTTTTACCCTTTCTCTTTGTGAGATGTCGTGAGATTAGACTTGACCCCCCTAATCTCACGAGAGATAATGCTTATTTTAGTGTAAATACGTTTATCCGTTCTTGAAAAAACATAAAACATAACATATGCATATGTGTTATTTAAAAAACATATTTTTGCTCAACTATTATATTTATATTTTCATTAAATATTTTTTAACAAATATTATTGTGTAAGATTTAGTCACATTTTAGTGGAAAAATATGTGTACTTAATAAAACCCAGTTTCTTTGAAATTTTACACTGGTTCCTGAGATGGGGTGTGATTCGGCTCACCTATCTCCCCCCCCCCCCCCTTAAACGCCTTACGCAATTAATGGACGCCCCCTAACGGCTAAACGAATATCGATGATAATTATTGGTAGACTACGATGAAAAGTTGAGAACATAGGAAGGATACGTCTTGTTAGTGTACTTGTAGGATAATATCTGAATTCAGTAAGTCGTCAAAATAAAAAAAAAAATACATAGGCCTACATGGGCACACTTATAAAACATCGACAAAAAGGTGCTCGGTTCGGGTTGGTCGTTTCCTATGGAGAAGAAACGTCAAGAAACTCCATGTTTATTATTTTAAAATCATTTGGTTTTTAAAAAAAATCTATGTTACAGCGTTACTCACAGTTACAGGGAGGACATCGTAGGCCCGACAATAAGTCGTATCATGATCTTAATTCTGCCATAATTTTAATTTAGCCATTAAGGAATGCAGTAAAGAGTTGAATATTGAATATTTTTTTTATTTTAACCGTAACTGGGAAATAACAATCAATAGTGAAAAAACACTCGATAGCCAAACAATTTATTGGAAAGGGAAAAATATATCCTCGAAAAATTAATTTCTCCCGGATGGTAAATATTTTATTAGCTTTGTTTTACTTGAAGCGCGTGATACAGGGTGTAACGGAAAGGGTATATACATCCTTAAGCGTGTGCTACTGACCATCAAACTGAACATGTTTCTCCATCAGACAAATATCGTAATAGCGAAAAAATTATCTGCTGCCCCATACAAAACTTCAATACCTATTCGACCGCGTGACCGCTAACTAAATGACTACGCCTGCGACGACAAAATGGCTTTTGATGTGTTTTCACCACATTCTGGTTTCATTTATTTTGGAAGATTAGGATTATATGCATTTTTTTACATTTAGTACAGAATTTTTGACGTGGGGGCGGTTCGCTGTATAAAGATAAAAGCTTGTTTGTTAAGGGATTCACAAGAAATATCAAGGATTAAAATAAAACCTTCCCTGTCAGATAGATTAATATCATAATCTTTTAAAAAAAATAACAGGCGCTTAACTTCGTGGGGTATCAAAATATTACAAAATACTTTTTGTTGTTTTTGCAACCCTGAAAGTTTTTCATCGATAAACAATAGTTACATATGATATTTTAAATCTGAACTTTAGATAAATACATACTTAAACGTTAACATGATTAAGCACCTTTTGCTTTGAAAGCTTTTTATTTTTCTTGTTTTGTTGGTTTTGGCTATAAATAAGAAAATCTATGATGGATTTGACCTGTAGCTGTTTCTGCTTACTACCAGTAGGTGCATATCTCATGTGTATACCATTTGCAGTTCGTTTACCTGTAAAACAAGGTAAGGTGTTCCAAATAAATTTTATAGAGGTCATCTGTTGCACATCAAACTACAATTCAAAGTGTTCAGCTATTTTGGGTATTGTATCTACAGAATTGTGAAAACAAAATCGCATCAGGTACTAAATCTTCAAATAAAATCAACATACGTTCCATGTTTGAAGTTCTGTCAAATGCACGATATTTTTCTTTTTTAATGGCATCACAGATATTCTTCAATGGCCAGTTAGGTACAAAACTATCCTATGTAGTGTATAAAACCAGTCTTTTGTACTACAATAGCCAGGTCACGTGTACCAACGTCTAGGATTACATCCATTGCCGTCCACGTATGACGTATACAATGGGTCCATCAAAGGCGTTAGTAATGGAGCAAGCCACATAAAATGCTGGCTTCACGTGGACAATGTATACAGAGTTACAATAGCAGTACATACACACGTAGTAGGTACTGGTATATAAAATGTAAATTCTTCAATGTTGTTTGTAGAGGAACTTTAATAACGTCGAAGAATGTGTTTGCTCGGAAAGTGGGGGGGGGGGGGGGATATCATAGTAATGTTTGCAGATTTTATAGACGAAGCCGAGATTTGGGAAAGCTGCCCCTCACAGAATGTTAACATACCCGACGGATGAAAGAAAAGAGGACCTTTAACATATGAAATTGTATTTTTGAAGCAGTCCGCCATTTTATATTATAATGTATTTACTCAGCTCTTCGCAAATAAATAAGAGTCTGGTATCTGGGACTTAGTTGCAAAAATTATTTTTTTACTTGTTAAATGCTTTGTAAAGGGTTCAACAGTGAAAGTATTTGTATACCAATTCAATTATTCAGGCTTCTGTAATTAAGAAACTATTTTTGGCTTTATGTGCATGATTGGAGATACGCATAAATTAATAATGTCATTTAATTTCATATTTTATTTACTTGGGTAGTAAAAACAAATATAATTATTATTAACCGACTTAAAAAAGGAGGAGGTTGCTGCAATCGCTTGGATATTTATTGTTTACACAATTTTTTAACGTAACATTACGGCTGTATGCTCAGAAGGGGTGCGCAGACATGTACAGTACCTACCCTAATTGAATATGAATGTTACACCTAAATGAATATGAATATGAATGTTACATTAAAGTCAATACATGTATGTAACTGATTCAACGTAACTGATTAGGAACCCACGGATTTCGCTAATCTGCAATATACGTGACCAATTACTGGACATACATTTACTCACTGAAAGATTTCAAATCGGGTTAAAAATTTAGAAAATAAAACGCCCCATCCATGACCTCGGGTTATGTGACTTGACGCACGCGAGTTTTACTAGGGCCTTTTCATTGTCATGCGTGTTTGCACCCGCGTGCAGGCCAGGCGGCCATGCTTGTTGCGGGCCGCAAGCAGAGCAGATTATTTTCGCCACGCCGCCGGCGCGCGTGTGGCGCGCATGACATTAAAAACATGTATGGTACGATAGGTTGCGAGCAACAAGCATGCGTGCCTGGCCTGCACGCAGGCGCAAACACGCATGACAATGAAAAGGCCCTAATTTCTTTTGCTGCGTCGCGTCGCGGTGACTCGTGACATGATCTAAGCACTATCTTCTATCTGTTTACGTTGCGTTGCGTTAAGGCCGTGGTTTTGCATTAGTGTTTCATAGATCTTGTGTGAAGCGCTAAAACGTTTTAACTTTCCTTTAATGTATCTTAATAACATCCATGGAAAATTTCAATCCAAACATAACTTACCACTGAATGGAAATTATGAGTGAAATGTCATGATAATGAATATTCAACGAGACTGGGCGCCGGCCGGTCGAACCGCAATCAGTTACGATATAATATCGTCAAACTTAATTTGCATATTATTTACCTATCACAATATTTTATGTTTAATGTCTATCGGACTGTCTATGGTTCTGCACAAATATACCTAAATAATTCAAATGTACTACAAGGTGAATGTTTCAAGTGGGCGTGGATGGCTAAATCCAAAGCTATGAGAAACAGCGAAAAATACTCAAACGAGTTTTGATTTTCCGTACGTCATTACTTGCCAGAATTTGATCCTTATTAGCGACACGATTAGTACCTACTAATAGAGTATGTTACAAAACACGTTACGTAAGCTGAAATAGCGCATTAACACGACCGGGCTATTAAGGATAATGACGATCAACCAAAGGAAAAGAAGGAATCAAAACAGGAAAATGTATGGTCTTAACCGCAAAGTTACACTGAACCACATTTTCATGTTTATTGGTTTCTCAATGTAACTAAAGGAAAAAAAGGTTCCCCTTATCAAATAGAGATCTTTTCGCATTCATGGCCCTGCATAAAACTGTGAATTTTGATCACCCGCTGAGGAAGGTTCTAATCCCTTCTTGTTTACCAACCCCACGTTACATTAAATCTCATATGCGACCGCTGCCAAACATAGGTCCACCCCATACGCCGACGCCGCGCCGGTTTAATGAAGGGCTTCATAAATTATTAAAACGGCTTTCTCTTGACGTCTTCTTTTTTTAAGCCTACTGCGGAGTAAACGGCCACAAGCTACAGGATCTAGCGACATGCGGGGAAAGCAAATGAAGAAAATTGCTTATATTTAACGCAACGCGACGCGACTGGACGCCAGATTGTCACTCAAGTGCAAGTTGCGCCTTTATACCGCGGTGATCCGCCCCATTATGACGTACGCTTGCGTCGTGTACGCTCACACCAAGCCTAAGTACATCCATAGGATGCAAATCTTACAGAACCAGTTCTTACGTAGTGTCACGGGCCAAGCCAGGCAAACCCAAGTCTGAGCCCTCGAGCTACAGACCTATCAGTCTCCTGAACGCACTCGGCAAAATCTACGAGAGACTTATTTATAAGCGACTCAAAGACTTTGCCGAGGCTAAGAGTCTCATCCCCAACGAGCAGTTCGGCTTCAGGACCGGACACTCTTGCATTCAACAGGCCCATCGCATCGTAGAGCACTTGAGCGCTGGCTTCCAGCGTGGAGCGATGACGGGTGTTTTGTTCTTCGACATAACAAAGGCTTTCGACAAAGTCTGGCACAACGGCTTATTATATAAGCTGTATAAACTGGGAGTGCCAGACCGTCTCGTGCTCATCTTACGAGGCTTTTTGTCGGATCGCACCTTCCGCTATCGCATCGGGAAGGCACTGTCTTCCCCCCACCCCATTAGAGCCGGAGTCCCTCAGGGCTCCGTCGTCTCTCCCCTTATCTTTACTCTGTTCACCAGTGACATCCCCAAAAGCAAGAAGGCACAGTTAGCCCTGTTCGCGGACGACACGGCCATTTATTACACTGGCCGCAGTCACGATGCTATCTATAGCACCCTCCAAACCTCAGCCAACGTCTTAGGCGCTTGGTTTCGGAAATGGAGAATCGAGGTGAACCCCGACAAGAGCCAGGCAGTTCTTTTCTCTAAACAGCGTAAAAATAAGGCACCCGCGCTCAGCCCGATCACTATGTACGGTAAGCCTATCCCTTGGGAGAAGCAAGCCAAGTACTTAGGAGTCTTACTTGACAACCACCTGTCTTTCGCGGCGCACATCAAAGCAGCTCGCGACCGAGCTGCCTTTGCTATGGGTAGGCTTCATTTCATGATTTCGGCAAAAAGCAAGTTATCACTCAATTGCAAGTTGTCACTCAAGTGCTAGTTGCGCCTTTATACCGCGGTGATCCGTCCCATTATGACGTACGCTTGCGTCGTGTACGCTCACACCAAGCCTAAGTACATCCATAGGATGCAAATCTTGCAGAACCGGTTCTTACGTAGAGTCACGGGAGCCCCTTTTTATGTCCGTAATGACCGTCTACACGTAGACCTTAGAATGCCCACCGTCCTTCAGTTTATGAAACGTCTTTCGAAGCGTTTCTTCGATAACGCCATTAAACACCGTAATCCCCTAATCGCAGCGGCCGCCCGTTACGAACCGCCGTCGCCGAACGCCGTCCTAGGCATACCCTCGTTACTCCAGATGATGCTATCACCCTCTTTCAGGAGAGTAGCAAAGTGACTAGCACTCAAAAGTTCAGACGCAAACCGCCGTCTGTCCGACCTCGCCGTCGAGGTCCGTCGCGACGTCCCGGTCCATGCCCTCCCCGACCCTCGCTCGAGCCAGCCCGCGATGCTGTGCCAGTAGTTTTAAATCAGCCCCTAAATAATGATACCATTCAGATCCAGCCTGACCCCATGCAGTCCTCCCCCAGCGACGCCCTAAGCCGAGGTTCGTACCCCACAGGGGGTGCCCTTAGCGTGCAGTCGCTTAGTTTGTAAGTTTTAATGCCCTGGCTGGAGGCCTGACTCTAAAGGCACCCACAGGATAGTCCGGTTAAGCAGACGACAACCTCATACGTTGAACTGCTAGATGCCATTCACAAAAAAAAATAAAAAATAAAAACTTGACGCCAGACGCGTCGCCTGGTCACGTGTACGAGGTATAAGAAAGTTGTTTACCGATGCTAGGAGGTGAACGTTCTAACAAACGCCCGTCAACGATACTCATGAGTAACTATTGAACCAGAATTAACCGATATTGTCGTATCAGACATCGTGTTATCCTTTATTTTATGAAAGACTAAAGTGTTTAGCTCTTCAGTTTAGATACGAGTTTATTACGATCGTCACTTTATACAGGCGATATAAAAACAATCAATATTACGACACGAGGACGGTAAAATTTGAAAGTAACTAAAACATGATAAAACCGGCCAAGTGCGAGTCGGACTCGCGCAAGAAGGGTCGAAGCCATAAAAATAAATATTTGTATTTTTTTTGCTCGTTTTTATAAATAATGGTAAGGAACCCTTAGATATTTATTTTATTCTGTTTTTAGTATTTGTTGTTATAGCAGCAACAGAAATAAATGTGTAGAAATTTCAACTGGCTAACTATCACGGTTCATGAGATACATGCCTGGTGACAAACGGACGGACGGACGGACGGACAGCGAAGTCTCAGTAATAGGGTCCCGTTTGATCCTTTCGGTACGGAACTCTAAAAACGATGGAAAAATGGTCCGGTGATAAATTGACGGATGGAATGAACACATTGTGATGATAAATTCACCTGTCGGACGATTATGGCATGAAATATGTGACTTTGAACTAGAAATAGGTTAGTCATGTTTCAGGCAAAATGACGATATTGTTGTTAGCAGAATATGGCGCGAAATAATGAATGCCTTAAACATATTCGGGGCACTTCTTAATGAAAAACCCAGTCGTGACAAATGCAAATTCCCTTTTAAGTCTACTCACCCGAATTTGTTTAAATTGTCGACATGAATGTTATTTGCTTTATGAAGTAGAGTTTAAGCGTTAATTAAGTAGTGTGCCAACTTCGTCGCAAGGTGTACGAGTACCTAAGTTTTAAAATATTGTTGCGTGTTAATTTAATACTATAAATATTGTCAATTGTGTTCACGTTTTTTAATTGGATGGGAGGAGTTAATTGCTCATGTAAGTGGTATCTACCATTCAAAGAAAGATATTTTTTGAAGTTATAGCTTGTTGTCGTGTAAGGACATATAACAGTTTAGGTATGTTATCGGTGTGGAATTCTAAACAGAGATCTTTTTATTGAAATTTTAACAGTCAAACATAACGTTTTACCTTCTCAGTTTTAAAGATAAACGTGTTCTGGGATGGCTGTTTATTTGCTGTCTTCATAAATCTATCAGCAGCTTAGAAATTACAACTTTCGCTAATATTAACGTTCGACGGATTTCTAGAAAAGGGAACAACGCCTTCAGGTGTAGGTAATGAACTCAGACAGTCTATGAATTAAGAATTATACGCCGCCATCTTTGAAAGTTGACTGACGCTGAGAGTGAGTCGGTACGGAAATAACCGTTAACGAACTCAGTATTTGCCATACCTAATTATTAATGCTATTTTTAAGCACATCTCTGTTTGTTAGGAGTGTGTTTCATCCCCGACCAAATAGAGGCGTGTTATTTTTAATTTAATTTGGTTTTCTTTATTCATAAGATAACTTTATTCAATATTAATTATTTTCTAACCGTGAGAACACAGTTTGACTTATATGCTATGTTAGCAATTAAATTCTACTTGAGACAATATAATATTATATCTATACTAATATTATAAAGCTGAAGAGTTTGTTTGTTTGCTTAAACGCGCTAATGTCAGGAGATACAGATCCGATTTGAAAAATTCTTTCAGTGATTAGATAGCCCATTTATCGAGGAAGGCTAAGGGATAGGTTATACAAGGTGTTGTTTTGCATCCTCGTCAAATTCAATGAGGTAATTATGCTAATGATTCTCGTCCCGAATCAATAATAAAATGGGTTGGTAATTTTTTTACGGAAAAAGTGTGAGCCACCGGTGTTTTAATAAACACGGCCTGCGATGATCCTATAACCGCGCTTATACACATACAAACAATCTCAAACGTTTAATTGATAATTTCTTATTCCCTAAACCACGTTAAGGGGGTTATTCTGAAATTTTGACAAACTTAAACAACCAAAAAAATCAACGTTTATTAATAATTAACTGGGTACCGCAATTTTAATTGATTATTTATGTCTTTTGTGACCACCTCCAGAAATTTGACGAGGATGCAAAACAACACCTTGTATATAGGAGCGGAGCAGCAATGAAAATTTTTGCTAAAACGGGAAAAATGTGACGCAGACGAAGTTGCGCTGGACAGCTAGTGTAATGACATTCGTCACAAAGTTTCACACAGCGAGCACATTCTTATACTATTTTTTATCTTTTTTTATCTACACTCACATTTACATAACACCCCAAGTGTAAGCCCCGAAGGGTTAGGTAGAGGTGTACCTAATTAGTACACCCGCATTTCGCCATTTATGTTTTCAGTCCTATGCAATAGGGGGCGAGTCTATTGCTATCCACCGGGTACAAATCCAGACTCTGTAGGAGAAATTCCTCATAGAAAAACTCAATAACACTTTACGCGACCCGGGAATCGAATACAGAACCTACAAGCACTCGGCCAACGAAGTAGTAATTTTCGCTACAGTCGTTATTCCGGGTCCATATTGGCTCTCCTAAAGTTCTTTACCCGAAATTGTTCTTACTAATGATTTGTGATCCGAATGATCACTCTTCCTAAAATTTTTCATCCTAAAGTTTTCAATTCATACTATTTGTCGCGCTACCGGCGTTGTTCATAACACTCTTATTTCTGAAAATTGTAATTAATAATATCATTAATGTAAATATATTTAAAGGCGCTGCCGCGGCACCGCTCGCTTCGCTCGCTCGGCTCGCGCGTAGTTGGTTACAGTTCTAACCAAACCTAACCTATGGATATCTTTGCAGGTACACACCGCTATATAAACAAAAAAGATATGACTTTGAATAATAGTGTAAAAGATGGTTATGTTGAGAAAATATAGGAAAACAAATAAAAGTATAATAGATGTTTATTGCAACTGACATTATGAAGTTGAATGCTTCGGAATTATGAACATTAGAGACAGAGTAGTTAGGAATTGTGATTGTTAGGATGAAAAATGTTAGGAAGAACATTTTCGGATTTCCAATTATCGGAGTTGAAAATTTAGGTGAACTTTGGCGCACCCCGTTATTCCATATTATCACATCTGACATTGGCAATACAGTACTGTAGTCAGCGCTATCGGCACAATTACCATAAGTGAAAACAGAATAGAATAAGTATTTTTTAGCACGTGCTAAAGAATAGTTTTACGTAAAATTTGCTGTCGGTATTTCGTACACGATGTTATTGCGAGTTAAAGAGATTATTACGTTTAAGTGGTCTTTTGATATTTTGTTAAATGTTACGAGTTTCTTTGTGTTTTTCAAGTGGTTTTATTCTTTTGTCGTATATAATATGCCGAATATTGTCTGTACTAAGTCGAACAGCAATGTTAGGGTAAAGTGGAATATGAACGGTTTTTAATGTTATATTGAATCAGTTTTTATTCCTTTATTTTGTTCTGGATTAGCATTCCGTACGTGATTGCCAGTACGTGTCAGAAAAATAATAAAAACAAGGATTTCAAATTGTGTTTTCAGTTCTATTTTAGTACTTTGCATTCATCAAAATAAAACATTTCGTTTTGGAGTAACATACAACAGGAACACAAATGAGAAATGGGTACCTAGATACTTGGTGAACAGTTATACACGGTGTAAATCACCTGATCACGAAGCCGTCAACCAAGCATTCTGTACATGAAACTAAGTAACTTTACTCAAAAATTATTGCTGGGAAACGACTTTTTTTTGGGGGGTGTAAAATCATGTTTTGTGGTAGAACTCACTCAAAACATTGTGCTGATGGACGAATTGAATAGTACGGGGGTCGTGGAGGTGTTTAAAATCTTACATTATAAACTTGTATTTAAAAAAAATACTTGTCAAAAACTTGGAACTTTGACCTCTAATATCTCCGTAACTAGAAGGTTCCCAGGTATGGTGTCGAACAAAAAAATGATCGCAATGACAGGGAGAACCAGTGCCTTTCGGCTTCGTTAAGAGGTGTTTTACACCCTATTTGTATCGTAAAGGACCGATGACCTGGTGAAGGTTGCGGGGATCCGCTGGATGCGAGTCGTACGGGATCGGTCAATGTGGCGACACTTGAGGGAGGCCTATGTCCAGCAGTGGATGGATCGTGAAGCCCACCATCATCATCATATCAGTCCGGAATCACCCACTGCTGGGTATACGTCTCCTCTTTTTCTGTCACACTTCCCGGTTCTGTGCGTTCTTTATCTAGGTGTTTGCCACGACTTTGACAATATCGTTGAGCTTTAGGACGGCCCTGGTATCTTTGATATAACCTTGGCCACCACTCGGTCAAAGCCTTGCTCACTCGACCATCTTCGCATCTGCCCTGCCCAGGTCCCCGATGTCGTAGACTTTCGTCCGACAGCAGATTTTGTGTGTAACGCATTCGATCTTAGACGGTTGTGCCGAGCATGGCTCTTGAAGTTCACCTTTCTTTCACCACATTCTTTTTGAATGTGAAATGATATATTTCGTTTTAATTCAGCAAAATCTACATCCAAGTTTGGATTCAGACTGCAGCACCTTCTTTATGATCATTAAAACTGGCAGTTTTATAACTTACTTTTTAAATGAAGAACGTCCTAATGCATATCTATATATATAAAAGAAAGTCGTGTTAGTTACTCTATTTATAACTCAAGAACGGCTGAACCGATTTGACTGAAAATTGGTGGGGAGGTAGCTTAGAACCAGGAGACGGACATAGGATACGGTAGGGTAGGGTAGGTAGGTAGGGTAGGGTAGGGTAGGTAGGTAGGGTAGGGTAGGTAGGTAGGGTAGGTAGGTAGGGTAGGGTAGGTAGGTAGGGTAGGGTAGGTAGGTAGGGTAGGTAGGTAGGGTAGGGTAGGTAGGTAGGGTAGGGTAGGTAGGTAGGTAGGGTAGGGTAGGTAGGTAGGGTAGGGTAGGTAGGTAGGGTAGGGTAGGTAGGTAGGGTAGGGTAGGTAGGTAGGTAGGGTAGGGTAGGGTAGGTAGGTAGGTAGGGTAGGGTAGGTAGGTAGGGTAGGTAGGTAGTAAGGGTAGGGTAGGGTAGGGTAGAGTAGGTAGGTAGGGTAGGGTAGAGTAGGTAGGTAGGTAGCGTAGGGTAGGGTAGGTAGGATAGGGTAGGTAGGTCGGATAGGGTAGGTGGGTAGTAAAAAGTGCATTGCAACGCATGCTGGGTACAGCTAGTGTGCCATATTTAAAACTACGCGTTAGAAATTTAAAAAATGCTGCTTTATTCCGTCTAGTACTTTAATTTTTTTTTCTTTATTCGTTTTATAGGGGCTTTTACGCTTAGCGTATGCCAGTCCCATCGTATCCTAAACAATTGTTACATACTTTCACAAACGAGGGCCATGAATTTGAACAGACCCTTTGCATCGTCGCCAGTTGGGTGGGATAGAATTGTGTGAACATGCCTATATCAGCTCTGTTCAGATTCAGGGACCTTACTAAATTATCTCTCTCTCTCTCTCTTGGGTCGGTCCCTCATATCTGAGGATCCTGGTCAGCCTGAGGGTTGCATCGGGAGCGGATGATCTGCTTCCATCGGTTTTTGTCCATCGCGTCTCTTATGACCGTGTAGAATTTGGAGGACGACGAGTCTTTGACTTGATCGGTCCATCTTGTTGGTGAGCGACCGCGTGATCTCTTGCCTTCGGTGTTGGAAACACCGAAGGCAAGAGATCGCGCGGTCGCTAGACCACTATCAATTTTTCCAGACTTTCGTCGCCTCTACGCACCGTGTGGCCAAAATATGACAAATTATCTCTACCGGACTCATATTTAATGAGTATTGTGAATTGGTTATTTTAAGAGTACGAGAAGACCAAAAGATACGTTGAGAGGTGACTTCTGTGCTATTAATAGAGAAGTATGAAAGAAGAAGACAACTACGGTGACCCCAAATACATTGTGAAAAGGGCCGGAGAATGATTACACAAACCTTTGGAATGAGAATAATGGCTTTATCTTTGCATTTCATACAATTTCAAAATACGACTATAGTTTATTTAGATATAGAAGATTAAACTGTATTCGTTTACGTTTAATCTTAAATTACAGCGACTTAAACTCGGGTCTTTAAAATAAATTTTTGGATAAGCCCGACAAAATGTTTTCGTTTAAAATTGCAAATGAACTGGATTCACCGGTCTGCCTGTAATAGTACGGATAATATTTTTTTTCTAAAACTATACTTAATTGTCGCCTATCTGATGCCAGAGTATTACCATAAGTGCTGTAGTATTTGTTTTAAGTTTATCTGCATTGGAAAAGTCTTACGTGTAGCGTCTGGCTATTGTGTAACTAGAGATCTCCCGAGTGATAAATTATCTAGGAATATTTTGCCTGTTTAAACGATAACAGAATAAAATTTACGATCTGATAAAAAAATAAAATTTTGTACCAGAAAACTTTAGTTTTTAATTTTGTTTGTTTCAGAAAGAAAACTGTACGACATGAGAAAAACGTTGAGTTGTTTGAGGAGTCTAACTACAAGAAAATTGATCGGTGAACAGAGGAATAGAAATAGTACGTGTTGCCTTAAGTGATGTACAAAAGGGCGGCACAATGCTCGCGGACAATGACACCCACAGTTATGGCGTCGGGGCGAATGGCACTTACAACTTCTTCTTCGAGGACCCACGATTCATATCTATACTAAAACATAGTGGGTCGAACCATACGAACAATATCGGCGATGTGATTAAAGTTCTAGAAGATTGGCGGAGTAAATACAACATTTCTGTCGTAAAAGAATGTGAGAAATCCGAGTATTGCTCCGGGGAATTTCGAGATTTAATTCTCGCTTACAACAGTATACATGGATATGTTAGCTTATTGGTAAGTTTTCATCAGTTCATACTACATTTTTAGTAGACTATAATTTTCTATTGTTTATTTTATCTCAGGTACGTTTGCTGTAAAACATGTAAACAACACAACACAACCTAGAATAGGTAATGACCTATTCTAGGTTGTGTTGTTTTGTTTAAAAAAAAAGTAATCAAAAAAGTTACACCGTCAATACGGGTTACGGGTTATAATACATGTTTTATACACGACATTGTGTTTCAGAAGTCTTTTGTAAGACTTGAAAACATGTATGACAACTTGTATTCATGTTAACGAATGTAGTGAATAGAGAGATCATTTACTTTTAAAGGTTAAAAACTATTTTATTCTGACAACAACGTAACAAGTTTTTGCATTTGATTTAATCTAGTTTGAATCTTATTAATAATGATGTTTATTTTATTTCACATTATTCGTAATACAATATTCTGATCACGTAGGCAAGCCCACTTTATTTGGAAAATTGTTTGTTTAGGAATATTATTTCACTATTAAAATTAGCTACAGAGGAATATTGTTAGCTCCAGGCTTGTTTCTGTGACGCAATAATATTTTGATACTTATAATGAATTTTGAGACCGATCTAATCAATTAGTGAAGATTTGCCTCAACAAAATTCAATTTGCCGACGCCCAATTCATTGAAATAATGGGCGTCTTACTTTGTAGCTAAAATGAGATAGATGTTCTTAATAAACTAGAAACATGTCACGAATTTACTCAACGATGATTTAAGCAATTTTCCTTAAATCGCGACGATAATTTACACATTTTCTCTTAAATCTGTCAATTGCTACAAGCATATAATTATATTTATTCTTGTACTGGCTATTTATAGAAAAGGTGGCGATAGTTACTAGGTACTCAAAACTTGTAAGCCAATAGGGAAACACGACGACAACTGTCGGGCAGTAGCCCACCAGACATAACACCTGTCAGCACGCGTAGCATGGACCACTGTAGAAACTTGAGTTTCGTCTACGGAATAATTGACATAATGACATTAATGACAGATAGGCAATAGGGGATCGGACTGGGTAAAGAAAACGACATTCTATTTTGTCCGTCAGACAGGTAATACAAAAATATTAGACACGTATTTTTTGTTATATCAAAATTTCAAAAAATGACTCAGTTAGAACTCATTAAAGTTGGAGAGTGGGGGCTTACTACGTCACAAGTGGGTATAAAACTTACCTACATGTGACGTCATGCGCCATTTCAACTCAATATATCTCCGTAAAATTATGACCACGTGAAAAAAGAAAAAATACGTGTCCAATACTTTTCAATAAACTACCCAACGGACAAAGAAAAAAAAAAGGATTATCCCCTATTACAATGTGTGAGTTTGTCGATTATTCCGTCGTCATAGCCCGTTTCTACGGCGGTCATGCTACGCTTGCAGGTCGGAGTATCTTCCATTTTCTATGGAGGATTGAGGGAACTTTACTCCCTCTACTTTATACTCCTACATTGTTTTGTTTTTTTTTACGTTTCTCCTTACATTTTCTTCTATATCGTAGGTGCGTTAACAAACATTTAAACTCACATACACAAACAGCCTGACCCGGAACAACTACCTGTAGTTAAGGCCATACAAATATTTGTTCCGTGCAGGAATCGAAACCGCGATACGGAGCGCAGCACTAATCGTGCTGACGAAATTTTCTCGCCAGCAGCGGTTCGACTTTAGCTTAGCTGAATCTACTTTTCTGTATTGCTTGGAATATTTTCTTCCACAGGTCTGTCTCTTCGGTAGTCTAGCCAATGCACTAAATGTAGCTGTGCTAACCCGCCGGGATCTAGCAGTAACACCGATCAACCGGCTGCTGAAGTGGCTGGCGGTTGCTGATGTCTTCGTCATGCTGGAGTACGTGCCCTTCGCGATCTACAGGTACCTGGTAAGTCTTAGCTACATCATAATACAAGGTGTTGTTTTGTATCCTCGTCAAATTCAAGCAGGTAATTATGCTAATGATTCTCGTCCCAAATCAATGGATATCTAGGGATATAATAACAAAGATCCATACAAGAAATGTAGTTTGGCACAAATTGAAGCAAGATCCTGAAGACGAATATTTAAAAAAACAATTTATAATAGAAAGAAACAAAACTACAGAAAGAATACAAAATACTAAGAAAAAATACTACTATGAAACATTCAAGAAATACTCAGGAAACCCAAAAAGGATGTGGAAGCTAATAAACACACTGTCCAACAATAAGGTCAAAACTCATTGTACTCCTCCAAATCTATTAACCAACGACGGGCCCGTAACCGATGGTAGTGAAATCTGTGAAACTTTTAACATCTTCTTCTCAACGATCGGTTCTACACTCGCTAACGCTATTCTAACGACACAACAAAAACACAACGTAGACACCACAACACCGACAAGAGATAATACTAACGAATTAACTACTTTTACACCATGTCATCCCGACGAAATCTCAAAAGTAATCGTAAGTCTTGATTCAAACTGTAGCGTAGGGATTGATGGGATAACCACAAAAATAATTAAATGTATAAAATCCCTAATAACAGACAAACTGACAACTTGCATTAATGAACATCTTGCTGAGGGAACGTTTCCAGATGCACTTAAAATCGCTAAAGTTACTCCTATCCATAAATCTGGCACAAAAACCGACCCAAACAATTACCGGCCTATCTCTGTCCTTCCTGTCTTGTCGAAAATTTTTGAAAAAGTTATTTATTCGCGTTTAGACAAATACCTCACATCTATTAACTTCCTGTACAAAAGACAGTATGGGTTTCGTTCTTTATCAAATACTTTATCAGCTACAGCAGACCTAATCACAGCAACACAAACTCATATTGACCAAAAAAAGATAGCATTAGGTCTCTTTATTGACCTGAAAAAAGCTTTTGATACCGTTAGCCACTCAATATTACTGCAAAAGCTCAGCAACATAGGTATTTCCGGGATTGCGCTCAAAATGATTGAATCATACCTAAAGAACAGGTTTCAAATAGTAAAAGTCGGGGAATACCAAAGTAAACCACATAGCACAGGCTCATTCGGCGTGCCTCAAGGATCGGTTCTTGGACCACTATTTTTCCTCATTTACATTAATTCTGTACACGAAATTTCACTACACGGACACGTTTCTCTTTACGCTGACGATACCTGTCTCTTTTACTATGGTACTTCGATTGATGACATGATCAACCAAGCGCAGCAAGATTTAAACACGCTATCTATTTGGTTTCAACAAAACCTACTTACAATAAATGCAGCTAAGACTAGTTATGTTATCTTTAAACCCAAAAATAAAAAAATAACAGCTCATTCCCCCTTGACCATTGATAACGAAATAATACAGCAAAAGCAGTACGAAAAATACCTTGGACTAAGAGTAGATTGTCAGTTAAACTGGAAAATACAAATTGATCACATCAGATCCAAGCTTTCCTCACTTTTGGGCTCATTGCGTAATGTTGTCTATTGTCTTCCTCTTCGAGTGCGTCAGACCATTTACAACTCGTTAGTGAAGCCACATCTGATGTACCTCATTGAAATCTGGGGCAACGCACCAAAAACTAATCTAAAGGACCTACAGATTGCCCAAAATAAAATAATAAAACTACTATTCCACTATGACTACCTTACACCTACAGTTAAAATTTACAGGGAAACCAAACTCATGAATATCAGACAACTCCATGCATACTGTACGAGCATACTCATAAGAAAAATTCTAAACAAGTCTATTCACACACAAATACACTTCACTAAAATACATCAAGTACATAACCGGAGCAGTCGTAGGAAGGATCACATTTTGCTGCCACGAGTGCGAACAGTCAATGGTGAGAGAACAATTATTTTTGCTGGAGTACAACAATATAATAAGCTACCTAAGGAGGTAAAGAATGCGAACCCGTTTAATATGTTTAAAACTAAATTAAAAAATCACATTCTAAATGATCAAAAATTACTTATCTAAACCGAATTGCCCTACTGCTGCGTTGCTTTTACTGTGGCACCGGGTTCGCATTCCTTATCTATTGTGATTATTTGCAACTACGGTATAAATTTCTTTTGCGGGTAGATGTTAAAATTTTTGTGTTTCCTTTGTTAGTTGCGTACGAAATTAAATTTTGTTTAACTGTTTGTTATAAGAAAAATAGTACTTAGTTTGTCAAAGTTGTTCATGTGAAATTCTATATTTAAGTTTAAAATGTTCTCAAGTAAGTGAAATCCTTGTTATTTCTTATTGAGAAATAAATGTCTTTAACCATAAATCAATAATAAAATAGGTAGGTAAGTAGTTCTTATTTTCGGAAATCGGTAAGTGTGAACCACCCGTGTTTTGAACGCGGGCCGTCTGATTCTCGCCCTATAATCGCCACTAAAATACATCAAGTACATAACCGGAGCAGTCGTAGGAAGGATCACATTTTGCTGCCACGAGTGCGAACAGTCAATGGTGAGAGAACAATTATTTTTGCTGGAGTACAACAATATAATAAGCTACCTAAGGAGGTAAAGAATGCGAACCCGTTTAATATGTTTAAAACTAAATTAAAAAATCACATTCTAAATGATCAAAAATTACTTATCTAAACCGAATTGCCCTACTGCTGCGTTGCTTTTACTGTGGCACCGGGTTCGCATTCCTTATCTATTGTGATTATTTGCAACTACGGTATAAATTTCTTTTGCGGGTAGATGTTAAAATTTTTGTGTTTCCTTTGTTAGTTGCGTACGAAATTAAATTTTGTTTAACTGTTTGTTATAAGAAAAATAGTACTTAGTTTGTCAAAGTTGTTCATGTGAAATTCTATATTTAAGTTTAAAATGTTCTCAAGTAAGTGAAATCCTTGTTATTTCTTATTGAGAAATAAATGTCTTTAACCATAAATCAATAATAAAATAGGTAGGTAAGTAGTTCTTATTTTCGGAAATCGGTAAGTGTGAACCACCCGTGTTTTGAACGCGGGCCGTCTGATTCTCGCCCTATAACCGCGCTTTCACAATACAAACAATCTCAAACGTTTATTCGATAATTTCTTTTTCCCTCAATCACTTATTCTGAAATACTGACAAACATAAACACCCAAAAAATCAGTGTTTATTAATAATTAACTAGGTACCGTAATTTTAATTGATTGTTTACGTCTTGGCTGACAACCTCCTGAATTTTGACGAGGATGCAAAACAACAACTTGTATTATAAAGTGTTATCTTCTTAATTTTATAAACAGTATTTTTGTTTGTAAGCAGTGTTAGCTTAGTGGTAGTGGTGTGACCCGCGTCGGACTGCCAAGTCATTGGTCTCAAGTTCGGACCCAAGACACGCACCTCTGATTTTCGGACTCAGATGCGTATTGTATAAATTATCATCATTGTATTGCTTCGGTGAAGGAAAACATCGTAAGGAGACCAGAAGGCTCGAGAGATAAATCTCGACGGCATGGAAAGCCAAGTCAGAGGCCCATGGGCGGCATAAAAACTCTAACACCAGGTTTGGTTCTAACGACACGTTAAAGAAAGATCTTCATTTAATAAGGTTATATATATAAGTTGGCGCATTGATTTCGCGACGGCACTACATAATTTATTGTGTGCTAGCTGCTGCTCGCGACTTCGTACGCGTGGAAATTTGGATGTTTTATTCAGGGATAAAAAGTAGCCTATGTCCTTCTCGAAGTTATAATCTATCTCCTTGCGAAATTTCATAACGATCCAATAAGCCGTTTAATCGTGAAAAGGTAACAAAAACAAACAAACAGAGTTACTTCCGCATTTATAATATTAGTATGGATATTGACATTATTTAATTTTTTGTGCGCTTTCGACCGTGATCGTGTGTTGTTTACTTTATTATATCCATGGTTGGCATAGTGTGCGGGCTAACAGCCCAATCAGTCAACAATCAGCGGGAACTCTTAAATTAAAGACCATATTTTATTGAAGTGAAACTTCTAATGCGACTTCCAATAAGTCTGCGTTGAACGTTTAACGCTACCATGGAATTGGTAAAATCAACCTTTTCCCATTAAAATAAAGATTGTTTTGGAATGATTGTTGATCTTGCTTGGTTTTTGAAAGTTCCATGTTCAAATTCTCTTCTTTCTTTTACTTCATATTTCGTTATAGGTTTTTATTTTCATTTCCACATTAAGTTTCACTTCTTCCGCGCGGAGGGACTCCACGCACATTTTGTTTTTGTTTTCGGCACTATTTGTATTTAAACGAAAGACTGAAATAGTTGAATATCAGTGATGTCATTGTGACAGCGAAGTGTGACCTCTTCACAAATATTCGAATACCGAGTGAGTCATAGCTGGATAGTATATTTAGTAATATAGCTTGTTTGTGTTTATTCGAAAGCCTTGGGAACGTTACTGTAAGTGCTATTAAAAGGTGCTTGAAATGGTTCGGTTTTAGTGATATTATTGGCAAGGTGAAGAGCATCCGTGATTTCGAGGTTTTCATGAGTCTGGATCCCATTTATTGATACCTATAAATTTTGTTTTCTTTATCTTTTCAAGCTTACAACAGGCTTTCAAAGTTGCTATCTGCTGATGGTTATAGTGTTAGAATCTGTCAAGTACTGGCCATGTAAAGAAAACAAAAAATCTTACTTTACAGTATGCTAATTAGTGTGATGAAAATGTTTCCTTCACGATGTGAAAGATCATCATCTGCCTAGCCTTTTCCCAACTATGTTGGGGTCGGGGCTTTCAGTGTACAATACCAGTAATTTTTCATGGAGCGACTGCCTATCTGACCTCAACAACCAAGTTATTGTTAGGGAAGACTGGTTGTCAGACTTTCGGGTCACTGACTATCTGTAACGACTGTCAAAGATCTAAAAATGACAGCCGAGACCAACGGCTTAACATGCTTTTCGAGGCACGGAGGAAACTCGGTATGTAATGGGTGGTCACCCATCCACAGACCAACCTAGGCAAGCGCGGCTTAACATGAACATTGATCCGAGCGGCTGTTATTATATAGCCTCGAGCTCCTCGACTACAAGACCAACGACGCAGTCTGATTCATTTATGTAAATGTAATTTCTATCTTTGATCTCGTCTTCTTATGTAGTTGTTTCATTTAACAGTCATATATAACTGATTTCCATTGTAGGTATATAGGTAGTATTATTCCTTTATTTATTTCTATACATTAAATAAAAATAAAATAACATTTAACAATTGTAGCCCAGTGGTATCGGGAACAGGGTCCAAGCTCGTCAGGGCTCCAGAGAAACGAACCTCCTAAAAATACGAGCCGTGTCCAAGGGTACCGCTTCCTGAATGAAACCCTTGATCCAGCTGCCTAACGAGAGACTTATCAAATTTTGGTCGAGGCTCTTGGCAATTAGACCATTGGCTGATACGACTATCGGCACAATGATCGTTAACTCCACATCCCAAATATCGACAACCTCGCGAACCAAGTCAAGATTAATAGTAATATTATTGTTTTTATAAAACTTTATTTCGTAATAAAATACCCAAGTAATAATCTGTCTGCTTTTCGCGTCTGTTATTCCTAAAGTCTCAAAAACGAGCGATATTAATATTGTAATAATGGCACACAAAAGAAGTAGTAAAAACTTGATTATGTTCTTTGGTTACTGTTTTATGATTGGATGAAAATAGATAGTTAAATTAATTGCCTTGTTGGTTTTGTGGTCACAAGAGTTAGTGCTGAGCGTTACATTAGAGCATGAGTTCCTGGGTTCGATTTCCAAATTGGAGAAAGTGTGTATGCCTATTTGTCAGTAGTTCACCGGGGTGTGGAATTGCAACCGGTGTTGGATGGCAGTAGGCTAGGTCACCTAATACATGGCACTACTGCGCTCACTATTGCTATTGCCATCAACGGGGCACAAATCCAGACTCTGTGGCTGCTACTGCGAAATTCCCGATGGATAAACCCAATAACAATTTGCCCAACCCGGGAATCAAACCCAGGACCTCATGCTCAGCAGTCGTGATTGTGACCACTAGACCACTAAACCTTATTTACTTAGGGAATAAGTGGTCAAAAAGGCGATCGAACGACAGTGAACTCGGAAGAACCATGCCTGGGGATATACAGCTGTTATAAAAATAGATTAAATTGGACCATTATGTTTATGGAATAATAGATAGTCTCAATTTCTTTTAAAACAACAAACATCACCATCATCAGCATGTTCCCACTGCTGGGACACAGGCCTCCTCTCTATAGGAGGGAGTGGGCTGTTATCAACCACGCGGGCCCAGTGCGGGTTGGTAGATGTTACATGTCTTCCAATTTTTAGTTCTAGGACATGCCGGTTCCCTCACGATGTTTTCCTTCACCGTTTTTGAGAGCAGCGGTGATGAAATAAATTACACAAAGTAATGCGCCTGCCTGGGTTCGAACCCACGGCTTACTGCTCGTAAGTCGGGGCTGCCACCACTGGGCCACCGCTGCTCAATAGACAACAAACCAAACAGTTTTGGATCAAGAGCCTAATTTCAAGTAACTTCACAAACCTAGAGCGGATTTCACAAAGTCAAATCATTTACTAATCGAAGCAACATAATTACCCAGTCGTCACTTAAGTTAAATTAATTTTACGTTAATTATTGGAACGTTGATTTATTAATTTGAGATTAAATTAGATTCCGAGTTCTGTTGCTACGTCTTCAATTGAATATCAGGTAAACCTACCTACCTCTTTAAATTAACATGATCAGGGTTTTAAATAATTTGATGGGTAGTAGAAATTATATCCTGTTGTACTATCGGATGCTGTTCTGCCCTCAAAAATGGTGAAGGAAAACATCGTAAGGAAACCGGCTTGTCCTAGAACTAAAAATTCGAAGACATGTGACATCTACCAAGCCGCACTGGGCCCGCGTGGTGGATTTAACATGATCAGGGTTTTAAATAATTTGATGGGTAGTAGATATTATATCCTGTTGTACTATCGGATGTTGTTCTGCCCTCAAAAACGGTGAAGGAAAACATCGTAAGGAAACCGGCATGTCCGAGAACTAAAAATTCGAAGACATGTGACATCTACCAAGCCGCACTGGGCCCGCGTGCTGGATTAACAGCACCACTGTGTCTCAAAGAGAGGAGGCCTGTGTCCCAGCAGTGGGAAAATTATAGGCTAATGATTATGATAATGATGTTCTATCGGATTATCCAATGACTTTTATTTGTATTCTTTGTAGAATATTCAATTGATCTCAAAGTAAACTACAGTTTAATTGGTTATCCAATTATAACATGGGGTCATGGGGATCCACTGGATGCGGGTAGGCAGGATTCACAGGCATAACAATTCTGACAACAGGCTAGGCACTAACATGCCTGTGGACGGTGAGAAATGGGCTAGCTCACCGTCCGTCCGTCTCATGACGACAGACCGTGTCGACGGCGCGTTCGTGTTCCACGCGCGCCTCGAGGAGATGTCAGCAATCGGAAGGGGTCCGAGAGGGCCGACGCCTGCCAGGGCTGCGGGACTGTTCGAAAGAGATACCGTGGCCCTGGAACACAAAGGGCTAAGAAGGCTAGGCACTAACCACACGAAAGAAAGAGTTTTGATCACCACACTTGCTCAAGATGATGTTTTCTTCACCGGTGTCAATAATGTCCAAGATAAACTTTTAACATTCCCATTGAGCTTCTTGAATTTTTGACGGTATTTTTACTGGAGAATGATTAGAAACAAAAAAAAATGCATTTTTTTAATTTAATTCGAATACGAAATAAGTTGACTGCAGAAGAATTGAGTTTATAATAAATAACTACCTATAGAAGTTCTTCATAAAATCAAATCCTTATATTGACAGATTTTTTTAAAATCATTGTTTATTTTTATTATTATGTTACTTAGCATGCAAAAGTATAATGTATTTTATACTTTTGCATGCCTTCTGGTTAAATATAGCTGTTGCTAATTAAATTTTTAATGTCACTGTGTTTTGTACTCATATTTGCAAAATAAATATCTTATCTTATCTTTGGCCACAGCTGTTCCCCGATCAGGAAGAGCGGCCATACTCCTGGGCAGTGTACATGCTGTTCCACAGTCACTTCACCCAGATACTGCACACCGCGTCGATTCTGCTCACATTATCATTAGCCGTCTGGCGATATATCGCTATCAAGTAAGTGTTCGGTTTCATTTATGTTTCTAGTTACAGGTTTATGCTATATTTGTTGGTAAATCTGTTTGATCGGTAACCTAGAACACAATTAAAATCATAGTTATAATTTGTACTATCTGAAACGGATGACATTAATATTGCTGAATAATTATATTGAATCTTAGAACAATAACGCATAGAAACCTAGTACGCGTGCAAAAAGTGAGGCAACAAAAACTTAGCCATTATTGGCAAACTTCTCTCAGCGAGCCGTCAGTACTCAAGGTCACGCTCCGTCGAACACAACTCACGAGAAAACAATTAAAATAATTGAAAATGATAGTTTCTGGCGTGAAGGGATGTCGTAGAACTTCAAGAAAACATAAAAAAATGTGATCAAATTATATTTCAAATTATTTTATACATTATTTTTACGTAAATCGATCATCAAACAAAAATTTTAATAACCTAACTTATCACAATACAGTGTTGCTATTTGTGAGGAAAAAAATACCCATATTGCTTACAATTTTGTTCTTATTTTTGTTTAGGAAAACAAAATGTTTTTGATGTACCTACTAACTATTGCACACGTTAAAATATAATGCCAGTTTTGAGAAATTAACTTTGCATCAGGTATTTTATATTAGTCTTTATAAATAGGATACTGGTGCCAATTCTGTACCTTCCGTAAAAATATGTCATATTAGATGAAAAATCATCTACATTTTATCCAGATCCTGATAACATAAAATACTTGTTTTGATTTGATCAAGCAACATAGTGGTGCGTTTTCCCATTTTTTCTGGGTAACAGCATGGTAATGGTATCACTGAATGTTTTATTTGTGTGCGTTTGAGGAACGTAGACACGTTCGGCTCACGCACACAAAGAAAATGAATTTGACACGCGATATCGCTCGTGTTTTATACTAGACGCGGCTTCTATGCGTTATTATTCTAAGTATTGAATTCATAAAGCTATTGACATTTAATTTTGACATAAAGAAAATGTCTCAATTTAATTGTACTAATCTAAAGGAAATAATTAAGTACAAATAAAATTTAATGCATGCTAATTTAGGATGATAATTGCAACGCTTGTAAAAGGCTGCTAAGTCTTAAGTGACAACATAAAATAACACCAACATTGTACACTTAGTTCGCAATAAAAAATTGACTTTGACAAGTGAGATTTGTGGTAGTGAGTGACGGTCCAGTCGACTGTTAGACGTTTCCCGTCATCCAAGGGCTAGCTATTGTCCTGGTCAGAGACTAAGTGTTGCCATACAACGTGGCAACGCCGCCAGTCTTTTGAGCACATTACCAGCTGACAGCGTTGAGGACGAGTTTTTTTTAATGCTTTTTTATAGTTTGTTGATAATTTATTTATTTTACTTCATTGAATAGTTTTTAATTAAAAATTAGTAAGTAGGTGAGCAATATTCATAAAAATATTTCACGCACACGAAGGTTGGGTGCAACAGTTATTATTAAATAAAATGTAAAGAACAGTGAACATAAAATGTTGTTTTGCTGACGCAAACTAAACTCAATTTTCGTTGCACTTAGATGTTAAAATAGATAGTCACCGCTACCTTTTAAAGAAAACAGAGCACTTAATAAAGTTGAAACGTTCTATCTACTTCAATTTTTATTTGCTGGCTAATCGTCTTAAGGTCAACGCACATAATGTTGATTTAAATTTCTTCTCTGCTCATTCTTCTTCATAGAGATCTGCGCCTAGAAATGAGCAACTACAGTACAAGCTTTCACAAGTTATTATGCTTTGTGTCTGGGGTTGTAGCTTCATCCTTTATTTTTTTTACAATTCCAAAGTGCCTATAATGGTCGAACTGCAATAAATGCTCCGAGTTTGAGTTTGTAAGAAATGTAACGCTCAGGATTCTTTCTATAAAACTTCATATCTCATTTTTAATTATATGCCCTGCCATTTTACCTTCCGTTTTTTGCAATGCTTTAAAGGATAGAAACATGACTTTTTTTCATCTGCTTGTTCCAGAGATAAATGTGTTCTAACAAAAAGAACTCTTCACCCGGTTTCGGTCAATGTTATACGAGATTGTACTACCGGAATAAAAAGAAGCCTGCTATTCCAGACTATAATCTATCTCTGTGCCAAATTTCGATTTATTCTTCGTTCGTCCTTATTTCATCAATATCGGTTCAGCTATTCTGGCGTGATTGAGTAACAAACAAACATCTATCCAAACTTTCGCATTTATAAGTAATAAGATAAAAAAAAAACTATAATACAATACAAATATATGAATAGATGTTTAAATTTATCACTTACGGTGCGACGTAGGAATGACGCCGGGGCGGGGTGTTTATACGTGAGCGTTGACCCGTCACCGCGACAACTTCAGTATTTAGATCGAATTGCTCAATACTACAACATTAAAACCAAGCTGACTCATTAACTTGACCTTATTTAATTGAACTGGGTCACCTACTATGCAGTTTGTGACGCAACGTTTTTACTAAGAATTTTGGCTAGCTAAACTTTATTTTCGTAATTGTCACATTAGTCTGCAAGAACAAGACAGTGACAGCAACCTGCAACATGTCTAAGCCGGAGTGCATTAGAAACGTTTATACAGCGTGTATTTAGAAAGGCGTGGCCATAATGGGTGTAAAAATAACCCTAACGAAGCTGAAAAGCACTTGTTCGCTCCGTCATTATGATCTTTCTTTCGTTCCGTACCATCCCTGGGAACTTTCTGGTTACGGAGATATTGGAGGTCAAAGTCCCAACCTTTTCACATGTTATAAAGGGTGTAAAACACCTTTTAACGAAGCCGAAAGGCACTGGTTCTCCCTGTCATTGCGATCATTTTTTTGTTCTACACCATACCTGGGAACCTTCTAGTTACGGAGATATTAGGGGTCAAAGTTACAACTTTTTGACAAGTATTTTTTTAAATACAAGTTTTTAATGTAAGATTTTTACTTTAAACACCTCCACGACCCCTGTACTATTCAATCCGTCTATCAGCACAATGTTTTGAGTGCGTAACATTGAGTTCTACCACAAAACATGATTTTACACCCCCAAAAAAAAATCGTTTCCCAGCAATAATTTTTGCGTAAAGTTACTTAGTTTCATGTACAGAATGCTTGGTTGACGGCTTAGTGATGAGGTGATTTACACCGTGTATTTTAATACAAGATTTCAATTTTATAACTTTACTTGAAATACCTTCATGACCCCTTTACTATTCAATGCGTCCATCAGCCCAATGTTTTAAGTGCGTTACATTGAGTCCGAATGTAAAACGTGATAACACAAATAAAAGGAAACCTACACATTTAGATTTTGAAATGCGCGTTCCAAAGCTAGAACTTTTTCGGCGAAGCTGCGTTTACATGGCTCCCGGAATCTACAATCCTTTGCCTAGATCAATTACTCAACTACCCTACAATAAGTTTTGTGTTGCGTTGCGGAAGTGGTTATTACAAGAGTGTTTTTAGTGTGTGAAATTTTTATACGTTAAAGCACAGATATATTTAACTAGATACCGGAAGATCTAACATTGTTAATATCTTAAGTGTAAAACTTGTACTATTGCATGCCATATATTGGCCAAATGTGTCACTATATGTATTACTAGTTTGATAATTGTCCCACGGGAATATACTATCGGGATAAAAAGTATCCTATGTGTTAATCCAGTTTATAAACTACCCGCGTGCCAAATTTCATCCAAATCCATACGGTAGTTTTTGCGTGAAAGAGTAACAAACATCCATCCATCCATCCATCCTCACAAAGTTTCGCATTTATAATATAAGTAGGATTAAGATCTTCATGTACCAACCATATTTGATGCAATAAATGAATGAACTGAATTGATATTTCACCCCAAAAACACCCAGTTTTCAGCAACAAGCTTTGCGTAGAGTTACAGAGTTTGATGTACTGAATACTTGGATGACAGTTTCATGAATGGTCCGTTTCCACCTTGTATTTCAGGGCGTCATTCAAACCAATCAAACTGAACAACTTTCTCCATGGAACCAGTATGGTAATCGCTAAAAATAACCATCTGTCCATAACGTTTGGGTCGAAATGGGATTGAAGTTTTCTCTGGGACTTTTGATATTTGTTTCGCAATTATTTATTTATTTCTTTAAGGACAACCAACAAAGCTTACACCAAAAATACATGTTACATACTATTTTTACAATTTATAGTGTAGCCTTGATTAAAAGCTGCCACGGCATGCATTTATTTAACATAGGAGTATGAAAACAGATAATCAGATTTTACTTATTTAGATACATAAATACAGTCAATTGTTACATTAATCCAACATACAAATGAAAACCTTACTTATTATTATGATGATTCTGTGGTAGTTCAGTTTAATGATATATATCACGCCCTCCAATGGTCACGCCTTTCTGGTTCATGGTGTAAATCTTGGCTTTAAGCCGTATACAGACATTGCAAGGCCTGCGCCGCGGACAACGCACGGCGAATGCCTCGCAAGGTGTGTACCTTACCTATATTCGTGGCGAGGCATGTGCTACGCACGTGCGAGGGCGAGCCAAAGTATGGCCGCGGCATTCGTTGTGCGCCGTTTGTGGCGCATGCCTCGCAAAGTCTGTATCCACCTTTACATAACATAACATCACGCCTGTAATCCCCGAACGGTTAGGTAGAGCTGTATCTATATTAGTACACCCACTTCGCTAAAACCCCTTATGTAGGCCATGGCTAGGTACCTAAATTATACATTAAAATTCGTCCCTGGTGGTTTCGCTGATCTCTCACTCCTGAATAAAGTATACAGTCGGGGGCCACCCAGTGGCTCCCGGCCACCATCGTGTCGACGGCGCGTTCCACGCGCGCCTTATGGAGATGTCAGCAAATCGGAAGAGGTCCGACAGGGCCGCTGCTTGCCAGGGCTTCGGGACTGGTCGAAAGAGATACCGTGGCCCTGAAACACAAAGGGCTAAGAATGAACATGGATAGGTTATAGTTAGTACAAGTCTGACACTCTTTCTGCTCCGCCAAGAGCGGGAGGAGTCATTTGATGATTACCCATCCGTTAAAAAGAAAAGTTCACAGTGTATGTTTGTTTTCAGTATACAAGTGCCACAAGGTACATACGTATGTACATGTAAATGAACGGGTTAGGAACTGTCCGGGGATTAAACATAAAAAAACTCTGGAAGCTGACCACTGATTTTGTTCAATTTAACTTTGTAAATTACGAAAGCTTTCTGTAAAAAATATGATTTATTGTGGTGCTTTTGGACAATCTAAATTAATGGTCTCATTTAAATGTTTTTGCCGAAGTACGATACTGTAGGCCTTGATGTTTATCAGGTACTGAAACTGACACCTTTATTGACTGTCTTCTTTAGATAGATTGAGCATAGATCTGCTGAAATGTAACAATCCATATAATTTTAATAATTTTGATTGTAAACGCTAATTTTAAATCTGAATTTGAGACTAATAGTTATTTGTTTTGGATTAGTTTGACGTATTTAACAAAACAAACGAAAATATTCCAACCAAATAAGTACATGTGCTTACACAAAACCATATAATCATACCAGGATATCTCGGGCTTGCCAATTTCTCGAGAAAACCAAACAAATTGCTGAATATTTAAAATGCCACCTCTATTATACAAATAGAAGTAGTATTTTAAATATTCAGCAACGCAGGCAAACGCAAGAGGATAAATAAATGTTAGGAGATTTCTTGTGTCACTCACAAAATTGTGAAAAGTCGACAAATTACGCGCGGCGACGGCGTCACCCATCTACGCTTATCTCGTTTTATTTGTTCCCTAGTGAATTTATTTATTCCAAAGGTCCTAACACGAACGGGTGACGTGAACGTAACGTGAATTCTAAAAATTATTGAATGGAAACCATAGAGTATTTTGGTGTCTTTTTTTACAACCATAACTAAGTATCACCCATAAATATTAATGAAATCTAACAACAAAGTTTTTTTTTGTGCGAAACCAATGTTTGAAATTTAATCATCATCATTTCAGTCTGTAACTAAAAAAAAAATATATATGCGCGCTTTTGGGTGGTCCATGGTCCTGGCTTCTTCCTCATCACTTTCCCAGCCTTGTCCCATTCTACTTGGGGTCGGTGCAACACATTGTCTTATTCTATTCTCCCCGTGTCAGACGTCACGTTATCATTGACTCCTTTCTCTTTCCTATCATTCCACACTCAACCCATCTATCTTTGCTTTGGCCTTCCTTTCTCTCTCCATTTATCGACATTCATTTTCATCACTCTTTTAGTCACATGCGTTTCACCCCACCTCATAGTCATTTAGTAATTTTAATTTTAACGTTACTGTATTTACTTCGTGTGTTTGCGCTGGCCTACCGTTTTCAGTATTATCCCGGAATCTTGATTTGTGTTCTATCAATGATACAGGTAACTGTGGAAACGAAGGTGTATGAAGCGCGTCAATGGTAAATATTTCTGTGAAAGCTGGACTCTTTTGCTGTAGAAACTACGTGTACACACAGTGGTTTTGTATACTTTGACTGGTCGCCGTGCGTACAATTCTAGGCCAGTCCATGGCCAGCATGTGACAACAGACGAGCGGTCTACCAGTAATATAATATAACGTACGATTGTAATACCCGAAGCGTTAGGGAGAGGTTTAGGAGTATGAGGAACAGGCTGTAAAGTTTCTCAATCCGCCATTAAAAAGGGAGGATCCTCTGATGAGACGGTGTGGTCTGGTGGGTAACTGTCAAACAGCTGTGGTCAGGTTTTCTATATTTTCTTAACACTCGGAGAACTCTAATTTCACGATGCAGGATTTTGATTTTAATTCTTCATCTGCGTCATAGAGGTCGGCAGCGTTCTTTTTGTCCCTTGATAATGTTTACCTACCCAGGTGTACTAAAATGCTTGAATACTTTACTAACAGTGTTTTATCTGCAGGTACCCTACATACAGTCCAACGCTATGCACGGACCGAAGATGCACGATCGCCATCTTGCTGAGCTTCGTGTTACCGCCTATACTCTGCATACCTTCATATTTTGTAAGTATCTCATTATCATCATATCAGTTGATAGACTGACTGAGACTGTTACTAAGTCAGTGACCATCCACTCTAATGAAACTGGCAGATAATGGATATTCTTTCTTTGAAGCCAAAATTAATTTTGATCTGAACATTTTGCTCTTCAATAGTAACAGTAGTACTCAAAGTGACTAGTGAAGAGCTGTAATAATTATAGTATTGCATTTTGTTTGAAATCCATTATCATTATCTCTCGCCTATGTACCTTTACTTGGGAGCCGCATGTCTCTCTTCTACCATACTTCTCTATTGCTCGTCATCTCAGCAATGACAAGGTTTGCAATTAGGAGGAGCCTTTTCAAAACAGTATCAAAAGGTTCACTGCACACTGTTGTGAAGGTGCAGTGAACCACATGGTTCCTTTGCTTTGATCAGTTTGATTCGATCTGTATTCATAAAACTTATATAAAGCAATAGACCTAACGAGTCGGGTACGGTTTTCAATCTATCTAACTGGCTGCGTCTCTTTATTTCAGTCGAAGCCTTACATTCGATATTCAGAATCACACACAACTTGCATGTCAGAATCTATGGACTAAACAGTTTTTTTAGTCTTTACAATTTTGTCAGTTTGAATTAAACGACAGTCCACACGTTTTGTAGAATTAGTTTCAGTGATGAGTCGGAAAGGACCATGGAAACTTTTCTAGGAACTCTAGGCGTAAAACCAACCAAATAGAAAAATACCTCAAATAGTTGTTTATAATTATGACTAATAAATATAAAATAGTTCGTTTTGAAACATCTAGTACTTAAGTCGCCTGAGATCGATTTGCCCTTGTCCCATTTTATTTGTGGTCGGCGCAACACGTCTCTTTCCTCCATTCTCCTCTGTCATTCATCATACTATCATTTACTTCTTTTTCCTTCATATCATTTTTTACACAATCCATCCATCTTTGCTTTGGTCTTCCACTCCCTCTCCATCCATCTACATTTATATTCATCACTCTTTTAGTCACATGTGTTCCATCCCTCCTCATCACATGTCCATACCAAGACAGACGACTCCCTTTCATCTTTTCTGTAACAGGCGCCACTTTCAAACTTCCTCTTATATACTCATTTCTCACTCTATCCATTTTAGTCACTCCCCACATCCATCTCAACATTCTCATCTCTGCTGCGTGGAAATGTACTAAAAATAAACTTAGTATT
The DNA here is from genome assembly GCA_963082945.1 of Cerastis leucographa. Classification (NCBI taxonomy): domain Eukaryota; kingdom Metazoa; phylum Arthropoda; class Insecta; order Lepidoptera; family Noctuidae; genus Cerastis; species Cerastis leucographa. The sequence continues at coordinate 12,185,509 of OY720362.1, read as the reverse complement.
ACAAGGTTCCGTAACACAATCGCTACAGTCCTAAATCGAGTCTAGGACCTCACTAACATAGGTCGGATTACTTTGTTTAGCTTTGGCAAAATGTTTATTAATTCATGTTTTCTATACAAAAGGACACGATCTACTTTAAAAGCAACTAACTGTTGTAGTGAAATCTGCGATAAAATACAAGAAGTAACAACATTTTCAATTGGCCGTAGCTCTACTCTCCGGCGAATTTGGTACTTGTCGCAATACTATGTATTTGAGAACTTATCATGAGCTTCGATTTGAGATACATATATTTCAATTCTGTTGGGCCTACGCCGATTTTTACCAAGACCTTTGAAATCTAGGCTAATGGTCTGTTGACTACTACGGTACTCAAAAGTGACGTGTTGACAAAACCAATAATAATTATTACTCTGCATACTCATCGATGGTTTGAGTTTCAAATACGTTATTTTTGTAACAGTGCTGTGAGCAAGTGTCAAAGTATGAATGTATCACGACGATACATCAGTGTTTTATGTGATTCAAACAAATGAAATATATTAGGTATGTAGGTAAGCGTTTTGTAACTCTGGAGGCTTGATTAACGTGTTTGATGAAAACAAAGTCGAAAACCTTCACGAATCAAAAGACAAAACAAACGTTTATGACAAATTGCCAATATTAAAGAATTCGCGTTTCACGTTTCGTTGTGTACGTAAACCTTTTGAACCTCGTCTCAAATTGGTAGGTACTCCGCCATTTTGATTACGTCATCACCCTTTTTGACATATCATTTATTGCCATTGGTAAACAAATCAGTCCGTCAAAGCTGTATCGTTCATGTGGAGTATTCCCGTTTGAGCACCTAGAGCACCTATTTTTTGGGGGCACTAATGCATTGTGCACCGTATATGTAGCACTCAATAATAGGTGCTCTAAAAACAGGTGCTCAAACGGGAATACTCCGTTCATGTAATACTCATATTTTGTTTTGTAAAAATAACTGTGTTGTTTATAAAATGTTCCATTTTTTGTAAATAAAAACAATATAGGTAGTAACAACGAAACCTTGAAAATATTCTTTAAAAATGCTATGAAAGCTTTTATTGTGATTTTTAAAAATAAATTCATTTTGTGATAAAGTACAATAAAAACGGAATTTCGATAAACCATTTTACAAAGAATGGTGGAGAAAAATGCAGAAAATTCCTGACAAGTAATTTTTTCACGAAATGTTATTTGTAAGTCAGGGTTGTTTAAAATTCTACATAACAGGAAGCTTTTACTTAGTAACCTATATTTATAGGTATACATTTTTGACCTTGTCTAAATATGAATTATAGGTGCAGTATTAACAGCGATTAAATAAACCGGCTAAGTGTGAGTCGGACTCGCGCACGAAGGGTTCCGTACCATTATTTATCAAAACAAACAAAAAAACGCTTTTATGTATGGGAGCCCCATTAAATATTTATTGTATTCTGTTTTTAGTATTTGTTGTTGTAGCGGCAACAGAAATACATAATCTGTAGAAATTTCAACTTGCTAACTATTACTGTATATGAGATACAGCCTGGTGACAAACGGACAGCGAAGTCTCAGTATTAGGGTCCCGTTTGACCCTTTGGGTACGGAACCCTAAAAAGAATATTTTTCTACTTTTGTCGGTTTGGTAGTCCCGAAATGTACGTATCTGTATCTGTATCTGTATCTGCCTTACCCTTCAGCTTTATCGGATTAAATATCATATTATGGCAAAAATCAAGTAGTAAGGTAATTTTTCTTAACGCATAGAGTGAGACTAAATCAACATCAAAAGTCTAGTGTTGAAATGGGATCCAGAATCAAAACCGAGAAAGTTTAAATCTATACTAATATTCGCTATTCGCTAATCTCAGGAACTACTGATCCGATTTGAAAAATTCTTTCATTGTTAGATAGCCCATTTACCGAGGAAGGCTCTAGGCTATGTCACCGCTACGACCAATAGGAGCGGAGCAGCAATGAAAAATGTTGCGAAAACGGGAAAAATGAGACACGGACAAAGTTGCGCTGGATAGCCAGTTACATATAAGACAATTCCCCACTTTCTAGCGTAAATCGAGTTAGTTAACTTTATCCGCGACAAAGGGCAACCTAAATAACGTTTGCGTTAACGTTTCACAATGCTTTATCATCATAAAAATTTAATGTACTAACGTTGAACTTGTCACGACAGCTACACGTGAGAAACATTTCTCGCGATATCAAGTTAACATACTCATTCATAAGAATTAGCAAACATGCCATGTGGACGAACTTTCGAACTTCGAACTTTCAAAAGAACAAAACTTTTTGTAATTAATTTCTCGTGGCTAAATAGTAACAGTCATACGTGTCAATCGTCAAGGTCACACTTGCCAAGGTCGATGGATACATACCCAGGATCCACTGCACACCGAGTTTCCTCAGTGCCTCGAAAAGCTCGACAGCCAATCTTACCACGGGGTAGCTTATTACCCGATACTAACTGGGTTGTGGAAGTCAGACTGGCAGTCGCTCCATGTTAAATAATGGTATACAGCTGTATCTGGTTAGATTAGAAGCCGACCCTAATATAAGTGGGAAAAGGCTAGGCGCATGATGAAAAGTCGCAATCAATCGGTTTTAAAGTGATTGCGACTTTTTTATTTAACTCGTAGAAAGATGTACAACGACTTTTAAAAGAAACTATTGCCATAAGTTTTCGGTAGCAACTGTAGAAAGTCGACCAAATACACTTTTGTCTTTTCTATCGTTACCGCTGAAACAATGTCATTTTGTCTAGGCCCTAAGGGCATAATTACAAGAGAAGGAGCATTTCCACTGTGGAGGATTTCTACGAAAACCAATCTAGTTTCCCAAACGTGGAGATTATTCTGTAACCTCATTACTGATAATTAAGCCTGTGCTGTATGTTATGTTGAGCACTCAGTGTTATCCAAAAAGCTCTAAGCAGCTTTTGGATTTAACAGGATTTGGAGAGGCAAATCTATTCGCATGTACTGGCTATCCCTTCCAAATCCAAATGTAATTCAGATTTGCTGTTGCCGCGACCATTGTCCGTGTGAAAATATTTTAAAAATATTACTTCCTTTATTGTGTCGGCTTTTGTCAACAATTTAAAGTTTTTTTTAGAATAGTAGTTATAAGTATCATATATCTTTCATAGGCATTCAGCAAAAAACTGTTATTTTTGGGTTACACACAGACACTTCAATTTGATTTATTTGTCTAGATGAATATATAGTTTCAGAATATAAAACTCCTTCTAAAACAGTTTATCGGTGCCAAACCCATTCACCTTGCAATATGAAATTACAAATTTTAAACAATGAGTTTACAAGTATTCATGACCCAATTTCGTGAAGCCAACCTGTTTTGTATTAATATATCGGATCCGATATTAATTATAATTTTCAAGATTGAATCAATTACAATGCGCTGGTATTGCATAAAGAGATGGATTTTCTTTTTTTCAAAAACGACTTCGTTGCAATAATTCTGATTTTGGCTCTGCTTGTGTGATCATTTAATGCTGGTTGATTTTTTTAAATGGAACTTCAGAGTGAAAATCGAACCTATGTTAATGAGAGCAAAAGGGTCAAAGAAGCATACCTAATCACCTGCCTTTTCAAAATCAAAATCAAAAATCAAAATGTTTTATTTTACATAGGCCTACATGGGCACTTATAAAACGTCAACAAAAGGTGCACGGTTCGGGTTGGTCGTTTCCTATGGAGAAGAACCGGCAATAAACTCCATGGTAACTCTTTTAAAATCATTTGGTTTTACAATATTTGAAGTTACAGCGTTGGTACTTAAGTATGGGAGGACAGCGTAGGCCCGACAATAAGTCGTTGCTTACTAAGGAAGGTAATAAAAAAAAAAGAGAAAAAAAAAGAAAAGAAAAAAAAAGAAAAGCAAAGAAAAGAAAAAAAGAAAAGAAAAAAAGAAAAGAAAAAAAAAAGAAAAAAAAAGAAAAAAAAAACTACTTTTCTCAAATAAATCAGAGTTGGCAAGCCGGATGATGATGATGCTATAAAATAGTTGTATTTTCCATTTAATAAACCATTACAGGCTAGATAATAACAGCCGTCGGTCGGTCAGTCGGTCTTCAAGCCGCGCTTGCTAAGGTCGGTCTGTGGATGGGTGACCCTCATTAAATACCGAGTTTCCTCTGTGCCTGTCATTTGTAGATTATTGACAGTCATTACAAGTAGTCTGGCCCGAACGTCTGACAAGCAGTCTTACCAAGGGGGTATTGCATAACCCAGTACTAATTTGGTTGTGAAGGTCAGATAGGCAGTCGCTCCATGTAAAATACTGTTATTCAGCTGCATCCGGTAAGACTGGCAGCCGATGTTGGGAAAAGATCAGGCAGGTGATGATTTTATATAATAAAACATCGAATTTATATTTCGTGTATATACGACACGCTTTCATGATTCTCCGAACGTTTAAATAAATATTGTGTGTGAAATTGCGTTAAATTTTGAATGCAAATGTCAATGAGGAAGTTAAAATGCCAGTGATATAGGGTGATATTCAATATTAAATTATTTATCCACTGTCAAACCTTCGTCTTGTATGTTATAAGTATACAACATCAGAATGGGTATGTAACATCTGCCATGCCTTTGTTTCATGTGTTATTATTACATAATAGGTACATTGCGATGGCGACGTCACCTTTTTAAATGTTACCAAAAATGCAAGGTTTAAAAGGACCCTTCACCATCATCATCAGCCTATATTGTTCCCACAGCTGGGACACAGGTCTCCTCTCTATGAGAGGGAGTGGGCTATAAAGGGTGTAAAACACCTCTTAACGAAGCTGAAAGGCACTGGTTCTCCCTGTCATTGCGATCATTTTTTTGTTCTACACCATACCTGGGAACCTTCTAGTTACGGAGATATTAGGGGTCAAAGTTCCAACTTATTGACAAGTATTTTTTTAAATACAAGTTTTAAATGTAAGATTTTTACTTTAAACACCTCCACGACCCCCGTACTATTCAATCCGTGCATCAGCACAATGTTTTGAGTGCACAGTTACATTGAGTTCCACCACAAAACATGATTTTACACCCCCCAAAAAAAAAGTCGTTTCCCAGCAATAATTTTTGCGAAAAGTCACTTAGTTTCATGTACAGAATGCTTGGTTGACGGCTTCGTGATGAGGTGATTTAGACGGTATATAATCCACCACCCATTGCGGGTTCGTAGATGTCACATGTCTTCGATTTTTTTGTTCTAGGACATGCCGGTTTCCTCACGAAAACATTGTGAGGAAACCGACTCCTTCACCGTCTTGAGAGCAGCGATGATGAAATAAATTACACAAAGTAATGCGCCTGCCTGGGTTCGAAACCACGGCTTGCTCGTAAGTCGGGGCTGCCACCACAGGGCCACTGCTGCTCTCTAAATGACCCTTCACGAAGCCGTTAACCCAGCATTATATTCATCAAATTAAGTAACTCTTCGCTAACATTTTTGGGGGAATCGATTTTTTTAAAAGTGGAAAATCACTTTCTAAGATAAGACTCAATGCAACGCACTCAAAACATTTTATTGATGGATGCATTAGAGAACTGAACAAAAATAGTCCCTTTTCGTATCTTTTCATTCTTGAAAAAAGAAACACCTCATTTTATCAAGTATGTTAGTAGTATGTCTATGTATAACATTTATAAGCTGCTTAGCCTAAGTCGATCCTCTAAAGGGTCAGTTCACACCGAGGGCGACGCGACGTGACGCTGCGCGCACACTTTTAAAGAGCGATTCAAAATATAACTTTATTTTCTACACGAAAAGATACACATTTCGTTGTGAGAATTCAGAATACGTTGCGCCACGCGGCGTAGAGCGACGCAGCGCGTAATCAGTGGCCTCTTCAAGTATCGTCGCGTCGCGTCGCGTCTCGGTGTGAACTGACCCAAACACTCTCAACTCGAGTGTTTTCGATAAAATCTTCTGGTAAAGTATCCCTTCACGACTGCCATGAAAACTGATGGGGTGTTAACACATAGTCTAGACTAAGTAGCACGCATTTAGTTATATTTCGTTTTGTATATTTTAGCCTAGATTGAAGTAAATAGTTCGTATAAGCTGGGTTTTGTAAAAGGCGAATATAAACCTGTCAATACGTTAATTCGAATAAATTGCGTGCGTGCGTGGTAGTCTTGTAATTTGCCTGCGTCACTGTCGTATGGACTGTAATTACAAGCAGTTCCAAACACTCGCAGATGTGTGAGTGTTAAGCCATGTTGTTTGCAAACAATTTAAGTGTATGAAAATAAAACAACTGTCTTCAAAAATGCTGCTACAATATGAAAAATAATGTTACTTTCGGAAATCACTAGCTACAGTTTTGTTTGTTTTCTTCTCTATGTTGCTAAACTTTTTATTGGACTATCCCAGACAAATCATGTCATCATCTGCCTAGCTTTTACCCAAACTATTTTGGGGTCGGCTTCCAGTCTAACCGTATGCAGCTGAATACCAGTATATTATTATATGAAGCGACTGCCTATCTGACCTCCAGAACCCAGTTGCTTGCTAATACGATAGCATTTGGTACGACTGTAAGCCGTGTTAAAGATCTACGAATGACATGACATGACAATTGCATGACGGGACCACCGGATTAACGTGTCTCGCGAGGCACGGAGGAATCCATGAGGATATGTCAAGCGTCATTTAACTTTCGATCAAACCGTAGTAATGTTATTATTTTAGCCACGAGCGGCACGAGCTATAAACATAGACCCCGATATCAATGTAATATTCCCTCACCAATTCCGTTTGATTGAAGTGTTGTTTCCTTCACAATGATTTGCGATATTCGTCAGTTTCTGGATTCATGTTTAGTTCGAGTAGCGTGAAACTATGCCGTTATCGCGACCGAGGTTAGCCTCGCCTTTAATTAATTGATTTCTCTTACGTGTTCTGAGTTTGTGATATTGTTTTCTATGGAGATGTACTCATGTCACTTTTTGGTTATTGCTGAAAATTCTGCGATGCCGTGCCTCGATTTTAATTTAATAATTTTAACTCACTTTTAATCACTATCTGGAAGATTTTGAAAATCTTATCTTCATAATGTAAAGGTGGCTCTACACTCTAGCTGAGACACTCCGAGATAGGGCGAGTGTGAGGATGTACAGCCACCATAGCTGAAGTTTTATTGCTCGACAAATTGAAGACGTTGCGATTGCAAGTGTGTTGTTATTCAATTACCTAACAAGACTTCGCCCTTACAGTACATAACTGTTACTATATATCGATGTAGATAGTTATATTTTCAAACCAACAGTACAGAGAACTAGATGTAAAAATAACTCTGGTGACTTCGTTGTCCGTGATGACACGCTTGCGGAGCAATTCTTTGGTTAATTATTGTGGAAACGACAGAGGTAGACCGCGAGATTCAAATTTCTTTCGTTTTTTTCAAACGTAGGACAGATGCAAGTCCTGCGCCAGGTCCCTCACATCGTAGTGGCATGGCGGCAGTCTTTGTAGTACATTTCGGAGAGGCCTTTCAGGTGGCCTACCATGACGTCTTAAAGCAATATTGTTTTAATCTTCCTCTTTCGTCCAGATCTTTGCCGCAAGCAGACGTGCGCTGCTAATTTGTTAAAATATTTAATAACTAAACTCAAAGTATTTACCAGTTTAGAACTTATTTTTAGTGCAATAAACTCGTAATTTCAATAACATATTTAAAAGTGAAAGTAAACGGACAGTCGCCGCGCCGGTTCAGATCGCTGCGATAACAAGCAGGCCCCTGCCCCCCGCGACCCTCGAGGAAAAGAGACTGTCACCATAATTGCCCTCTCTGTCATCCACGTAGGTGGAGCAAGCGTCAGGCATTTTGCTACGAAACGTGACGTCATTAGCTACGAGCTACGACAGCTACGGCAGTGCGGCCACCTGTGCTACGACATTCACCGAATGTTATTATTGTAACTTACTTCTACGCGTCTGTTTACGGAAGGATATTAACATTAAATAGTTACACGTCATATAGTCAGCAGAATGGAACGACACACCTTAGATAAATCTTTGTCAGAAACGGACTTGGACCGGGCAGGCCTGCGGCAACCGGAGCATAAAACACCCCCCAACTTTGTGACATCCCGACAAAAAAGAAGACGTGATGAAGATTTTATTGCTGAATTTGCCATATTTAAGGAAGAGATGCAGTCTATGTTCTCCAAGATGATGGCAGCCCAAGAGGACGAATTCAAAAAAAATGCCACAATACTTCAAGGAATACAACAATCAAGTTGCAACATCGATAGTTCCATCGCCTTCTTGACAGCACAAAATGAAGAATTTAAGAAGAAAATCGAATCTCTGGAGGACAAACTAAAAGAGGATAAAAAACTTATTATCATTTTGGAGGATAGAATAGAAAGTATGCAGCAAGACAGTAGAAAGGCTAATTTTGAAATGAAAAACGTACCTAAGAAGTCAAATGAAACCAAAGACGACCTAATCCAAATGGTTACAAGCCTATCGAACTCAGTGGGTTGCCCGCTCGATAAGACGATTATCCGTGATATATACAGAGTTCGTGCAAAGAATGATTCGGCTAACACACCTATTGTGGTGGAAACAAACTCAACACTGATAAAAAATAGTATTCTGAAATCTTGTAAGGCATTTAACATAAAACAAAAGGCAAAACTATGTGCCAAACACCTGGGCATGCGCGCAAACGAGGATACCCCTATATTTATCACTGAGCAACTTACTGCAAAGGCTGCACGCCTACATTTCCTTGCACGAGACCTCGTGAAGTCAAAAACTTACAAATATTGCTGGACTGCTTACGGCCGGGTATACCTCAAAAGAGAAGACGACTCCCCAACCATTATAATTAGAAGTGAAGCTCAAATCCAACAGTTAATTATCAATAAGTGACTATATTATCATAGGGAAGTTCAGTACTGTCTTTGCTACTATTTTGCTTATATTCTGTGCTCATCAAACTGGGTATGTAAAGTCTGTTACACTTACTTAACATTCACACAATTCACATTATTCATTACTTTTTTTAAAACACCTACAAACACACACACACATTATTACTATCATTCATATTATACTGCTAAAAGTTTATATACATTTGAGTCAATTTTAATTCATTATGGGTATTTAAATAATACAATATATACAAACAAAAATCTAAAAACAACCAAATATACTTTGATTAATACTTATAAAAAAAGGAAATTACTACGAAATAATATTCACCCATCCCTACAACCCATTAATGTATGGCATGTGTTCTTACGGCCTCAAGCATGTTATATAAATAATACCCTGATCCTAAAATGTACCGCGTATTTATTAAAACATAATAATGAGTGATCTACTACAAACTTTTAACGACATCGACAATTTGAGTATTGCAAGAACGATAGAATGTGACTGTAGTGAACTCGCTAACAACTGTAGCATAAATAAAAGTGACCTTACCATAATTTCCCAAAATATTAGGAGCATATATTGCAACTTCGATGACTTCATAGCAAATATATCTTGCTTCAATTTTGAAACAGACGTAATAATCCTGACTGAATGCAGACTTGATCGAAATAAACCTATACCGACATTAACTAATTATCGCTCCTACGCTACTACCCGTCAGCAAAATCAAAACGACGGCGTGGTAGTATATATAAAGGACACCTTAAAAGCCAGTGTCACAGAATTAAAGATAAGCCACGCATCATGTCTACAACTAAATATATTGAAGAATATCATTTTAGGTATATATCGTTCTCCATCAAATACTAACGCGGAACCCTTTATAAATTCTTTAGCACTCCATTTAGATAATCTAAATTCTCAAAAAAGAAATGTTATAATTGCTGGAGACATTAATATCAATATTAGACCTAAACACAATGAACAAACATATGAATTTAAAAATAGAACTTTATACCTGGATATGTTGTCAGGTCATGGTATTCTCTCAGGTCACAACATAGCTACAAGGGAAACCAATTGTCTCGACCACTTTATGCTAAACATAAACAGGAAGCGGCACTATGCTTTTATCGCCATCCTACGCACTACTGTTACAGACCACCGTACAACCTTTCTATCGTTATCTAAAATAAAACATTGCCAAACTACACCAACAACTGTTACTAAAATTAACTTTGAGAGCGCTTTACAACATTTAAAAAAAAAAAATATATCGACACTACTTTTTTGTGAAAATCCTAATTACATAATAGAATGTTTAACTCAAGAACTTATTGAGTCACTAAAAATAAATACTACTGTTCACAAAATCCCTAAAAGTAAACGAATAATTAAGCCCTGGATCACTGAAGGCATACTAAGATGTATAAAAAATCGAAACAAGCTCCAAAAACAATCTCGAGACGACCCCCATAATGAAATTAAAAAAATTACCTTTGCCCGTTACAGAAACCATTGTAACAAACTTATAAAAAAAATAAAAAGAAAATATGAAAGAAACCTTCTTAATAAATCTTTACATAACAACAAACTACTCTGGAAGAACCTGAAAACAATCACATATACAAATAAATCTAATAGAACTAATTCCGAATTAACTAATCTAAAAGCATCACCAACGGAATCAGCAAACCTCATTAATCAATATTTCGCAAATATTGGCAACCAACTTGCAAATGACATCAAACAAACCGTAACCCAGAAAGACCTTAATATATACCTACGTTCCTTACCTAGTCTCTCCAAATCTTTTGTTCTTCTGGATACGGATAATAACGAAGTAAATTGTATAATAAATTCTCTAAAATCAGATAGTGCCCCGGGCTGGGATAACATCTCGACCAGGTATCTAAAGCATGTAAAGGATGAAATAATTCCAATTATAACGCATTTGGCTAATCTTTGCTTTAAACAAGGCATCTTCCCTAACTCTTTAAAAAAATCTATAATAACCCCTATATACAAGGGCGGACAGGAGGGTGATGTTAATAATTATAGACCAATTTCTGTTATTCCTGTTATAGCGAAAATATTAGAAAAACTTTTAAATTCCAGATTATTAACTTATCTTCAAACCAATAACATTTTATCACCATCTCAATTTGGCTTCAGACGCGGTATTTCTACGGAGGATGCTATTACATCTTTAACATCAGTTTTAACAAAAGAACTCGATAAAGGAACTAGGTGCTTATCGGTTTTCATAGACCTAAAAAAGGCCTTTGACACGGTCTCTATTCCCATCCTTGTCCAAAAATTAGAAAAAATTGGTATTAGAGATACACAACTATCAATATTTACTGATTACCTGACAAATAGAAAACAGAAGGTTAAACTAGAGAATTGTGTTAGCGAAGACGTTGATGTAACATGCGGTGTACCTCAGGGAAGCGTTTTGGGTCCTACTTTATTCCTTATTTATTTAAACGACTTATGTAACATGACAATCGATAACGCAAAAATATTTTCGTATGCCGACGACACAGCAATCGTCTTCACTGGTTCAACCTGGCCTGAAACCAAAACTAATACAGAAAATGGTATGGCACAAGTAGCGTCATGGCTAAAAACTAATCTTCTTACGTTAAACACGAGCAAAACTAATTATATCTGCTTCACAATATACAAAAATGCCCAACCTGAACACGATTTCAACATTAAAATACATGAATGTAGGAGTACGACTAATTGCAACTGTAGTTGTCCTATCATAAGTAAAGTCAACCAAGTCAAGTATCTTGGTATAATGTTGGACCAAAGCCTGTCCTGGTATCCTCAAATAGAACAAGTTACTTTGAGAATTCGAAAATTAATTTGGATTTTTAAAACACTGCGATACGTAGTCCCAAGGAGTGGCTTATCAAAAAATCTTCTAAATGAAGTGTATATCTCGCTAGTTCAATCTGTAATAATATATTGTATTTCTATCTGGGGAGGAGCACGTAAAACACGTTTTCTTGAAGTTGAAAGAGCGCAACGGACATTAATAAAAGTAATGTACTTCAAAAAAAGGACCTTTCCCACTTGTGAGCTATATCAAATTAGTAACTTATTATCAGTCCGAAAATTATATATTATACACATAGTACTAAAAAAACATAAAACCTTACCATTAGATCTTAGTATATTAACTAGAAGAAGGAAACATAATGTTGCTTGCTCCCCCTTTGTAAAAACAGAATTCGCAAATATTCAGTATGAGAGACGCTCGTCTTTCTTATATAACAAAATAAATAAATTAATAGATATACATACTAAACCGTTTAAAAAATGTAAACCGTTGCTGATTAAATGGATAAACAAGTTATCCTACGATGAAATAGAGAATCTTCTGATAAATATGAGGTAAAATGTTTTTCTATTTACACAAACCACTTTCGTATAAAACACCCACGTACACACACACATACACACACACCCACACTCACACGCACACACACAGACCTACAGACTAATGATATAAACTAGAAAGAGACTTTTAATTTATTTTTTGTTTAATTTTTTAATTTTTTTTTATTCATTTCCATTACTTACACTTTTCTTTTTTTTTGTTTTGTAACTTATTACACTCGTAAGATATAAAAGAGCGGTGCCTCCTGGTACAGGCATTTATATGCTTAAAAGGAGACGCCACCAACTGTATAACATTGTATAACGTGTAATAACGAAATAAACATTTTTGATTTTGATTTGATTTGAATCTTATTCCAAAGTGAGAAAAAGATGGCGTTAGACGTCCTCGTCCTCTCGTCCTTGTCTCTTACCCACACTGGAATGACATTAAAACAATACTGCTTTAAGACGTCATAGTAGAGCCCTAGGTCGAGGCTAGTTGCGCAGTATAGTGGCGTGCTGGCTGTTTGGCTAATTGATTTGGAGAAAGGCTTCATGCTTGTGCATAGTAGTTGCAATATCGTGTTACTACTAATAGCTACTGAGTCCCTCCGTTTTCTGTGTAGGCACTAACATGAGTGAATGGCCTCAAAAGCAAGGCGTAGGCAGAGAAAATCCGTCCTTAGAGATTTATCAGAAATATAAACAGATTTCATTTATTTGTTTATATTGTAGGCGCCTACTGAGCTCCGCCTACTGTCGAAAATATATTAAAATTATTAATAGTCCCGTCACCGAATATTCGAATACTATAATTATATTTAAATGAAAACAACAATGTCTATTATCTTCTTTAAGCAGATATTTAGAAGCAGTAGGTTCTAGGCAAAACAATCGAATAAAGAGCATTTACTATAAATAAATATCAACTTTCTGGTCTTTTCCTGAAAAAAATAATCGATTCTTTTTTCCAATTTTCCACTTGAGTCACTGCCTTCTTATGTTCTTTTCACTCGTCTTGCTGTTGTGTCTCCTACAAGCTACAAACAGCATTATGCAACATCGACTCATCAGTTGCAAGTTTTATCGGACGATAGTCCAGTGGGATTGCTAATTATGCGTTCGGTCAGGCAAACAGAGATAAAGGGACGTTATCTTATCAGTATCAACAATTTCTGCTAAATTGTTCTAGGACATGATTGATGTTGCCTTCACGAATCAATAAAATAAGGACAAAGTTTCAAGAGTTACCTCTTGGCCCCTAGTTGAAGGCTGAAGCGACAACGAATAAAAGAAGTTGTTTAAGAGACGCCAGACATTCTGTCGGCCGAAATTTAAGTCAGGCTGGACTGCTAGCGCGCACACTAGGCCAACTTAACGGTCGTGTTGGTGACGACTGCGCAAACCAAACCAACAGTCAGTAAACTATGCCCGAACAATTTGCTAGTTGGTCTAGATTTTGAAGAGAGCTCGCAGAAGCGACCGATTATACAATCGGCAAGTGTGCGCGCGGGATGACATACTAATCTAACAATCGGTTAATAGTGTAGTTTAAAAGCAACCGTGTAGCTCATCAAACTAAATTATCGGCCGATACCGACACGTTGTTATATGCGCTCTAGCTCACATGTTTATACTGATTAAGAGACCGATGAAACTATAGGCCGATAGAAAGTTTGCGTGGACTCACCCCACGCCACGAGCCCCGAGAGGCACCTTGCGGTTGCGGAGCGTCGCGTCGGTACTCATGCGTAGCAAAAAAGTGAGACGCGTATCGCTTGACGCAAATCGTGTCCCTCGAGGCCGTGAATCAAGCATTTCAAACATTTCAAGGCATCGAGACGCACTTTTCAAAAACTTCTTACAAGAAATTGCTTTCAAAATCGCTCTTTGATACCTGTTTACTGTGCGAAATTATATTAAGAAAAACAAAGTACAAGTTTATAAATACACGGCGAGTCTATTATAAAGTTATTGAAAAGCAGAACTAGCTAAAACTTTGGACCCCAATCACGTTGCCCTTTATCAAAAAAGTCCGTCAAAACCACTAACAAAATTAATTTCTCTTTCAGGTCTTCACAATACACAAAGACTTCGCTTTTGACAAGAGTGGGAACATGCTGACTAAAGTCTACTTCGTCGATTCGAACTACAATGGCAGCTTGTACCAGATTAATTTTTGGGTCCACGCAGTACTTATAAAGCTGCTTCCTTGTGTTATACTAACTGTGATCAGCGCTTGGTTGATAAGAGCTTTATACAGAGCAAATAGTAGAAAGAAAGCTTTGAAAGGATACAGTGCTTGTCCTGCGAACACTGTTGCCAATGGCAACGGGAATGTGTTTACGAGAAAATCGACGAAGCGTTCGAAAGCCGAACGACGAACCGACAGAACCACGAAGATGTTAGTCGCTGTGTTACTACTCTTCTTACTCACGGAGTTTCCCCAAGGAATACTAGGTTAGTGTTTCAATTTTCTTGTTTAGTCTGTGCCGGATTGTTTGCGAAACTTTTGTCGAGTAAACATCGTGAGGGAAGTTAATAAATCTGTACTTTATAATATTGTATGGACATTACAAACATCATCAGTCACTGGGTTTTATGAGTGAGTCTTGAATCATCTTTTCTTTTAGCTCGTAACTAAACATTTTGATTTATTTACCGACGAACTTTTAACAATTTATAAATGTATTTTCTTGGCTTACGATAACATAACGATCTTAGGTAAATGTTTCAGGCAGCAAACAGCCAATAATATAATTGACCTACTAATAAAATCAGACAAAACTGTTGGACTCTATATCAACATAAGTGGGAGTGTTTGTGTAAACATTGGAGTATCTACGTAGTACCTATTTTTAATTAGGTTCGTTCGCGCCTCTGTAAAACAATATCTTTGTTTACATCTTCAGTTTTCCTATTTCCTTAATAACGAGAATGAGTTTTATTTGGTAACAGACGGAGGAAACTTTTTATATAAACAAATAATATGTCAATCATATTGCGCCTAATTTTCCACACCTGTCTAGGTTTGTAATAGAACCAAAAGCGATTTTCTTCTGAAGTATATACAACATGTAACGTAATTAACGCACACCCTCAAACACCCAAATTAGATTATTATGTTATAATTATAATACATACACTGAATTTTTAATATAACTAATTCGATAAATAACAATGCATATATACATGTTGTATATGCATTTTTATTTATCGAATTAGTTATACCAATTCTTGGAGAACGTTATGGTCATACTACTACGTCCGCAACGCACACATTCGCACAAGCAGTTATCGCGCCGCTCGATACAAAATAACTAAACTACAACCATTTCAATTTTAATAGGACAATCATTTCCGTAGTTTTAATTATTTTTGGGATAAAAAATTACCTATATTAAAAATTATAGAAATCGATTCAGTAAACGATTCTGAACAAACTATTTTCAGGATGTGCGTTAATTAAGTTACATGTTGTATATATCGATTGAAATAATACAGAAATAAATAACTAACTAAATTATTTATTTTACTATTTTCTGGAGTAATGATGAAACTCTTTTTGATTTGTTTACAAAGACCTCACGGATCTTTTGCAAGCGTCAGTCGCCTTGAATCCCAGTCCTTTCTTAGCACCAGTGTTGTTGGTTATTTTATTGAAATGCGCGCTACAAAGCAATGTGTGGGCCAGGTTACACTTTAGAGCGACTCCATCCAAAATAATGACTTAAAAAAGAATGTATGTCGGAAATGAAATGTCCATGTTTTATTTAATTGTATGGAACCAACTTTTGGCCACGACTTTGCTCGCGTTATAGTTGACTTCTTCGAGTAAATACAGTTTATGACAGTCGGGGATAATTTAGCTTCGATACCATAAATTCTACAAGCAACAAAAAAAAAAATACAAAAAAAACGCAATCAGATCGCAGTTCTAAAAGATTACCTACTAAAGCCGAACATACAAACTTTCCTCTTTATAATATTAGTAAAGATTACAATCCCCTAACGCCTTAACACAGACGTTCACATGCACTTGAACACTGTCATCTTCCAATTTCATCCTTCTCTTTCACACACTCTGTCAGACGTTTATAACTATCATCCTTATTATTTATTCATCCAATCTTTTCTTTCCTCAGGTCTTCTAAGTGGCGTCCTAGGCAGATGTTTCTTCAAGCAGTGTTACGACCTTTTTGGAGAGCTGATGGATGCACTGGCCCTCCTAAATGGGGCCATCAACTTTGTCCTGTACTGTTCAATGTCCCGTCAATTCCGGACAACGTTCGGACAGATGATTAGGAACAGGTGTGCAACCGCGCAAAGAGCGAATTCACATACTGAACTACAGACTACTTACGTTTAAAGGTGATAGTTGCTTGACAGTGATAAGTGACATTTATTTTTTGTACTACGGCTTGATATGGGTTCTATTGACGTAGTACGAAGAGTTTAAGACTCAGAACCCGTTAAAATGCTACATAGAATGTTCCTAAATAAAAGACGCTGTATTTCAGTGATGAACTAAAATGTGAACTAAAAGGATTTTGTGCATTGACTTAAGTGATTTAAAGTGTTATATGGACAAGTAAGCTATGTAGAATTCAGCCATTGTAATATGAAAAAAATTGCTTGTCGTTTTATAAAAGAAAAAATATTCATTGCGGTAGATGATCTAAGTGTTGACCAACACTTAGAGTGAACCAGTTGAGTGAGTTGATAATACAAATTATCAACTTTATAGGTGTTGTTGATTGATGAAAATTAAAAGCTAGGGCGTGTTTATGAGTTTGTTAAGCAGTTAAGTATCTAATTGCCTAGTACATAAATATGTTAGTCGAGTAGCAAAGTTTCAAACAAGCCTTGGTTTCTGAATATTTGTAATAACGTGTATGGAATTTCCAACCCTTATTAATAAACAGGGAGTAAGCTAAACTTAAAACTCTTACCGTAAGGTTTATTATCTTCTTCTGCTCAAGTAGGTAGTACATGTTCAACTTTACGAATTTACTGATAGTAACTTTATTCATAACATAATATCACGCTTGTTATCCTCGACAGGTAAGCATAGATGTGCTTCTGTAGCAACTAGTACTAATTAGTAGCAAGTTTACTCCACGTTTAATAATAGGAACACGTGTGTCTCTCAAAGGAAATTACAATTTGAAGGACGTTATTAAAATTTGACTCTGTCATTTCCAATTATGAAATAAGGTGTGAACGGGGTTTTAGAGCTGTAACCTGCATAATATTTTAGTCTTTTCTTACTAAAAGACAAAAGCAAACATAAAATGCGAAACAGTCGTTGTGAATAAGGTTTTATTTTGATAAAACATTTCCTGAAACATGACACTTAATAGTCGTTTTGTTCAAATAAATTGAACCTTAGAGCCTATACAAATTGTTACCTACTTCATTTAACATTGTTGGAAAAGTCTAAAATGTGTTTGTCAATCCATTATCGAAATTTTATGACTTAGGGTCAGCTCACACCGAGACGCGACGCGACGCGACGCTGCGCGCACCTTGAGAATTCGGAATACGTTGCGCAACGTATTCTGAATTCTCACAACGAAATGTGTATCTTTTCGTGTAGAAAATAAAGTCGCGTCTCGTCGCGCCTCGGTGTGAGCTGACTCTAAAGCTATCGAAAACTTTTTGTCAACCCTGTTTAAATTCGTTATAAATTTACGCTTTGATTTGATTGAATCGCTTTGAAAGCGACTGTCAGTTGGCTTCGTCATCTTGTATCTCTATCTTGTACTATAAATGTTTCAAAATAAGTAAAAATATGTTTAAACACTTTCTGGACTTTGTTTGATCACTCTTATCGATCGTCGAACACATCATGTAGACACATCGTATCGAATAATAAAAAATATGTTCGCCAACGAAAGTCGTAATTTTATCAATGATATTATCCCTTGCTCTTTCAAAAAAGGGATTGCGTTAGCTACCTATGTCGGTCATGAACTGACCTCGACAGAGACGAATGGAATCGTAAACATTCAAGACAGTGATTGAAACTCTATTCAGTATTCTATCAAATATTGCCTGTAGTGAAACTATGAAAGGGACTTCTCCTTGATTATAAATAAAATATAATAATATCTCTATATCTAATAGAGATATTATTTTCATAAAACTTTCTATTTTAAAACTCGTTGGGAAAATGAGGATCCTCCAACCAATTTTCATTCCTTATATAACTTATTCAGGGAGTAGAATTGTCAATAATCGATCGCAATATAAAAGGTTTATAGAAAACTAGCTGTCCCGCGCACCTTCGTCTGCGTCACATTTTCCCCGTTTTCGCAACATTTTTCATAGCTGCTCCGCTCCTATTGGTCGTAGCGTGATGATGTATAGCCTATGTCCTTCCTCAGGTTGAAATCTATCTTCTTGCCAAATTTCATTAAGATCCAATCAGCCGTTTAGTCATGAAAAGGTAATAAACAAACAAACAAACAGAGTGACTTTCGCATTTATAGTATTAGTCTAGATTCATCCTTCTTTAAAGAGGGTGAGCCTTGGGGCTAACCGTTGTAAACCTTTTGTATAAAGAACGTATGTGTTAAAGTTAATGCTTTCCAGACCCATCGGTTTAATAAAGAAATAATAATAAATAAGCCTTATATTATTTCACATTTACATGCAGTTATACAATAATCATGCAACAATTTACAATAATAGTTTTACTATTTACATTTTTAGTTAACTTTTACGTAATGCAATTTCAATTTGGTATAATTATATTTATTTTTGATTAGTAATTTATTTATTTATTTAAACTTCATGTACAGTAGTGGTACATAGGCGGAATAATAATTCACTTCTTGATTATAATACGGCGGAGGAATAATTCACTTCTTGATTATAATATTTATTTATTTTTATATATTTATTTCGATAATTTCACATTCCCTAAACCAGGTTTCTGAAATACTGACAAACTTAAACAAACAAAAAAATCAGCGTTTATTAATAATTAACTAAATACCGTAATTTAAATTAAATAATATTAATTTGTGAAATATAATAAATATACTTCAAGATTTTTTTTTTTAAATAAATTTCAATTACTTGAATATGAACCCCAAGCAGGCCCCAGCTATCTTTGACCTAGCGGACCAGTGGACCATAGACCATGCATTGTCTGACAGTAAGTGAATCTGAGATTATTGAACCAGAGAAAAAAGTACCCAAACAATGTATCTTATCTAATATGCAAATAATCTACTAGTCACCAGTCCCAGTATAATGTACAAGGTGTTGTTTTGCATGCTCGTCAAATTCAAGGAGGTAACTAAGCTAATGATTCTCGTCTCGAATCAATATTAAAATGGGTAGGTATTTTTTTCCATAATTAGGGAAATCGGTAAGTGTGAACCTCCCGTGTTTTAAACGCGGCCCGTCTGTTCCTCGCCCTATTACGGCGCAATTACACATAAAAACAATCTCACACGTTTATTCGATAATTTCACATTCCCTAAACCAGGTTAAGGGGGTTATTCTGAAATACTGACAAACTTAAACAAACAAAAAAATCAGCGTTTATTAATAATTAACTAAATACCGTAATTTAAATTGATTATTTATGTCTTTTGTGACAACCTCTTGAATTTTGACGAGGTTGCAAAACATCACCTTTTATACTAATATTATAAAGCTACAGAGTTTGTTTGCTTGAACGCGCTAACCTCAGGGATTACTTGGTCCTATTTGAAAAATTATTTCAGCGTTAGATAGCCCTTTTATCGAGGAAGCTATATATCATCACGCTACGGCCAATAGGAGCGGAGCAACAATGAAAAATGTTGCGAAAACGTGGAAAATTTGACGCAGACGAAGTTGCGCGGGACAGCTAGTTAATTAATAAAGGTACCATGCAAATAAAAGGGAAATAATTTCATTTCATTACTTTACGTCCCGTCCCTGCCTAATTGTAGATACGGCTCATTCGGCCTAAAATAATATTAAAAAAAAACTCAAAAAGGAATCGTAATACACCCTGCTTTAGGGGCCATTCATTAAGGGATCCGTAGGTAAATTTTCCTTCTTTATAGGCACAATTTAAAAAGAATTAGAGACCTTTTTATACGACTGTCCTCTCATAAACAAAAGGGAAGTGTCTTTGCAAAGATTTATGAACAAGGGTCCGAGTAGGGGTTTTCGAATCTGCTGGTCGACTCAGCAAAAAAGAACTGAATGTTACTGCTTATATCCGTACTAATAATGTAAATGGAAAGTTACGCTGTCTACGTGTCAAGTTTGTTATATTTTGACACTTAATCCTGTCAAGCGATTGGCTAGAATCCGCCGTCTCCTCGTAAGAACTTCACGGTTTCAACGATTATATTTATGATCGACTATCGTATCGAGTACATTTTGAGGGTTCCGTACCTTAAAAGGAAAAACCGCAACCCTTATAGGATCACTTTGTTGTCCGTCTGTCTGTCTATCTATCAAGACCCTTTATCTCGGGAACACGTGGAGTTATCGAGTTGAAATTAAAACCATATACTCAGATCTACAGTCTCTCGAAGCTGCGAAAAATCAAACTTCTAAGTTAAGTAAATGACTTAAAAAAAAGATGCGGCAGTTTATCGTTTATCGAAATTAATAGGGTATTTCCAGTTGACCTATCACAAGGGCGTTTTGGGGGACTGTCTCTTGTAATTTTGACGTTCAAAAAGTGATGATTATCCGCCTAGTTTGAATAAATGACTTTTGATTTTGATTTTATTAAATTTGGCAAGTAATATCGTCTTATACCACAAGTACAGGGAAAAGTCTTTGTAATTAAATCATAAAAACCCTTCCCTCGGCGGGCGAGACCGACTCGCACTTATCTGGTTTTTTTATATGTTCTATCACCAGTTCATACAAGGTCATACATATACCATGATGAACTGACAAAAAAAATCTGTAAGTCCGGTAGCACGTTCCCATAATCCCATGGTATAATTTCCGAGCACGCGTAGGCAAACCCGCGAGTAAAAGGTAGTAAGTCATATGACGCAAGATATATTTACATAAAACCCAAGTATTGTATAATATTCTCGTAAATTTTGCACGCTTGCAACGAAATAATTTCGTCCAAAATCCTTGCAAATCGTGAAAAATCGCTGCAGATCGGGCACTATGGTGACACTTCATTTTAAATGCTCAATTTTCGGACTGAAACATTCATTTGTAAAGGATATATGTCTATATGAAATAGCCAGAGGGTTTCATTAATGCCATGCCGTTGAATGAAAGCTGCCATGACTCTTTTTTTATGTAATAAAACGGTTTCAGCTCAGAGCTTTGACGTTTTCTCATTTTATTGCTGTGACTTGAGTAAGGGCAAATAAAAAAACTCAGGATCCGCAAAACTGATTTTTGTTAAAGTCGACTGTTCTGTGCTGGTACTATATTACTTAGCCTTATAAAATACTTCATATTACGTCTAAATCTTAGACCTGGCGAATAAATTTCCCGATAATATTATCAATGCAAAAAATAATATTTGATATAATATGTTCAAAATTATCGTCTTCATAGCTGTGACAAATAAAAAATTGTTGAATAAAGAACCCTATTTTTATCATTTTGCTTCTTAAGTGAACTGTTGGTGTTATCTGGAGGCACGGTAGTAAACCCGCCAAGACGAGCCAAGCGAAGCGCAAGGGCACTACCTATCTTTTCTCGAAGTGTTTCGTCGTTTTTTTGAACCCTCATAGAGTTGGTTTCCGATGTACCAGTTCATATTCTCAGGATATGATGTCAATAATAGACTCATTAAACGTACTAAGTCTCAATTGAATAGCTTTAATACTTTAGATTTTATTGATATCTAAAATTCACCGATTTCGTCACTGACACAGTGATGATCATCAAAATGTTTGGATACTTCCTGCAGTGCTAGAAAGCTGAAATTTGGTATGTAAACAAAGTTCAGTATACAAAAAAACACTACCGTGCCCCCAGATAAACTTATAACTTTCGCCCCCCATCACCTAAAATGGGGGGGGGGGGGGAGATTAAATGAGACTTTCACCAATTATATGAATTAGGACATGAAAGTTGGTATAACTGGTTGTCAGAATTTCGGGCCACTGACTATCTGTATCGACATGTCACTAAAATTTCTTCGAACAAAACAAAAGAAGCCCTGTGTCAGTGCGGGTTCTCTATTGTGTCACCTAACTTTTTTATCCATTATTTAAAGTGCCATAACTTTTTTTGTCCTAATCATCATTTGTCCGAATGTTAATTTACCCGAACTTAATGTCACATAATATCACTTGCCATAAAATTGAAATCCCTAAATGTAATATGTCCTAAATCCATTTATCATAAATATTATAATCAATAATATACAAAAGACATAAAAACGTTTTCAATAAAAGTTATAAGTCCTAAGTTCAAATTACATAATGTTTATTTGTAATAATAATATTCTTAGAACAAATTTAATATATTTTTGTTTATCTTACATAAATAAATATATTATACATGTACTCAACAAAGCAGTTGATTGTGAACATGTGGTTTTTGCAAGCAAGCCAGCATGCAGCATGCAAGCAAGCATGCAGCATGCAAGCAAACATGCAGCATGCAAGCAAGCATGCAGAATGCAAGCAAACACGCAGCATTCAGCATGCAAGCAAGCATGCAAGCATGAAACATGCAACAGGCATGGTTTCTGTCACGGCTCCGGCGCTGCGGGGCTCCGGCGGTACCACGCGAGTTTATCGTCGCAGATGGGTTTAACGCTCACCACCGCAGCTTCGGCTTGCTGGCTCAGCCGCGGCGGCGAGTGTTACAACCACCAGCTCCTCAACTCACGGGCCACCTCGCCCCTCTACGCCTACGCGATTTTAAATTACACTCTAGGGGTAGAGCAGACAAGACTGCGTGAGGTCGGATTTACAGCGATTCGTTTCTGTCACTAAAACCTAATTTTTAGCAAATGTTTTAGGACTAAGCAAATTATTATAAATGACCATTCGGAATAGTACCCATTATTTACCACAATACTTAGGACATATGACTTTAGGTCATGTAAAGTTAGGAGATTCAATAATTATAGTACTCGATATTATGACAGAATACATTTAGTACTAAAGATAATTATGTTAAACAAAATTTCGGGATTTTGAACATTAAGGTTACTGAAGTTTATGACAAAAGTGTTATGGATAATGATTTTCGGACAAACAATTTTAGGAGAAGAAAGGGAGTACCGTCAGTGCGACCTCGCAATGGTGAATGCATACTTTTTTAAGAACGACGCCTGAATGTGCATGATGATCCCCCAGGACATAGGTAAAGTGTTAGTCCACCAAATATACATCAAAACAACACACGGTCACCTTTATCCCGTTTTATTAGAACATTGACCAGAATACTTTTTACATCGCATCTTGTAAAGCCAAGGCCATGCAAAGATAGGACAAGTCTGCTTCTCCCATATTTTACAATTTTTATGTATTTACCAGTGAAGGTAAATACGTTAGTATAAAAGTTGGCCGACGACCGCTAATATAAACGCTTGAGATATACACAAACTCTTGTTTGTATCCATCATTACTTAAACCATACATACATCGTTTTATAACATAGATACACCT
The DNA here is from genome assembly GCA_963082945.1 of Cerastis leucographa. Lineage (NCBI taxonomy): Eukaryota > Metazoa > Arthropoda > Insecta > Lepidoptera > Noctuidae > Cerastis > Cerastis leucographa. The sequence continues at coordinate 12,161,552 of OY720362.1, read as the reverse complement.
TTGATCGGTTATGTTTGATAAAAATGTTTACAAGCGAATTGTTTAATAATATTTGAATTTAATTCTCAAATTTAGAAAATAGCTTGACTGTTAGCTGCTCTAACGTTGCGGATTAAACGTCACGTTATGTGAGCACAAAGCAGAAAAAGAGAAAAAAACAATTAAAAACCTGAGGATTAGTAAAATTAATACATGAGCGAAATATAGGAGGAGGCGACTATCTAGCTGACAGATGGGTTTGACAGTCAGTTGACCCAGAATCGAAACGTTGGTGCGGCGCGCTGTCTATGGGATACCAAGTATTTTTATAGCATCCTAGCTGTTGCCGGCGACTTCGTTCGCGTGGAAATTCGATTTCGAATTTTGTATGAGAGAGAAAAAAAATATGGTAGCCATGTCCTTGGATATAATTTCATATTCATATTCAATTTATTTGCATTCTATAGTGTTTATAGGGTGTTACAAAAATGCTAAGAACAAAGTAAAATAAAAATAAAATAAAAATAATATTATTAAATGGTAAGTAACCGTTTCTAATTATAATTAACATTATAGAAATAATAGTGACATTCTTACTTAGTTATTCATGCAATTACACAATAACAACTTCATATATGTCTACACTGTAGTAACATAAGGCAACATGCCAATTTAAAAATATTCTATTTTAAAATTGAGATCAAAAGCATTACAGTTATTTATTTACAATTATTAAGATCAAAAGTATTATATTAATTAAAGTAGATATTTATTTATAATTATTGAGATCAAATTTTAGTTACACCATTATCTTATATTATTACATACTTTAGGGCACATATTCCGTGGCCAGGTAAAATGATAAGTTACAATAATTTTACTTATTTCAAAGTATAAAATGGTTATTTCAAAGGATTAAAAGTATATAAAATTATTCCAATGCATTCATATTTTATCAGTTAGGTATTCATTTATATTATAATATCTTTTTTCTATTAGAAAAAGTTTTAATTTATAAAAGTACTATATCTAGTTATGTTCCTAATCTCTTCAGGTAATTTATTATATAATTTTATTGACATGACGTAGGTACTTGAGGAATGCATTTTAAGTCGTGAAGTAGGTATGTTTAGTCTATGTTTGTGTCTTAGTGTAATTTTAGTTTGTATTTCTTCTCTTTTGGTGAAGAATTCCGGATATCTGCGTACAAACTTACATATTTCCAATATATAGAGGCATGGTAGTGTGAGGATTTTGAGTTCTTGAAAGTGTGGTTTACAACTCTCGGTCTCCTCAATATTAACTAAAATTCGAACCAACTTTTTCTGTAGGGTCAGTAATGTAGGCGCGTCTGGACTATTGCCCCATAATGTGACACCATATTTCAGCCATGCGTAGGCATACGCGTAATACGTGACTAGCGCAGTTTTGAGGTCCGTTGTTTTTTTGATCTCACGGAGTGCGTAGGAAAATCTAGGTAATTTCGATCTTAATTTTTTAATATAATTTATTTCCTTTCCAAATTTCATTACGATCGGATCAGCTGTTAAGTCGTGAAAAATTAAAAACAAAGAAACAAACAGTAAAACTTTCTCATTTATAATATTAAGTATTGACTTATGCATAGTTTCACCAGCTAATTAAATTTGACCCAGTATAAGCAAACATCAGAAACATGAAAAACTATAATAATTATTCCTAGCTTTTTTCCGACAACGTTGGGGTCGGCTTCCATTTTAACCGCATGCAGCTGAAAATCTAGTATTAAAACAAGAAAACCAGCTTCGCATAATTTAACTTAAAATCTCTTCAAAAGTATATTCCTGCCTCATAAACCAAAGCATATTTAGTTACCTCGTAATAAGGAAATAGTTACCTTTATAACCCAAAAGGAATGTATATCAAACTAGGCTTTAAAGAAGGCGAGAATAGTCAAGTTTAAATACCAGATATGAGGTTTTTATTGGTCGTTTAATACCCACAGGACCATTTGGCCGCGGTGATATTGGCAACACACAAACTTTTCAAACGATTTGATACCAGACTGTTTAGAGAATACACTCGTTTCGGGCACTTCAAAATATAGCTGCGTTGATTACCTGAGTGTGGGTTTCTAAGAAAAACTGGTCGGGAAAAGCTTAGTTTTATTGAACAACATTTCTTGAAAACCATAAGGAAAATTATTATTATTTTACCAAAAAGATCAATATGACTATTGAATGTATGTGGTAGAAACGCTATATGTCGATCTGTCCCTCTGTATACAAGGTGTTGTTTTGCATTCTCGTCAAATTCAAAGAGGTAACTATGCTAATGATTCTCGTCCCAAAAGCAATAATAAAATGGGTAGATATTTTTATTCTTATTTACGGGAATCAGCAAGTGTGAACAACCCTTGCTTTAAACGCAGCCTGTCTGATCCTCGCCCTATAACTGCACTTTCACACATACAAAGAATCTGAAACGTTAATTCGATAATTTCTTATTCCCTAAACCAAGTTAAGGGGGTTATTGTGAAATACTGTCAAACGTAAACTACCAAAAAATCAGCGTTTATTAATAGTTAACTAGGTACGGTATTAACGCGGAAGTTTGTAAGAACGTATGTTTGTTACTTTTTCTCGCAAAAACTACTGAATGGATTTGGATGAAATTTGGCGCACGTGTAGTTTATAACCTAGATTAACACATAAGATACTTTTTATCCCGGTAGTACAATCCCGTGGGACAGTGACCGAACACCACGCGTGCAAAGCCGGGGGTCGATCAATGTACTAACATTATAAACTAATCGATTACATGTTGACATTTCATACGAGGCTCAGGCACGTCGTGTCGGCTGTCCAAGTGGGTGGCATTCGATTATTTGATGTTAAGTTGTTTTAATAATATTTACGTCTTGGCCCAAAATTACTTGACATGCTTAGGGTGTCGGTACATCATTGGCTTTATACGTTTATTCAGTAGAATATTATAAAACAATACGGAAAATGTTTTCTTCCATTGACTTGCCTTGGTGTTTCTGTGGATTTTTAGATAAAAACTTGTGTTCTACCTACATTGTTGACAAAAAACGAGTTCCAAAACAAACATTATTTTATTATCAATTTTATTGTAGCAGCCTTTAATATCTAATTCCTAGGCATAGGCCTTCCCTTATATCATTCTCCCTCTCCCAAACTCTTTTTAAAGTATCGATAGTTTCAATCAAAGTCAATATAGGTATTTCTCTAAGTTTGCGCTTTCTGGAATACATTTCGTGCTCCTACAAGTGTGCTCTTATATTGTGTGCTCTGGGTAGATTGCCTCGTAAATTCACTTATGATAATTATTTCTAGGCCTCTGTGTGGCATCATCCTTTATTAAGCAAAAGTAGCTTACGAAAATAGGTTGTATTGTGGGCTACAATACAACCTATTTTCGTACAATAGAATTAGCATTCTATTGTTAGTACAATATTACGCCTTTTACCCCACTTGATATTCAGATCAGGGGACACAAGCATCGCCATGATATATTAAGGAATTCTGCCTAAATAAGACTCACGAAACTTATATATGAGAATGAATATAAATAGGTGAAGGACTTTTGTATGAGTTATGATAGGTCAAGATGTAAGAAAAGTAGATATGTGGGCTTTTACCTTTGTTAGAACCCGGTATTATGCGGGTTGCACAGATTTAATAGCTGTAAACTAGTTCGGTCGTGGACGGAATACCTATACTATATATATATAATATTATAAGCTGAAGAAGCAGGGTTATTCCCGCTCGGTAACACCCTTTCGTCAACACTGTTGACGATCGGGAAAAAAAAGTTTCGTTCGTTCACAGTGTTGACGAACGCTACTTATTATTTCGGGTAATTCCCGTTCGGTAACACCTTTCGTTCCTGTCGTCAACACTGTTGACGATCGGGAAAAAAAAGTTTCGTTCGTTCGCAGTGTCCATAAATGCTGGTTTTTATTTTTAAAATATGGAAATAAAAATAAAACATAAATCATGTAACATGGATTTTTAAAATGTTTTAATGGATTATGTTAGATCTTTTAAAACACAATTAACTAGTTAGTTTCTTTGTTTGTTTGCGGTAACTTCAGGAAATTCTGGTATAATTTGAAAAATTCTTTCAGTTTTAGATAGCCCATTTATCGAGGAAGGCTTAGGCTTCATAACATCACGCTACGACCAAATGGAGCATCAATGAAAAATGTGACGCAGACGAAGTTGTGTGGCTGAGCTAGTATGAAATATATCTCATGCGATATACATTGTAACAAACGTGTTTGCTCCTCGTGATAAAAGAAGTAAACAGATTTGTACATTAAAAAAGGTTATTAGGGGAAAATGAATTTAATAAATGATGATAATTATGAAAAATACAATAAATTATTTAAAAAATGAAGGGCAGGTTAACCAGGAACGATTTGAATGTCTCCGCAAATCTCTGAGCGTGATAGTAACTGAAGACAAACATCCAGATGTAGAAAGCTGGCTGGATCAAGATGAGCTTGACCACGACGAACTTGATGCAGGGCGGCTTGGCAGGACCCACCAGCAGACACGTACCGCCCCAGTGCCAGGCTCGTCAGCTCGCAGAGCAGCTTCGAGCAGACACGTATCAAGCCCCAGTGCCAGGCAATTCAGTTCGCAGAGCAGCTTTCAGCAGACACGTACCGAGCCCCAGTGTCAGGCTCGTCAGTTCGCAGAGCAGCTACCTCACAGCAGCTAGCAGCAGCCACGGCAGCACCAAACGAAGACCACTCCTTGACTCCACTAGGCTGTGCTCAAAACTCAAGATATGACTTAGATCTTGACTCCAAACTCTAGGCTTAGCTGATTTCTTGTCTCCAGACTGAACCGAACTCTTAACTCCAGACTAGAACCAGGACATCCGTCAGAAATCCCTTTTATACCCTGATCCTCCGTTTCTTTCTTCAAATTTCTTTCTCAGATTCCAAATTGCTGCGCTCTAGTAAGACGCAACCTGCCAGTATTCAAAGCAGCCAGTAACAATTGTTCAAAAAACCTTGCGCATAATATTATTATAAATATAATTCAAAATATCTTTACACAGCAAATATTCGCAATTAACTATAAAATACAACATTGAACTTACGAATTGATGATAATAATTTTTAGTAATATATAATCTAAATGAAACCTTCATAGAGAGTTTGGCTGGTAACAATAAAAAATAAAAGTAAATGACATCTGACAAATTTGAAGTAAACATGTCACAACAAAGGATATAAAAATGTTTTTAAAAACTAAACGATTCGTAAAATACTAATGTAAAATCAATAAAAGTATGAATATGGATGATAAGTGTGAGTATAGAGTGTCTGTAGTAGGCAGATACTATAACATACGGAATAATCAGCCTGTTACGTTCGCAATACTGGGACACAAGCCTGCTCTTTGGATACTTACTTATACATATTCACGGGCCAAGTGCGGATCTGTAAATGTGAAATTTTGTCCATAATACTCTATCTAAAAGAGTAGTCAAGTTTTATTTCAGTTCAACGTCACAATAATGGGTGTGAAAAGACTCTAAACGACAAGGACAACTATTCACATTTTTTTTTTAAATTTTTATTTACATCTCAAAAAAAATAGCTTCCTAGAAATATTTTTTACGTAGTTAGTTTGTTATACACAAAGCTTGGTTGACGGCTTCGAGGATGGTCCGTTTACACACCTTGTATGTCAAAGCAACCGATCAATCAATAGACGAAGTATGGCAACATTGCGGCAGCTATGGTCATTGTTTATGGTAAGTTGCCAATCCATCAATAGACTATGAAGTCTGACAACTCATCAGTCTTTGTTTATGAAGTCTGTAACATAGTAAATTGCGCCCTATTTCCAGTTGGCAATACAGAATAGGCGTTATTAAGTACCAGGTGGACTTGTTGAAAGTTTTCGCATTTTCCATTAATGGACGATACATTTTGTGTGAGTATATCTATCCGATACTGATATTAATATCCGGTTTAGTTGCTAATAAGACTCATACGTGTAGTTAGTGCTGTAATAATAACTGTGTGTTTATGTAGCAAATTGCCGATAATAACACACTACAGCAAACCACCCCTTCTTCGCATAGTTTTTAGACTTGAAAAAGCATCGATTTTTTTCTCCTAGGTATAGTCCCCTCCTACTACATAATCACTTTGCAAATGACCCCTCGTGCTCTGGACAAAGCTTAATGGAGTGTCAGACTTGTACTGACTAAATAAAACCCATCCACGTAGCCCTTTGTGTTCCAGGGCCACGGTATCTCTTTCGAACAGTCCCGCAACCCTGGCAGGCATCGTCCCTCACGGACCCCTTCCGATTTGCTGACATCACCTTAAGAGCGTTTATTCCTTACCGCTTTTCATACAAACTTTCAAGAAGTTTTTTTCCGAAATGACTGAACCGATTTAAATGAAACTTTATACGCATAAGCAGGATTCATAGGTCTAAAAAGTTACTAAAAAATATTTTCAAAATGTGTTTTAAAACAAGAGATAATTGGAATTTTCTGTTTCTATAGAAAATTTAAATTTGGTCTAATTTAACTGTAACACTATTTTTCGAAAATGTTTTTTAGTAACTTTTTAGATCTGTGTATCCTGCTTATGTGTACGAAGTTTCATCAAAATCAGTTCAGTCATTTCGGAAAATAACGACTTGAAAGTTTGTATGAAATGTCGTAAGGCGTAAACGCTCTTAAGGCGCGCGTCGAACACGAACGCGCCGTCGGCGTCGATACGGCCTGTCGTCATAAGATGGACGGACAGTGAGCTAGCCCATTACTCACCGTCCACAGGCCCGCGTGCTATACGAATACCATAAATGTGTAATCCACATGCCTAAACCTTTCAAAATTATGGTAAAAAACTCATTAAAATCCGTTTCAGAGTTCAGAAGAACAAGGCACACTTACAGACACGAAATGGAACTTTCATAATATTATATGTAGGTTGATATACATATTAGTGGAGTTCATATTTGATTATCTACAGACTCAAAGCATTCATGTTTCATTAGCGCATTGCGTGGTTCGAGGAACTGTGAACATTTTGAATAAATTATGAATGTGTAGTTCACTCAGTCATTCATTCTGTACAGTGTAGGTGTCTGTGAGTGAATGTACAATTGTACAATGCACGTCCGCTCGGAAACTAGCGAGATCTAACATAAATCATTCTTTATTATGCCTTTGCATCACTCGTAAATTTTATCCTTTCCTGTGATTCAGACTGCGATAGAGAAATTATATTATGATTGAAGAACGTCACCATCATCAGTCGGTCCGAATTTTGACAGAGGTTGATCATCATGTTACTTGGGGCCGACGCAACACACTGTTCTAAGTATGTCTCCCTTGTCAACTCCCTTTAATTTCATATCATCCATACTAATATTATAAATGCGAAAGTCACTCTGTTTGTTTGTATGTATGTTTGTTACCTTTCACGACTAAACGGCTAATCGGATCTTAATGAAATTTAGCAAGAAGATAGATTTCAACCTGGGGAAGGATATAGGCTATATATCATCACGCTACGACCAATAGGAGCGGAGCAGCAATGAAAAATGTTGCGCAAATGGGAAAAATGTGACGCAGACGAAGTTGCGCGGGACAGCTAGTTCCTTATAGTTACATCATATGCCTAGCCTTTTCCCTACTATGTTGGGGTCGGCTTCCAAACTAACCGGATGCAGCTGAATACCAGTATTGTACATGAAGCGACTGCCTATCTGACCTCCACAAACCAGTTAGTACTGGGTAATACGATACGCCTTAGTAGGACTGGTCGTAAGACTTTCGGGCCACTGAATACCTGTAACGACTGTCAAAGATCTACAAATGACAATCACAACCAACGGCTTATCTCTTTTTCTTAGGCACGGAGGAAACTCGGTATGAAATGGGTAGTCCCATCCACAGGCCTACTTAGGCAAGCGTGTTTTAAATTGAAGATCGACCCGAGCGGCTGTTATTATTTTGCCACGAGCTCCTCATATTAATCCTTACACAATTCGTCCATATTTTAATCGGTCTTCCTGTTCAACCTTCAACATTTATACAAGGTGTTGTTTTGCATCCTCGTCAAAATTCAGGAGGCTGTCACACAAGACATAAATAATCAATTAAAATTACAGTACCTAGTTAATTATTAATAGAATAGAATAGAATAGAAAATATTTATTTCAGACTAGCACACATTAAATGATATAAGTCCATATTATGTTAGTAGGCAGATAGGTAATTAAAGCTATGTTAGTAAAATTTAAAATTAATATTATTTTGGACATGCATGAGCGACCAATGCCTCAGAATTTGGCTGTCCACTCTGTCCGACACCAAGAAGTGTGTTGGTGCTACTTTTTACCCGGGACCGCAGGGACGCCGTTCTTATGCGTAGCACCGCCTGGAAGCCGTCCGTGCTGTGGTCGGCGAACATGCCGGAGGTGTTTGTTGGAGCACCGCCATAGGAGCCCCAACAAACCCCTGAACGCGTTGTTATACTGGACGAGCAGGGCATTGCAGGCTTTTTTAGTGTAATTGCTCCACAAACGCTGTTTTTTTTTGTTGTTTATGTTTGTCTGTATTTCAGAATAACCCTCTTAACGTGGTTTAGGGAATAAGAAGTTATCGAAATAAACGTTTGAGATTGTTTGTATTTGTGGAAGCGCGGTTATAGGGCGAGATTCAGACGGGCCGCGTTTAAAGCAAGGGTTGTTCAGATCTTACCGATTTCCGTAAATAAGAATAAAAACTTGAGAGGTGTCAAGGGACACCCGGATGGAACGAAGTTCCTTTCACGTACATAATATCAATACATTTTAGATTTAAGTTAGTGTGCGAAAAATATAATATTTAATTTAAGGAAGATTAATCCTTAATTCGAAGCAATACGTCTTACTTAACTGCACAACCGAATTTGTACTTTGTAGTTCGGTCACTCAAAATAATAATCATATCTATCCTTACTCACATACACTACACACCCCAATTGTACGTAATTTAAGGAAATTTCTTTATTTCAAAGAAATAAAGCTTACAATAGCTTACTATAGCAAAAAGTGTCGTGACAACTTTTCGTAAAAAAAATTCCGTCTAGCCCCCTTTCACAACGCGCGAGAAGGAACTTCGTTCCAAAAATAAAAGCATCTACCCATTTTATTATTGATTCGGGACGAGAATTATTAGCATAGTTACCTCCTTGAATTTGACGAGAATGCAAAACAACACCTTGTATTCATCACTCTTAGCCACAAGCATTTCCGATATCTGTTGTTGATTTAATAGATTTTACCGTCACGGAGCGATTGGAACTATCGGAAAGTTCTAGCCGATGAATGGCAATGTAAAGTTTATTGTAAACACAAATAAAAATGTTCATTTTGTGGGACAAATGTTCTCAAGGTCCAAGGGGCAAATAAACAGATTAGTTTGTCTTATTATATTAGAAAGTTTGAGAAACCTTGAAAGTTCACGATATTCCGTTCTATTGTTATCAAATCTTATAGGTAATTACTACGGTAGCGATTACTACAGGGAAATTAGTTGCCAAGCAAATCAGCAAGTCTTACCAAGGGGTATTGTATAACCCAGTTACTGTGAGGTCAGATAGGCAGTCATCATCTAACTGGCCTTTTCCCAAACTATCTTGGGGTCGGTTTCCAGACTAACGGGATGCAGCTGAGTACCAGTAATTTACGTGTAGCGACTGCCTGTCTGACCTCCGCACAACCCAGTCACTGGGTAATACAATACCCCTTGGTTAGAGTGGATGTCAAACTTTTGGCTTCTGACCACTCGTAACGCGTTTCAAAGATCTACAAATGACAGCCGGGACCAATGGATTATTCTGAGGCACGGAGGAAACTCAGTATGTAATTATGGCCACCCGTCCACGTACCAACCTCAGCAAGCATGGCTTAACCTTAAAGATCGACTCGTGTGGCTGTAATTACTTAGCCACGAGCTCCTCAAGGTCAGATAGGCAGGCGCTTCATATAATAATATATCTAAGTATTCTGAATTAAAAGATGAGATAACCCGACTCTGGCATCTACAAAAAGTAACCATAATTCCTATAATGCTGTCCACGTCAGGAGTGATTCCAAAACAACTCCACCAGTCCCTTACTTCCCTGAACCTGCCCTCTACAACCTACCACCTGCTGCAGAAAGCAGTGATATTAAACACGTGCAGACTGGTAAGGAAGTTCCTTCAATGTGAATCAGACGACCCGCACCAACAACATCTTCACTCAAACATAGCCTCATCATTCATTCAACCTACAGCACAGAACCGTGTTGTATCTATATCTAATGCATCAACTCTTAACCCAGCCGATAACTACTTGGCTTAGGCCCGTGCTATCAGCATTTCCCGGCAAGCCGGAGGAACAAAACTGTCAAATCAAAAATAACAATAATAATGTTTATTTTCACAAAAATTTGTACATTTTTCTTTACAGGTAAAGTGCTTAATCTAAACTTAAAGTACACAAAAGTATTAGCATTTGAGGCCGAACTAGGCTATAAAATGCTGATACTCAGCTGCATCCGATGAGACTGAATGCCAACCCCAATAATATTTGGGAAAAAGGCTAAGCAGATGATGAATCACGTTTGAATTCCGTAAATAGATCCAGGCTTGGCTGGGATGCAGCACCACTTTTCCACCAGAAAAGATAAAAACATGCACATGCAGGAAGTGCGCAAAAAATTTGCATGCTAAACTGCTCTATGGACCTTCACTATGACAACTTACGTCAATTTTCTCAGTGATATAGCTGTTTCTTCATCATCAGCCTATAATTTTCCCACTGCTGAGACACAGGCCTCCTCTCTATGAGAGGAAGTGGGCTGTAATCCACCACGCGGGCCCAGTGCGGGTTAGTAGCCGTTTTTTGACGTGACAACGTCTTATAAATTGGTTTGCCGGGTGACACTTCAAGAAACTGCGTTACGCTCCGCTCACGTTATGCGCTCACAATGAGAGCGAGTGAGAGGCACGCGTCCCTATAGCGTTGTCACGTTCAACTATCGTCAGTAAACCGACTTTACAGACAACCAATTTTTATGACTCAAGAATTAAAGTTGTTATTTAACTTGCAATTTGCTTAGCAGTTTATTACAGCGACTGACTGCAAATGTATGCGCAACAAGACAAAAATAAACCAAAGCGAAGGTATATTTGATCAAGGAAACATCGTTAGCGAAGTAAGTGTTTACACGTGGAGCCAGAAAGTGTCGTTTACAAAAAACGTACATACACATCACGAATTCTCTCAGGGTATTCCTGAGAGAATTCGTGATTTGTAGGTAAGAAATACGTCGTCGTCGCATGTTTGTTCCCCGATGGTAGAAGACTGTATTTTAGGTATAATTGGAAACCCAAATTAATGGCGTTTATAAGCAACTTCTCAAAAGTTTACAGTTCTCAAGTTTGAACAATGATATAAAAATAGTTCTGTCAAACTATGGAAGAATAAGATACGCGGCGTCCCCAAATAAATTGAAATAAGGGCAGAAGAGTGAAGATTAGATTCGTGGAGGAAGTACATTTCTGATTGCGTTTTTCCTACATACTAAAGCTACCTACAAAGTTTTTCGATTATATTTATAAGCCGCCAACAAACCCGGGTTTGGAGAAAGAGCCTTTAAAATCAATTGTCATTATGCCAAAGTATAATCATCAAATAATTAAATTATACGAATTAAATGTTTATTTTTAAGCGATTATTACTAATGTAACTATAGTTTAAGACATTTATATGTAGAACATACCTGTATTTTTATGTAATTAATAACTATCTGTTTTCAAAATATATATCAGTGTGCGTACTGAGCGACGTCGTATATCGAATTCGCGAAAAAAAAACAGCGTCCCCTTCAATACCTTCTCGATCCAATTGTGACAGCTGATTTTTCGTCGCTTATTTTGATGGTGGTCCCATGGAGAAACTTTTTCATTTTGATGGTCTGAATCACACCCAAAATGTGAGCACACCTTTCTAGTACAGGCTGTATGTAAGCATAAAAATAGAAGTAGAATTTCTTTTATTCTTTCCATGGCAGTACTGTTTTGCTTTGATTGCCCAGTGAGATATTAGCCTTAATAAAGCTTAAAAGTGTTTACACCTTACGACACTTCATACAAACTTTCAAGTCCTTTTTTTCCGAAATGACTGAACCGATTGTAATGAAACTTTATACGCATAAGCAGGATACATAGGTCTAAAAAGTTACTACTACTACGAATACTAGTGTTATAGCTAAATTAGACCGATTATAAATTATCTATAGAAACAGGGATAATCCAATTTTTTTTTCTTTGTCCGTCGGGTAGTTTATTGAAAAGTATTGGACACGTATTTTTTCTTTTTTCACGTGGTCATAAAATTACGGAGATATATTGAGTTGAAATGGCGCATGACGTCACATGTAGGTAAGTTTTATACCTACTTGTGACGTAGTAAGCCCCCACTCTCCAATTTTAATGAGTTTTAACTAAGTAATTTTTTGATATTTTGATAAAACAAAAAATACGTGTCTAATATTTTTGTATTACCTGTCTGACGGACAAAATAGAATGTCGTTTTCTTTACCCAGTCCGGTCCCTTAATATCTCTTTTTAAAGACATTTTGAAACTGCTTTTTAGTATTTTTTTAGATCTATGTATCTTACTTATACTTAAGTTTCATTTAAATCGGTTCAGTCATTTCGGAAAATAAGGACTTCAAAGTTTGTATGAAATGGGGTAAGGTGTAAACGCTCTTAAAACTCGCGCAGTTGCGGGTGCTAGTGCATGCTCCTCTCGTGTCTGTATTGAAACATAGTGCTGCGATAAATGGCGCCACCTCGCGTGGCGGGTTTTCTAAGGATAAACTAACCGGATGGCTGGAGCGGACATCCACTCCGGACACCCGAGTGCGGGCACACCGGACGCGCAAGTTTTTGCAACGGTGAACATAGTATGAGGATGTGGACGGACGAGTGTGTTGCTCGGTGTATACAGAAATGTACCGCAAAAATATAAAAGCTTTGCTCGGGTGTACAGTTCACCTTGATACCTTCTTGTTAATAGATGTTTATATTGTAAAATATAAATAAAAATGCTTTCGAGAAAAAAAATATTTCAAAACACGAACAAGAATCCGCGTTTGTCAATTTTATTTACCTACCTTCCTATTTTTTATAAAATTTTTGAAAAGCATCGTCATCTGCCCAGCAGTCGAATCTAAAGGTTCCGTCGGCACATCCCATGCTGCTGCTGAATAGCCAATATTTTACATGGAACTTATAACTGGGTATAAATTTACAACACCCCTTGACAAAACTTATCGCTGGTGAGTTTGTTAAACCACTTTATTTTCCCAGCTAAAACACTAGGAAATATGTTTTTATGTTTTGGGGGACCGTCTCTTGTAAACTTTCGACGTTAAAAAAGTACTTAAGCTTAATTTGAAGAAATTATTTTTGATTTTGATTTTATGTCAGAATTTCGGGCTTCTGTCTAAGAATTTATTATTTATTTTTGTAGACAGGTAATTCATTTTTTTACGGGTAGCACAACAGGCATTCGTTCCACGAAAAATACTGGTATTCTGCTGCATCCGGTAAGACTGGAAGCTGACCCCAACATAGTTGGGAAAAGGTAAGACATACGATGATGTTGCTATGGGAACCACAAAATAATGAATTACTTAGTTAAATTCATTTTTCAAAGTACCACGAAACTTAATTGATTTCTTGGTCTTTCCTGTCGATAGAATTAATTAATTAAGGCGAAGGAAATTAATGGCGTAAGTAATTAATTTAATGGGTGTCCGTTGGCCTGACAGCGGCCTGGCTCGTGTGATCTAATACAACAACATAAAGCCTTCTCCGTTATGTAACCTTCGTAGTATAGTCTCTATGGTTGTAAACATGCTTGTTGTTCTTGGTTAGGTTTTACAATACTTTCGGTTTTTTTTTGACAGTTGATCAGGTGTTCTATTCTGCCAGACACTTCACAGTTCTACTAAACTTCACAGTAACTACTTCTACCAATGACGTATTATAAATAGACGCGTCATGCATGAACATCACGGCACTCGAAAACAGCGTAAATACCTATAGGTAGCTAGACAGCTAAATAGACGCACGAAGAGAGGGAAGGAAAATTAAATGTCATCTACGGAATTCCTGTTGTTAGAGAGAGATAAATATATTTCTTTAATTGCATTGTCATTCTGTGCTCCATGCTCATTGGCCGAGCGCGTACAAAAGCACGTGACTTACCTCAGGCGTCAGCCAACATTAAAGGCATCGAAAAAAATAAAAAAAATTTTTACTTGATACTTACGTATGAAATGATATTTTTTCATGTTTCACAGTTGCAGTATAGTTAAAACATTTCCTAAAAATACAGGACGGCATTTTCTTTTCTTATTAAGAGAACTTTTTCAAGTAAGATAATTGAATATCACGTACGGCCGCGGCGCTGGTTCGTTCGTACGTGACTAAATGTCACTCCGGCAAGTACCTTAGTATCATCTTGCCACTATAGAGCGCGGGCAACGTATCTATAGTTTATATATCATTGACTTCTACTGTTTATTTGTAATATTCTTGAATTGTGCAAGGTTGTTATTTTGATCTGGCAATAAAAAAAGGTTGTTTTACATCACGGGCAAAATTAGTAATCCTTATTTTCTTTGTCGGACAAATTATTATTGGGTTTTTTTATCAGGAATTTCTCAGTAGCAGCTACGGAGTCTGGACTTGTGCCCGATTGATGGCAATAGGCTCGCTCCTTTTTACATGGGACTCAAAAGTTACGGCGAAATGACGAAGCAATATTAGGTACACCTCTGCGATAAGAAGCCACACAGGCGCTTTGAAAAACGCGAAGAGAACCTGTACTGTACATAAATATACAAAAACTATTTCAAACAATAATATAATTTAATAGTTTTAGGGTCGAGTCATAAAGATATAATTTCACCAGAAACTAATTCCATTATGAAAAAAAGTCTCCGTTGTAATACATAGTCACCTCCTTTTTTAGAAGTTGATTAATTTCAGTAGTTGCCGCCTGCAACCAGAAAAACTATACTTTGAATTATGAATTCCTATTTTACCTGCAAGTTTTTCGTTTTTTGTTCTTTTTTTTTAATATTGGGCAATATCCTCTCTAGGAATTTCTCCTGTACCGTGGGTGCGTTTACAAACATTTAAACTCACATACACAAACAGCCAGACGCGGAACAACTATCTGCAGACCATACAAATATTTGTTCCGTGCGGGGATCGAACCCGCGACACGCAGCGCAGCAGTCGATTGCTGAACCACTGCGCCAACCGTGCCGTCATTGCTATACTTCTTGAACGTCACATTGAATCGTCTTGCACATCGTTGAAACTATAATACATTGCCCTTATCTTGGCCTTAACGTAGTACGGAGTTTCAATAGAATACGAAGCCAGCTTATACTGGTTATATTTGTCTTGCAAGAGTTAGTACATGCACGTATTGTTAGCTCTACTACCTAATTACTCAGGAACACGAAGTGCCTAGTTGGCCTGATAGTAAGAATCTAGAGGTAACATAACATCACGCTTGTAATCCCCGAAGAGTTGGGCAGAGGTGTACCCATTTAGTACACCAACATTTCGCCAGTAATCTTAAAGTTCTATTTAATGGTTGGTGAGCCTATTGCCATCAACTGGGCGCAAATCAAGACTCCAAACCAAGATAAAGTCCCTAAAGCTAAAAATTAAATGTTATTTAAAACAACTTTTACAGTAAATCTTACATAGGGACCTCCTTTTAAGTAAATTATAAACCTGTGCTAGAAGACCCCGCTCTTCAATTACAAATAAAAAATAAAAATGGTAAAAGTGGTGTACAAAAATAAAATAAAATTTAAACAAGAAATTATAAGATATCTAAAATTAAAAAATAAAAGAACTTTGAAAACACTCCTAAAATAGTGTGTGTGAGTGTGTGCATGTGTGTATGTGTGTGAGTGCGTGTGTGTGAATGCGTGTGTGTATGTGTGTGAGTGCGTGTGTGTTTCTTTTCAAGTCATATTGACGATACTTGCAGCAATATTTCAATGTCATCATAGGTCTTCAGTTTTAGCCATTGAACTAATGCCTTTTTGCAGCAATCGCACACAAGAAGTTCGAATTCACAGACAACGAATGTATTGTTATTGTGTGCGTCCGCAAATTATATAGAGTAGGGTCACAAACGTAACTACGTTTAATTTTCGTTAGTTGCCTAAGTTACGTTTCGGAGAAAGAGAGTAGACGTCCTGATCCGACATTCGTTGCGCCGACACGTTGACAACTGGCTCAAGCACTTGTAACAGAGAGAGCATCCGGTGCTCACCCATCCCCAAACCAACCTAGGCCGGCGCGGCTTAACCTGAAGATGTAGCCGAGCAGCTGTTTTTTTTTAAATATTCTACTTTACATAGGCACTTATATAACGTCAACAAAAGGTACACGGTTCGGGTTGGTCGTTTCCTATAGAGCAGAACCGGCAAGAAACTCCATGGTTACTCTTTTAAAATCATTTGGTTTTACAATATTTGAAGTTACAGCGTTGGTACTTAAGTATGGGAGGACAGCGTAGGCCCGACAATAAGTCGTTGCTTGCTAGATAAAAATTGCAAGATAAAAAAAAGCCACGAGCTTCTCTTATCGTCATACCCTGAATATGTATCAGACTGTTTAAATCATTTCCAGGCAAAAACGTAGAGCGCGTGGAATATTATAAAACCCGCTTTTAAATCAACCTTAAAACCCGTGTATGGTTATGTTAGTTAGCCACGGAATTGTATGAAATAAATCACTCTCATTAAAATTTGAGCTTCGTTGCAAGTGTCGGCTTTTTTTTTTAATTTAAAATTAGCACGTTAACAATTTCAGTTTTATTTTAAACTTTGAAAATTGTGAGGTCGTAAAATGTTAGCGGTAAGCAAATTTTGGGTCCTCAGTGGGTGGGCCTCTTATCGTATTTTTCAGTACACACCTACCAAGGTTTAATTTGTGTTAATTTTACGGTGACCTACTTTGAATTTTCCACTAACATTGCAATAGAGAGATAACAGCTGGTAATACTCACACGTGGAGAGTTCCCTAACCCCAGTGAGGAATTGAAAGTTGTATTTTTGATTGTCTATAACATAACAACAGCGAGAGAGCAGCGGTGCCCAGTGGTGGCAGCCCCGACTTACGACGAGTAAGCCGTGTGTTCGAACCCAGGCAGACGCATTACTACTCTAAAACGGTGAAGCAAAACATCGTGAGGGTTTCCTCACGATGTTTTGCTTCATGTCCTAGAACTAAAAATTCAAAGACATGTGATAATACCAACCTGCACTGGACCCGCGTGATACAGCCCATTCCCTCTCATAGAGAGGACGCCTGTGTCCCAGCAGTGGTAGCATTATAGGCTGATGATGATGATGATGATGAACATAACAACACTCCTGTAATCTCCGAAGGGGTTAGGCAGAGGTGTACCTAATATATTACTTTCACATTTCGCCTGTTATGTTTTAAGCCCCAAGTAATAGGCGAGCCTATGTCCATCAATATAAAATAAAATGAATAAATTACTACTAAAATTGATAAATTACTGATCGAAAAACCGAAAAGCACTTTACGCGACCCGGTAATCAAATCCAGGACCTCGTGGTCAGCAGTCGCGCTTGCAACCACTATACCAACGAGGTCATTTGATTGTTTTTAGAATAAAAAATAATAACATGCTTGTGTTTCCACAACAACTATGTATTAGATATTTCTACAAATATCTGATCTAATAATCTAATATACTTCTAAATAGAATTGAAGTGTCTGTTTGTAATATTAAAATAACCACTTTTTATTACTACATGCATATGAATATATATACAGTACATATACCAAAATATTTTTTTTTTACAATTTTTGTCTGTCTGTTTGTTCCGGCTAATCTCTGAAACGGCTAGACTCTACTAGATTGTGACAGGACTTTCTTCTTATTTCATCAGATAGCTGATGTAATAAGGAGTAACTTAGGCTACTTCTATTTTAGAAAAAAAACTATTTCCACGCGG
Source organism: Cerastis leucographa (assembly GCA_963082945.1). NCBI lineage: Eukaryota > Metazoa > Arthropoda > Insecta > Lepidoptera > Noctuidae > Cerastis > Cerastis leucographa. The sequence goes on along the minus strand of OY720362.1, from coordinate 12,143,460 downwards.
ACGAAGTCGAGGGCACAGCTAGTCAATAATAATTTTCCAGACTTCGGATCGAACCCGAACCTAAGACTTAACAGTCGTTCTAGCGACCACTAAACTTAAAGTGAACAGGCTTCTTCTGGGTAAGCTCGTACCATCGTCGACTTTGTCTCTGTCATCTCTGACCTAGACTAGAATCAAGAGCAAACCTATGTAAAATAAAATTCTAAAATGAAAAAATAAAAAAAACTGGTACGCGTATCCAACTAAATTCATGTTCAGCCAAATTAAAAAGTTTATTATGGGTAGCTTTTATAAATGTTCGAAATTCATTAAAAGAGTAGAAATATCTTTTAATCTCATTATTATGCTGAAGATGATGATTCCATATTTTTTTACGCCCGTCAGAGACACTGAAATTAGGACAATTTATAAAGATCACTCTTCATGAGAATACGCAAAGAAGGCGGTGCTGTGAGACTGTAAAGTGATATTTTTAGGTAAGTTTAAAGGAGAAAGAAATACCATGAATTTCCGTTGTATTCGGAATGAAGAACATACAAATTCATGAAATTAGCTGTCCGGGTCCTAGATCGACTGCCTAGTGATGCCTGCCTGAACTCCACAACCCAGTTCGTACTGGGTAATATTTTACGCCTTGCTCAGACTGATTGGCAGACTTTCGGGCCACTGACAACCTGTAACGACTGTTATTTTTAGTACACCGACGTTTCGCCAGTTTAAGAGACATTTCATACAAACTTTTAAGTCCTTATTTTTCGAAATGACTGAACCGATTTTAATAAAACTTCAAACGCAAACGTATATAGGTCTAAAATCTTAATAAAAAACATTTTCGAAAAATAGTGTTACAGCTAAATTAGACCGATTATAAATTATCTATCCAATTATCTGTTTTCATAAAAGACATTTCGAAAATATTTTTTGTAACTTTTTAGACCTATGTATCCTGCTTATGCGTATGAAGTTTAATTAAAATCGTGTTTATTTTATTTGTAGGAGTCCCGTCCACCCTGTTCACCTAGATATGTTTGTGTATAGAACTAAAACGTGGGTCTTCAATCTCGGTCAAGGAACTGGGGTAATCCAGATTGTACTACGAGAAAATGTTTGAATGCATAAGTAGGGTATGCGTACAGTGTGTTCCGTCATAATTTATGATACCTTCCTCTTAGTCAGTCGATGGCAAAAATTGCTCGTAAAATATTATTAAAGTGAAACTTTTATTACATCGTCTCAAACTTTTTCGTCTCTGTGTTGCATGTCGCGTGACGCTCGGCCGCGGACTTTATATCCGCACTTTATACGTTTTATACCCTTAATGGAATATTATTCCAAAACTTTTTAGTTAAATGTCTATAGTGTGAAAAAAAGTTTCACTTTTACCGTGGTTTCATAAAACCGCACAATCCTTTTTATATATATTTTTTTTAATCGACTTTCAAAATAGGAGGTCATTATAAGCTAGCTCTATATTTTCATGTGTGTTCACCGATTTCTCCGTGATTACTAGTCTTTTATTCGGTAGGGTGTGCAAAGGTCTTCTATAATAAAGTCTTACGGGTCCAAAACTGATTCAAGGTTTTTGAGACATTAAAAATTGAAAATTGTACCAAAATATCACCGGAATATCAAAAAAATCGCAAAAGAAACGGACTCGTGGTGGATTTGAACCACCGACTACCCAAGACATTAGTCCTGAAGGCTGTTCTGACCGCTAAACTAACGAGTCTTGTGAACTGAAGCTGGAATAGTGCATCCCTTTCGAATCTGTGACGTCACGGATCGATACCCTGGAAAGGGGCTGCGATTGGGTCGAATACAGTTTGTATGTGTTCGTGTTTCATTCGTGCAAACTTGTTGCGTGGTAGCGTTTTCATTCTAGACTTTACTGTGCTACACATAGGGTGTAAAACTAATCATCTGGTAGCCGTCAACCAAGGATTCTGTACATCATTTTGAACAGAGAAAAAAGACATATCGGTACAAAAAAAAAAACAGATGTTTCCCATAAGTGCAATACTTAGACCGACAGAATGTAAGGTAAAGCTGATTTAAAAAAAAACTTATTTACTTTCTGCTGCTGAGTTTCCATTTGCCGAATTCTATAAAAGCTACTTAGTATGCACGTGCTTGACATGTTCCCGCCTCTATCTTACACTAGTAGTTTTACATCGACAGTGACAGGAATAACTCTCTCAAAAAAAACTAACACTTTCTCAAATTATTTCTTGTTCTGTTGCTCTTTTCCGACTCGCAAAGGAAAAGAAGCAATATTTGAATTAAGCCGAGGTTGGTCCGTGGATGGGTGACCATAATTACATACCGAGTTTCCTCCGTGCCTCGGAAAGTCCCGGTTGGTCCCGGCCGGCATTTGTAGATCTTTGGCAGTCGCTTCATGTAAAATACTGGTACTCAGCTGCATCCGGTTAGACTGAAAGCTGATCCCAAGATAGTTCGGGAAGAGGCTAAGCAGATGATGACTGTATGTTTCTCAGTGTAAAGTGTTTATGCATCAAAACAACGCCGTCAAGTCGGCTGCATCGCAATGACCTAGTTATTGCGTAATGCTGACGCAACGGCTAAAAACATTGTTAAGGCGAAGTTAATACTCTTTTCAATTTTACAATGGATCCGAAAAAGGATGCACTGTGCTAGAGCACCAGAGTGAGCTTAAAAACAGAGATGGAAAATCTAATACACAAGTTTTATTGTGAAGAAAAAAATGAGCGTCTAACGCTACGTCCTAAATGGTTAAGTTTTTCGACAACAAAATCGGTCGCTCGCACTGCCGACAACAAGTTGGTCGTACGACAATGCCATTGTGTCCAAACCGAACTGTCGTCAGTCGTCAAGATGGCGTTATCAAAGGCCAATGTGCTTTGCCTAAGTGAAAACTGTTATTTAAAACATTTATTAACGAAGGAATAAATATACAAACGTGAACGAGTTACAACAGATATATAAAGATAGGATTAAATTTTTTGGTCTCATTTTAAAATCTTTACTACTATTGACCACTCTTTGTCAACTAGAATACGATTCTTGTAGTTTTTGTTCCAATTATTCCACAATATAGATCTTCCTTGTATTTCTGTTATCAAAGAATCATTGAAACTATTTATTTTCGTAAACAAACAACAAGTGGCTTCCATGCGACCGACACGACAAAATAGAACAGGTTTGAAATTCAAACGCAACGACCAACAAATACGACGTTGCACGTCCGTGCGAGTTTACAGTTAGGACAGCTCCATTCAAAAAGGTTAAGCTCCAGTTCGATGGTCTGTAGCACACCCTTAAGTATGTATATACCCTTTCCGTTACACCCTGTATACAAGGCTAGATTGTATTAAGATTAGGATTCATCTTTTTAATGAACATTAAGATAAGTGAAAAAAAAGAACTATATGTTTGTGTATAGAACTAAAACGTGCCTCTTCAATGTCGGTCGAAGAACTGGGGTAATATAGATTGAACTACGAGAAAAAGTTTTAATGATATTGCTTAAACACATCGCAACAGTTAAGATTTGACAGAAAATTTAGTTGAAGATGCTGGTGCTGATTAAGAAAGCGGGTGTTAATAATCTTGCGAAAATAGCAAATGAGTCTGTAGTTTTGGTAGCATACAAAGCAATTGCGTTCAAAGCTCAAAAGAGGTGTGTAAGTGCTGTGTTTAAGTTGAAACAGACTGATAGTTGTAGGTCATTATTTAATAAATATAAACTTCTCACTTTGCCCTGCATGTACATCTACGAGACAGCAGTATTCGCAAAATCAAACTTGCATTTATTTCAGACACTGAGATCGAAACGGCGCAATAGAGAGATCTATATTATTCCACACAAAACTGCACTATATTCAAAGAGCTTTTTAGGAATGGCACCCAAGATGTATAATAAGTTACCCAATGAAATAAAAGACCTTGACAGCATACACCATTTCAAAAAGGCTCTTCTTGATTTGTTATGCGAGAACGCTTACTATACAGTCAATGAGTACCTAGAAGACAAATTGTAAACTAATGACATTTTAAAGTTTTGTTAATTTATTTGTTAATAATTTTCATTGTTTTTATTTAATTTAATTTTAATATTTTGTTTTTTGGTTAAATTTATTGTTATTTTAATTAATGTGAATCAAATGATTATGTACCTATGCACTTTTTTATTTATTTAGTAGTTATAATTTAGTTTTATTTATTAGTTTTGAATGGTTTATTATTTTAAGTTATTAATTAGAGAATATTTGTACGCCGTTCATGGCAAGACATAGCGTTCATTTATTAATAATGACATCTGTACCTTTTGGTTTACCTATGTTCAACAAATAAAAATATTTTGATTTTGATTTTAAAAATATACTTATTAACCCCCTCTTTCTGAAGTGGGGTGAAAGGAGTGGGAGGGTGGTTTCATTTGGGTATGCAAGGGTGAGTCTTCCAAGTCCAAAACTGATTAAAGGCTTTTTGTTACATTTAAAATTGAAAATTATACCAAAATATCACCGGAAAATCAAAAAAAATGCAAAAGATACGGACTCGTGGTGGATTTGAACCACCGACTACCCAAGACATCAGTCCTGTAGGCTGTTCTGACCGCTAAACTAACGAGTCTTGTGAACTGAAGCTGAAATAGTGCACCCCTTTCGAATCTGTGATGTCACGGATCGATACCCGGGAAAGGGGCTGCGATTGGCTAGAGTGCAGTCTGTATACGTTGGTGTTTCGTCCGTGCACACTTGTTGCTTGGTAGCGTTTTCATTCTAGACTTCACTGTGCTATAAATAGGGTATAAAACAACCCATCACATAGCCGTCAACCAAGGTTTCTATATATCAAACCTGGTAACATTGAGCAAAAATTATTACTCGGATAGGAGTTTTATTTTTGGTGTGAAAAATAACGGTTCACGGCAATGTTACACATTCAAAGCATTGTGCTGATGGATACATTGCAGGGGTCTTGGGGGTATTTAAAGTTAAGAAATGACATTTAGAATTGGCCACTATTTCGATGGACCTCTAAATATTTATCTTTATCTGTCTGAATTTGTAAGCGATCCGATTTTGACCGACTGATGGTCTAACTGGCAGAAAACACTAATATAGAAGAATTCACAATATTACAGACCAAAATCCCTTTACAGTGAACAACACGAAGACGCTACTTAACTATTACGAGACCACGCTTCATCGAGTCCTTTCATTCCAAGTACCTTACCTTGATTATCTTAATTACACCATTATCTTAATAGTAGCAATTCACATTCAGGTAAGTATATTAGAGATTTTAGCTTATAAGGGTAGTCATTTGCGGTGTGAAATTGTTTGACGAATTCAAGAAGTAGGTGGAGTCACTCGTGCTACGAAGTAGTACGAAGAAAGAGGTCGAGTTTTTGAGTATTATAGAGTTTACTTGATAGGCTACGTCGTAGCTCACTCGTGCTATGAGCATACGAAGAAAGTAAATTGAGTATTCTAGAGATTTTGTAATGTGCTACGGCGAAGCTTACTCGTGCTACGAAGGCGAACAAAGAAAGAGGTTGAGTAATTTGTGTATTCTAGAATTTTCTTATTGTGCTACGGCGTAGCTCACTCGTCATACGAAGGCGTACGAAGAAAGAGATTGAGTAACAGTATTCTAGAGATTTCGTAATCTGCTACTGCTTACCTCACTCATGCTACGAAGGCTTACGAAGAAAGAGGGTGTGTAATTGATTGAGTATTCTAGAGTTTTTTAATGTGCTACGGCGTAGCTAACTCTTGCTACGATACGAAGGCGTAGTTTTCCGAGCTACGAAACATTATCTAAGGCAGCTGCAATGCTCGTAAGTGCATTGCAGTATATAGATTCATAGGATATAGAATCCCGAACGGCTGGAGTTGAGGAAATGCTGATTCCCAGCAGTGCTTAAAACTTATAGTTGACCTCTTTAAACCACATGATAAAAGCATAATTTATTTTACAGATGCATTAACCCCACCATACTACAGGAATATTTCGTTCAGGGCTTATAATCTTTAACCAAACTTTTCATCCACAATGCAGAATCCCCGTTCCGGCCAAAAACATAGCTCAATTCTACGGTGGCAAAATAAATCCCAGTTTGTTTAGTCAACGAAAATTAATCAAGTTAAGTGCAGAAGTTCAAACTTCGTTGGTAACCTTTCAAGTACAATAAGAGGATATAAGTTAGTCTATTAGTTAAATTAATCTGCTGATTGAATGTGCTGAACTTTGGAGCGGCATGTGTGTAGGTACCTGAATTTGGTTAGGAGATTCTTCGAAAGGGTAAGTAATTTATTATACTACAATTAATATTTTTTTTTTTTTTTTTAAGTATAACAAAAGTTTACATTTGAGCGCAGTAGTGTTATTTCTCATAAAATGGTATAAAATAGTACTTATAAATAAACCATAACTAAAACATATTCAAAAGTCGCAAGTAATGATAGTTCAATTCAGATGTTTGGTAGCGACCTGCCCGATCTAGGTTTATTTAAACCTGTGTTTCACCTGGCCATCACATTACATAGCATAATTTAATTACTACAGTAAAATTATAAAATAGAATTGTATAGTGACGGATATTAGGTGTTTTTGTAAGGAAAGCATAAAAATAAGCGTAACATGACATCACGCCTATGACCCCGAAATGGTTAGGCAGAGGTGTACCTATTAGAACTCCCACATTTCGCCAGTTATGTTATAATACCCATGTAACTGGGAGCCTATTGCCATGGGTACAAATTTACTCAGTAGCTGCTGCTGAGATCCTGGTGGCGTACCATATCGTATTAAAACATTTTTGTCCCACTCTATTTCAGAGTGAAAAAGAGACGGAGCTATACAGGTCGTCTAGCTCCATCTCTTTCCCACTCTGGAATAGGAATGGAACAATAATGTTTTAAGCGTCATGGAAAAAACCAATAAAACTTTGCCCGTTTCGGGAATCGGACCTAGGCCTTCATACTCAGTAGTCGCGCTTTAGACCACTAGATCAACGAGGCTGTCCCTGTCTGTTAGAAAAGGTAAAGAAGAAGGTTTCACTTATTTCTGTTACCAAAATACGTCGAAACATATCGTACTTGATTTTTTCTGCGGTTTCACCGATGATGTTGTAAATTATACCCCGGGAAAATATTATCTGTATTAAAAGTATTTTGGAGAGACAGGGGCTACTTTCACATTAAAAAACCAGACAAGAGCGAGTCGGAGTCGCCCACCGAGGGTTCCGTACAAATTTGTAAGTTTACTAATAGTTCAAGAATCAAGTCTACTTTTTATGATTTAATTACAAATGTATAGTTTTCAGACTTTTCTCTGTACTTGTAGGATAAGGTGATATTACTTGCCTTCATAGTTGTCGACAGTGGAAAGTACCCTATTATTTTTGATTTCCATGAGAGTTTTGAAATATACGATTTTTACAACATAGGTAAACAACAAAAAAAAGCTGTATCTTTTTTACGTTAACTAAGAAGTTTGATTTTTTCACAGCTTCAAGGGACTTTAGACTTGAGTATATGGTTTTAATTTCAATTTGATACCTCCACGCGTTCCCGATATAGAGAGTCTTGACAGACAGATAGACAGGCGGACAACAATGTGATCACGTAAGGGTTCCGTTTTATCCTTTTGAGGTACGGACTTGCACACACAGGGTTCCTTAGCACCAAACAATATAATAACAATATTGTTAACGCTTTCTTCCTTTTATTTTAGAAATTAGAGGGGAGGCACGTTTTTAACGGCTTTAGAAGCAAATAAACACACATCAAAAGTGTCTAGGGATCAAGCATTTTTATGCGGATTTTTTGAGATTGAGATGTGGCTTTGTAATAAATTTATGATTTTATAAATTTATATGGATCCTTTTTGGTGCATTTCATAATTTGAATCAGGAACTGTGAATCAAATTCGAGTAAAAGATGAAAATCAGCTGTCAATATTTTCCCTATAAAAACATACAACGCATTGAAGACATTATTAGTGCTACTGTTTCCCTATACTACTGATTAAAACCAACGTTATTATGGAGCGGCGACGTCATTTAAGCAGGGAAGAAATGCTCAGAGCCGTGGGAATGATAGAAGCTGGTTCCCGGCAACGTACTGTGGCTTTAGCTCTGAATACAAGTCAGAGTGTTATCAGTCGACTTTGGACACGTTACCGAAGCACTGGTACCGTGGCTGAGCGCCATGGAGGACGGTATCGCTGCACCACACGGAGACAAGACCGATACATTCAAATCTTAACTCGAAGAGCTCCAACAATAACCACCATGATGTTAGCCGTGAGGCTTCATCACTCTTCAGGGAACTTAATTAGCGACCAAACAGTCAGAAACCGCTTGCATGAAGTGAACCTTCATTCCCGAAGGCCGCTACGGGTACCACCTATAGCAATGCACAATCGTAGGATTCGATATCAATGGGCTCTTGAACACAGAAATTGGGCAGAAGAACAATGGCGTTTCGTGTGCTTTTCTGATGAGTCTCGTTTTGGTATGAGACCGGATACAAGACGTATACGACACTGGAGAACCCCTGGACGCCAACAGCGATTAAAATCCTGCCAGGAAGTCCATCCTTATAGTGGTGGAACCATCATGGTATGGGCGGGTATTTGGATCGGCGGAAGAACTGAGTTGATTTGGATCAGAGGCAACCTCAACGCTCAAATTTATGCTGAGATGATTGTATCAGACGTCATCGTTCCTCTACAAGTGCAAATCGGTCCCTTATTTCAGTTAATGCATGATAATGCACGACCGCACACCGCAAGAGTTGTAAGACAGACTCTCGCCGCAGCTAACATCAATGTTCTGCCCTGGCCTGCTCAGTCGCCAGACTTGAACCCGATTGAGCATGCATGGGATATGCTACAGAGAAGAGCTCTGCCGAATATGGAGGGTATCCAGTCGCAAGAAGACCTTTTTTTGTTGTTGCAACGAACATGGGCGGCCATTCCACAGCGTGATTTGGATGAACTCATTTTGAGTATGCCAAACCGATGTTCTTGTGTTGTTAGTGTTCGCGGTAGAAACACGGATTATTAATTGTTTAAGTTACCCAATAAAATTTTAAAGAAAACTGTTATTTCAGTCTTTTTTTCGAACTTTAATGTTAGTGGTTCAAATGTCAAAAATCCCTTTATTAGAAAATGGCAAATTTCTTTATTAATGCAAAGGTGACTTGGTTTATCGTTACTGTGACAAACGAAAACACTTTATTTGATGAATCCTTAAAGAAAATTTTAATTAATATCAATCAGGAGAAAAGTTATTGCAAAAATATATGTTGATCCCTAGACACTTTTGATGTGTGTATTATCAAACTTTGATTTAAAAATGTGTTTCAGGATCCTCAACATCATCAGATCACGACGGTATTGAAAATCTTAACAAACCTTCACGACTTCCAATGTGTCTTCGTCGGTGGCAACCCAGATGTCACTGTCTACATTTTAGGGCAAACCAAACAAAGAAGTATCTTTTTCCTTTATTTTTTCTTTTAAGAACTTTGCCCCACACTAGGAATTTCTCCTGTATCGTGGATGCGTTTACAAACATTTGAACTCACATACACAAACAGCCAGACCCGGAACTACACACATCAAAAGTGTCTAGGGATCAAGCATTTTTATGCGGATTTCTTGAGATTGAGATGTGGCTTTGTAATAAATTTATGATTTTATAAATTTATATGGATCCTTTTTGGTGCATTTCATAATTTGAATCAGGAACTGTGAATCAAATTCGAGTAAAAGATGAAAATCAGCTGTCAATATTTTCCCTATAAAAACATACAACGCATTGAAGACATTATTAGTGCTACTGTTTCCCTACTACTGATTAAAACCAACGTTATTATGGAGCGGCGACGTCATTTAAGCAGGGAAGAAATGCTCAGAGCCGTGGGAATGATAGAAGCTGGTTCCCGGCAACGTACTGTGGCTTTAGCTCTGAATACAAGTCAGAGTGTTATCAGTCGACTTTGGACACGTTACCGAAGCACTGGTACCGTGGCTGAGCGCCATGGAGGACGGTATCGCTGCACCACACGGAGACAAGACCGATACATTCAAATCTTAACTCGAAGAGCTCCAACAATAACCGCCATGATGTTAGCCGTGAGGCTTCATCACTCTTCAGGGAACTTAATTAGCGACCAAACAGTCAGAAACCGCTTGCATGAAGTGAACCTTCATTCCCGAAGACCGCTACGGGTACCACCTATAGCAATGCACAATCGTAGGATTCGATATCAATGGGCTCTTGAACACAGAAATTGGGCAGGAGAACAATGGCGTTTCGTGTGCTTTTCTGATGAGTCTCGTTTTGGTATGAGACCGGATACAAGACGTATACGACACTGGAGAACCCCTGGACGCCAACAGCGATTAAAATCCTGCCAGGAAGTCCATCCTTATAGTGGTGGAACCATCATGGTATGGGCGGGTATTTGGATCGGCGGAAGAACTGAGTTGATTTGGATCAGAGGCAACCTCAACGCTCAAATTTATGCTGAGACGATTGTATCAGACGTCATCGTTCCTCTACAAGTGCAAATCGGTCCCTTATTTCAGTTAATGCATGATAATGCACGACCGCACACCGCAAGAGTTGTAAGACAGACTCTCGCCGCAGCTAACATCAATGTCCTGCCCTGGCCTGCTCAGTCGCCAGACTTGAATCCGATTGAGCATGCATGGGATATGCTACAGAGAAGAGCTCTGCCGAATATGGAGGGTATCCAGTCGCAAGAAGACCTTTTTTTGTTGTTGCAACGAACATGGGCGGCCATTCCACAGCGTGATTTGGATGAACTCATTTTGAGTATGCCAAACCGATGTTCTTGTGTTGTTAGTGTTCGCGGTAGAAACACGGATTATTAATTGTTTAAGTTACCCAATAAAATTTTAAAGAAAACTGTTATTTCAGTCTTTTTTTCGAACTTTAATGTTAGTGGTTCAAATGTCAAAAATCCCTTTATTAGAAAATGGCAAATTTCTTTATTAATGCAAAGGTGACTTGGTTTATCGTTACTGTGACAAACGAAAACACTTTATTTGATGAATCCTTAAAGAAAATTTTAATTAATATCAATCAGGAGAAAAGTTATTGCAAAAATATATGTTGATCCCTAGACACTTTTGATGTGTGTACTATCTGTAGGCTATACAAATATTTGTTCCGTGCGGGGATCGAACCCGCGACACGCAGCGCAGCAGTCGATCGCTGAACCACTGTGCTAACCGTGTCTTCTTGTGTTGTCGTATCAGAAAAAGGGCACAGAGAGCAGAGGCATCCCTAGCAAGTTATTCAACTTATATTACTACCAGCTAAGTAAGTTCAAATAATTACTACATCAAATTCATCTGTAAGTTAATCTACTTTATCACTGAGAACATGAATCCTAATCTACGTGGAGACCAAGTTTCCAGCTCCTTGATTTGAGTTCTGAAGTTAGTAGTTGGTTATAAGACACATTCAGAAATGATTCAACAATCGAGGATTACTTTTGTTAAGACGGATTTCTTTAGTTAAAATACAATTTATATTTTATTCGTTCTTACACTTTTTTTTTGCCAACGTCAATATCGGAGTGACTAAAAAAGTCTATTCAGTCTAAGTGTAAAAATATCACTCTACCATTTACGAACATTCAATATTTATTACTCTAAAACAACCTTCTTAACTTTAAACAAAAAAACTCCTTTAACATAACACCGATTCTTACAGATATAAGAATGATTTAGAACTCCACGTTTACAGTTCCAAATAAGTTGTGATATTTGATTCCAGAACACAATGATGGGTGTTAAAAACTATCTTTCGCTTGCGGATTCGCTATCGTTATGCACGGAAATTAAGCTACGGGAACGTTTTAACGTGTTATGTATAGCGTGCCGATGACACTCTGAGGATATGTAGGTTCCCGTTAGTAAATGAATTTTCGGAATACATACAAAATTATAAACAAACACCTCTTTATAATATTAAGTATAATATGTCGGATCCGGTCATTAGTACGAATAGAAAATGAATCGAAAGCGCGCCAAAAGTGTCGTCACGTGACCTACTTACCAGTCTACCCCCACCTAAGCGCGTTTTTACAGAGTCGTGATGTTTCTTGCTCCCTGCAGGACAGTGAGTGTCTAACGGCGGCGGAGTCAAGACGTCCCGAAACTGTACTCCGATTCATGGTGCCTAGTGTTATTATGTTTGATAGTAATTTCAAGTAATTTGTTAGTTCGATAATAGCAGTGTGTAGTGTGTGTTCTCATAGCACGAAACCCATGTTCTGCCCACATGGTGACCGAGTCTAAACGGAATAAAATCACACCTAACTACGACATATATATGTATCGCATATATGTTTTGTACTCAACTATAAATAAAAACAGTAGACACATAATATATAATACATGTTTTTTATTTTGGTATAATCGTGAAACATAAAAGTTTTTTAAAGGAAAGCCAACTTACAGTTATAAATAGTCATCCTGAAAGTTACAGGACAATGTGGGATGAAGGGGATGAACGTCAAGAATTTTGTTTCAAGGAAAACATTAACAATTCCGAGGATAGAAGAACTTCTAAAGTAGGTGTAGGTGAGTTTTGTCATAGAGCAATGAAAAAAAAACAGCTTATAAATCTGTACTAACATTATAAGGAGGCAAAGTCTGTAAATATGGATGTAGGAGATTATCTTCGGATGAACTTCTGATGCGATTCCAAAAATTCTTTTACTAATGGGGGAGCTACTTTATCCCGAGTTTAACTATAATTATTTACGACGTTCCCATGGGGAAATTTCCGAACATAAGGCAAACGAACTTGCGGGCAAAAGCTAGTATACAGTTCAAAAATAAAATCTAGGAGATATTCCCGTAAACTAGTTGATACCTATTTGTTTTAAAAGAGTTTACAAATCCTAATCTCCAGTCTAAAATTATTCTATTATTTTGAACCATTTTTGTATCTTTGAGTATAATTTATATATTTTATAATTCCGTTTTCAGACATTTTCTTAATCGTTACCCGTGGACAGATAACACAGGAACATCAAATTGAATTAATTATCACACTAAATATTAGAGATAATCCGCAAAGTGTAATTTCACCACGACCCTAATACCTTACCTTTCCTTCATGATAAGGCAAAATTATTTTAATATTTTCAGGTATTTTAAATAAATTCGAGAAGTTTCGGGACTTTTCAGGACATAAGGCAATCTCTACTCTAAATATAGAGTAAAAATACCATAGTAGGTTAATTACTGTATTGGATTTCAAAATTTTCCACCATTGCATACTGAGTCTCCTTCGTGCCTCGGAAAGCACGTTATGACGTTGGTCCCGTCTGTCATTTGTAGATCTTTGACAGTCGTTAAGAAGTCATTGACCCGAAAATATTAAAAAATTAAATACTAACTGGGTTGTGGAGGTCAGATAGCAGTCGCTCCATGTAAAATACTGCTATGTTGCTGCATTCGGTGAGATTGGAGGCCGACCCCAACATAGTTAGGAAAAGCTAGACAGATGGTGCATCTCAAAATTTTCTCTTTATCTTATACAGGGTGTAACGGAAAGGGTATAAACATCCTTGAGGGTGTGCTACAGACCATCAAACTGAACACGTTTCGCAACATAAATTTTTTTTTGCAGGAAAAAAAAATATCAGCTGCCTATACATTTGGGTCGAATAGGTATTGTAATTTTCTATGGGGCAGCAGATATTTTTTTTGCTGAAAAACATGTTTTATGATGAGAAACATGTTCAGTTTGATGGTCTATAGCACACCCTTAAGCATGTATATACCCTTTCCGTTACAACCTGTATATATAAAATTGTCGTGTCACAATGTTAGTTACCATACTCCTCCGAAACGGCTGAACCGATTTGTATGAAATTTTGTGTGCATATCGGTTAGGTCTTAGAATCGACCTACATCTATTTTTCATACTCATAAAAAAAGTCCACGCGAATGTAAGTTACCACACTCCTCCGAAACGGCTGAACCGATTTGTTTGAAATTTTGTACGCATTTCGGGTAGGTCTGAGCATCGGCCGACATCTATTTTTTTATACCTATGCGAACGAAGTCGCGGGCAGCAGCTAGTAATTTATAAAATAAGTGTAAAGTCTGTGAATGGGGCCGTCGACTACATATCTTCCGTGCCTCGAAAAGTACGTTAAGCTGCAGGTCCTAGCTGCCATTTGTAGATCTTTGACAGACGTCACAGGTAGTCAGAGGCCTGAAAAATTGGGGCCCGGACCAGTTGCCGCTAAAAGAATTAGTTATTTCAGTGCATTATCTATTAAAGTCTTTTGGACGGAGTCCAGGCCGAACGGTTTACTATCACACAAAATTGGGTTATGGTAATCAGATAGCAATAGGGATGGTGACTCATTTTTTTTTATTTGTCTATCGGGTAGATTATATTTAGATTTGTTTTCAGTTTGATGGTCTGTAGCACACCCTTAAGTATGTATATTATACCCTTTCCGTAACACCCTGTATAATAAGACAATAATGGAAAGAAAAATAAAGCCCGGATAGGTATGTACTACATACCTATCCGGGCTTTATTTTTTTTTCTTTCCTACCAACCTACCTACATACTATGTAGGTAGGTTGGTAGGAAAGAAAAAGTACATTGCACATCAATATTTTAATACTTGCTTACCCCTTGGGTACAGCAAGTATTTAAATATTGAAGTTTTACAGTCAGCCAAGACTCCGGCACACGAAACGCCGACCGGAACACAAGAACGGTGGGTGAGTACTATCGAAATTATAATATAAAGCCGTTTGAGAAACAATTTTGAAAAACAAATTAATATTCAAGGTCCTCTGTGAAACTTCAATTATTTTAAAGTGTGGTTAGGGAGAATTATTCAACGAGCGTGCATGTGAGTGCAAAGTGGTCAGTACGTAGGTGGACGCCTATTTAAGTCTAATAATGCTGATAACTGCGTCAAAATTTCACTCTTGTAGGCAAAGATATCAAAGTATTTGTAAATTGCGTGCTCGCTAAGGTGAATTTTGGTGTAACAGAATTTTATATGAAACTAACTATAAGAAAAAAAGAAGTTTTATTTGAGCTAGATGCACGTGCGAGGTGTCAAGAGACGCGTGTCTGTGCAAGCTAGCGATCTGTAAAACAAAACAGGGTAGGTACCCAACTAAAATTTGAAGTTTTGGCCAAAACAACCGGATTCTGACGAAAAAAAAAAGTGTTTTCAACCTCCAACCAGGACTTCGGCTTACGAAAGTAAAATAACCATAACCAGGTGCACAGGCATCATCTGGATTATGCAGGGTACCGGTTGTTTTAAGTTTAAAAAGCATAAAATAAAAATTAAATTAAAAATTTAAAAAACCCCCGACAGAAAAACCACTAAAATAAAATATCCGAATGTTGTCCCTTTACGTTTAATATACCTAACTAAATTATTTTATTGCAAGCGTCGTAGCGTCGGGGGGCCGCTAAGTAGACCGCTAAGTAGACCGCTTAGTACAAGCAGATGAGCTACGCACAGAAAGTGACAAATAAAGCGGTCCTCCGACGCAGCGACGCTTGGAATAAAATAATTTAGTTAGGTATATTAAACGTAAAGGGACAACATTCGGATATTTTATTTTTTTATTTTTTAGTGGTTTTTCTGTCGGGGGTTTTAGAAAAACGTCGTTGAGACTTTGAAAAATATGGGTGTGGAAATTCAGTCTAAAGAAAAGCTTATTATCCTATTTATGTCCTATGCATAAAAGTCGACGTTCAAGTGCATAGAATTATCCGTAGGACGCTTTACATTTTTATGGAAAATATTCATGTGCTGAAATTATAATATAAATGTAAAATCTAATCCAGTGTCTTATATTGAAATTCAAAAAAGCTTTTATATTAGAGATGATTGACAGTTTTTTTGAAAAATCTATCATGCATACAAGTAAACAAACCTTTTTAGGTTGAAATCCAGACATCTAAGACAGCTGAAGGGTGAATAGTTTAAACCAGTACAAAAACTACCAACTAAGTAATAACACGAGCCTAGTACTGTCCCACAGTTGGACAAAGTTCTCTTCTTTTCAAAAAAAGCGTGAGCAATTAAAATCATACTAATCGTTCACAGTAGTTTGACGATTTCAAACATGTTTTGATTTCGCCATAATCACACACGTAGCATGAGACCCTTGTAAATGAGGGTGAGCCTATTGCCATCAAACTGGCGCAAATACAGACTCCGTGATTGCTACTGAGAAATTCCCGTCGGTAAAACCCAATAACACTTTTACAAAAAACTTAAAACTTTGCCCAACCCGGGAATTGAACTCAGGACCTAATGGTTGGCTCTAGACCAATAACAAGTCACCTATGCTTTTAGATGTTTTCTTTAAAATAATTTCTTTCCGTTTGCCATGCCTACATTTTGTTTGGTGCAAAAGTTTAAAATAAAATGCTAATCACTAGTTTAAAGTTATCCGTTGGTTTAAAAATCAAATATACATTACGTTAGTCTGCAGCGGTCTGGTAATAAAACAAAACATCACGCCTGTAATCCCCCAAGAGTTGGGCAGAGGTGTAACCATTTGTAGGTATACCCACATTTCGTCAGTTAAGTTTATGTCCCATGTAAATAATAGGGGGCGAGCCTATTGCCATCAGCCAGTCATATGTCTAGACTCCGTGGCTGCTGCTAATGAGAAACGTTTTTCTGATTGAAAACCCAAAAACATTCCCAAGAGCCGGGAATCGAACCCTCATGCTCAGCAGTCGAGCTTGTGACCACTAGACTAACGAAGCAGTCCCTTTTTTTTTACGTATGGGAAACCATCAAATGACGTCTCCCGCTCTGGGCGGAGCGGGAGGGAGTGTCAGCCTTGTACTGCCTAAAACCCATCCATGTTCCTTCTTAGCCCTTTGTGTTCTAGGGCCACGGTATCTCTTTCGAACAACCCGCAGCAACGAAGCAGTCCTGGCAATTAAATTAAAGATTATTCCAGGTTCCTTATTCCTCATTCTATACGGATACTGGTAATCACATTTCACGTCTTCAAATAAGTGAATAATTACAAAGGAGATAAGTGCGATTTTCAAACGCTGCGACTTAATTTAATTCACAACAGTAACCAAACAGAGTATTGAGTTCGTCTTTGTAAACAGATTCCAAATTAGTCTTTATTAAATTAAATTGGAGAGGTGCGATTGTTTATTAAGAAAAAAAAATATTATGTTTGAAATTCGCAGTTGTTTATATTATTTTTCATTTTAGCGAACCCAAGAATTGAGTCTTTATTAAAATTTTAGTTTAAAAGTAGGTGCTGAATTCCGCGAAAAAGCAATATTTCATCTTGTTTTTAGAAACAGTGGCCCTCGTTTTCAGTGAGTGTTTTGTGGACTTTTTTATTCTTTTATTTTCTTTTATTACTAAATTAACAACATTAAAAACAGAAGGGCTATAGAATAAATATTCAATTAAACCAAACCCTTATTATTCCTTCTCGGTTTTTAAGTTTCCCTCAATTTCAGAGTAAACGGGAAATAATAAACCAAGCGAATAAATAATATATGAACGACTGTTAATGACATACTTTAATACTTAACCCAGTTGTGTTAAATTATGTTTGCGAAAAATTATGAATGATTTTAATTTTTAAAATTAGCTACTAGCAGTGGGAAACAGTTAATCTAACCTACAAACTAAAATTCCAAGTGGCCGAACCAAAAACTAAAACGAGTGAATAAATACTCGAGTGAGCGAAAATAATACTAGGAGAGTGGACTATAAAACCGATTTGAAATCATACATACTTCAAAAAATTAAAGAAAAAAAATTTTGGGATGGGTCAAATACATACATAAATAGTTTTTCACACCACCTGCTCGACAATGTCAAATTATATGTCATGCAAACCTAACCTAAAGTAAGTCATTTACGACCTGAGGTCTAGTAGGGCAATAATATTGTACTGAATTTCATTGTGACCCACTGGTCAATAATGTGACTTGAATTTGGAACATAAATCGCATACGAATATTTACGATAGGTGCCTAGTAGGTACATACTAATTCCATGCATTCACCATTAAAATCAGCACTAAAAAATTAAATTGTTCGAAAATCGAACTGGCCACCACGAGATAGAATATAATTAGAAGAAAAATAGAACATAAAATAAAAAGAGGCGCGATTACTGAAAATTGCTTTGCTTTGTTCATTGTTATACAACAAATTACTTAAAATATTGCAAATCTCACAAAAATGTCGAGTGACGATAGTGATTTGACTCCGGAGTACTTGATTCTAGTACCTACTACTGCTTTTATTGTCTCGTATTCATTTATTAATTTATTAATTGTAAAACATAGGTACATTATAAGTTCTTATTTGTTATACATTGAGGGCGCTATGTTTTGCCTCTAGGGCGTACAAAAATAGCAATACATGCAATATAATTAAAACAAGAAATTAATATAGATACATGGACCACAAATAACCAGTAAAATAAATTAGATCATCTATCGCATTAAGAATTTTCAATAACACTGAACAATGTCGATTAGATAATTAGATAAATTATGTGTAGTATAAAATTATGTGTCGTAGATGGTGTGAAAAGTAGAGCACAAGGATAAAGGTGCCTTCGTCTTGGGCGACCTTGATTCCCACGCTGCACACAGGATTCTTCTCTTAACTCCCTCGCTTTGCTCAGGAGTTAACGCTAGAATCCTTCGTTTTGCTCGGGATTCAATACGACGCCCGCTACATAAGACACTGTTTTATCCCCTTGGTGCATAATCTACTATTATTTTCGTTCACTCAGTATTTTTTTCGCTCGATTTTGTTCTTGATTCGGCCACTTGGATTTTTAGTTGCTATATAGCTTAGATTAAATGTTTCCCACTGCTAGTAGCTCATTTTAAGAATTTAAATCATTCATAGTTTATCGCCTTTCATACGGCAATATCATATTTTACGAAATTCATGTTTGTGATTACATTTTCAACAGAAATTGTAGTCGTGCAATAAAATATTCAACTCAATTTATGCATATGTCTTCATAAATCTTTATCAAATTTCTGACAGCTTCATTTCCATCACAAGTGCAGCGGACAATATAATTTATCCATCAACTTGACACATGATTGGCTTATATGACAAGAATATTTTACATTTATCACCGATACACACATATTGGAGGAGCTCGTGGCTAAATAATAACAGCCGCACGGGTCGATCTTTAAGGTTAAGCCGTGCTTGCCTAGGTTGGTCTGTGGATGGGTGGCCATAATTACATACCACTATAATTACTGCCACTGAGAAATTTATAAAAAAATATAAATTAATAAAAAAAAATATAAGCTTAGCAAAATACAATTATGATTTTTAAACGTTCAAATAGGTATCTATAGAAATGTTCTGCCGTGTTTTTTTTTGTTTTTGCACGAACCGAATTTTTACTTTTAATTGCTGCTCGCTCGAAACTTGTTCGCATACTAAACTGAAACTGCGTTTGAAAGTGCTTTGACCCGAGTTCCTAGCACGAAAACGAAAGATTTTTGAATTGCAATTATCCGTATCCCATAGTACTTCGGTTGAATTTTTTTCGACAAGCACATTATTTGTACCCATAAGAAAAAAAAAAGTCGAAATCAAAGCGATTCGATCAAGGGCCTAATTCAGAAGGCAGTACTCCTGGATACAGCCCGTATTGTGAGGAGGTTCGTGTCTCTAGCGCCCTAACCACCTTAATATTTTTAAATGTTTTTTATTTAATATAAAATTGTGTATAAAAATGAATAAAGGAAATAACAAATTATTCAAGCTAATCGTTAAGTGTAAAATGAGCATTTTGTTCGTACGAAGTTTAAGTTGTGATGAGCTTTTGCAGAATCCACATAGATAGTTACGTGGTTAAGTGGACTTGAATTATTATTTTTTGTTAGGTTGGTATTTTTATAAAATCATTGATTTAACCTTTGTGTTGTCTATCATGGAAACATTGCACAGTATCTATGTAAAGTTGGACTCATGATCGTCTTATTGTTATCCTACCCATATTTTTCAGTCATCAACTTTTTTGGGTTACACACTTAAAAGTCATACCAAATCATACACCATTTGAAGAAAAAAAGGAAAAGCATTTATTTGTATATCACAGGACAAAACATTAACAGGCTAAATTAAGAATAAAAAACGATTATGTTAAAATTTCAAATTAGAAAAACTAATTAAGTCATGTACGAGTTCAAAAGCCGCTATCTCAGCATGGTGCTGTGAATTTAAAAAAAAAAAAACACATTTTGTGATAACAAGCAATAAATTAAACGTTGAGAGAATAGCGGTATCTATCAGTTCTTTCATGGGAACTTTGTTTCAACAACTAACGTCGGGAACGGTTTGGGAAAGCTCACGTAATTCATGTTCATGATGATAGATGGCGCTACTGGTCTCTGCTTTAGGTATGTATGCAATAATTGTGTTTAGCTAGTTATTTTAACATAACGTCACGCCTGATGTAATATCTGAAGGGATAGGAAGAGGTGTATCTATAAGTACAACTAATATATGTAGCCAGTTCTGTTTATGTTCAATGTAATAGGGGGCGCTCTTATTGCCATCAACCGGGCACGAATACAGACTCCGGGCTGCTACTGAAAAATTTCTGACGAAAATCTCAATAAAATTTTGCCAAACTTGTAAATCGAACCTAAGAATTAACTCATCAACCAAAGAGGCAGAAATAATAAGAGTATGGAAATTAAGTTTCAGTATGTGTGGCTGTTTGTGTATGTGAGTTTAAATGTTTGTAAACGCGCCCACGATACAGGAGAAATTCCTAGTGTGGGGCAATGTTTAAAAAAATAAATAAAAAAAATGAGTACATCCGCCAGAGAACCAAGGTTACCGACGTAGCCGAAAAATTGCCCTACTTAAGTGGCAGTGGGCAGGGCACATTGCTCGCAGAACGGATGGGCGATGGGGCCGAAAAGTTCTGGAATGGCGACCGCGAACCGGAAACGAAACGTGGAAGGCCTCCCACTAGGTGGACCGATGACCTGGTGAAGGTTGCGGGGATCCACTGGATGCGAGGCGCACGGGACCGGTCAATGTGACGTCACTTGGGAGAGGCCTATGTCCAGCAGTGGACGTAATTCGGCTGAAATGATGAATGATGATGATGATGATCAATCGCTTGGATATGTATCGTTTACACATAACTACTGCATAACATCGCGCCGTGCCTCGGAAAGCACGTTAAGCCTTTGGTAATTTGCAGATCTTTGACAGTCGTTACAGGTAGTCGTCAGTGGCCTGAATTTCTGACAACTAGTCTTATAAAGTGATGTCGTATTACTCAGGACTAACTGTGTTGTGGAGGTCAGATAGGCAGTCGCTCCATGTAAAATACAGGTATTCAGCTACCCGGTAAGACTGAAAGCCGACCCTAACATAATTAGGAAAAGGCTAGGCAGATGATGATGAACATCGGGTCTGTATACTCTAAATGATTTTAAGTTGCTAGCTACACATTTTAATTGCTAAGTCACCGGAAGTAGGACGGATGCCTAAAGTAGAAACTAAGTAGGTAAAATTTCCCGCACCGATTTATTTGAATGCACTTAAGTACGAAAACTTTGAACCCTTACGTTGGCATCTGTGCATTTTCAGCAAACAACTTAATCCGTGAACTTGTGTGCTGGTTGGCTAAAGTTTGTTGCACTAAAGTTTATAACGTGCATGTTTCAGGCAGCCATTCCAGTTTATAGAGCGTTTTCTGACACTGTTGGAAACAGACTCGCATTTATTATCTACAGCTGCGTTTTCCAGTGACGCAACTGTGGAATAGTTGCGTCATTAGAAAACGTATGCGACTTAATGCGACGCGGTTCTTACCCTCAGGTGATATAATTTAATGTAAAATTAATAAAAAGTGGTAGTTAATCAACATGCTAATGCTTTAATCCAGCATTTCCCAAACTTTTTTAGCCACGGACCCCTAGGAAACAATAATAAAAAAAATGGTTTGTATTGCTTTTACGTTAACTATAATTTGCTGATATTCGGTTGATGTTACTACAAAATCGTATTCTCAAATTGGATTCCACTTGTAATCTGTTTCTGTATTTGTTTTTAATATATACAGTTAGAGAGCAGCGGTAGCCCAGTGGTGGCAGCCTCAATTTACAAGCAGTAAGCCATGGGTTCGAACCCAGGCAGGTGCGATACTTTATGTAATTTATTTCATCACCGCTGCTCTCAAAAACGGTGAAGGAAAACATTGTGAGCAAACCGACATGTCCTAGAACTAAAACTTGTGTGAGGAGGCCTGTGTCCCCAGCAGTGGGGACATTAAAGGTTGAGAAAAGGAGTAAATGTTTCATTGCTTCGGAACCCTATGAGTCCGCGGACCACAGGTTAAGAAACGCTGCATTACTTGTATCATTCGCAAGTTGCGGTGTGTTATGGCATGTTCCAAGCAATTTGCTGCGACAAGCGTGTCTTTTAATCGCGTTGGTCGTGGCCATGTGGGATATTGTATTTGAAATCGCGATATCAGAGTTATCCGTGCGATTAAACCATAGGGTAACTGTTTAAGTGATCGATAGGTACTTAAACACGTGATTGTATTCATCATTACGAACAACTTTTACTGTGGTACTATAACTCATAAATCACGAAAAAGTGTCAGGCAGGAAAAAAGCAGGCCTGTCGAGCAGCATACAAAAAATGGATGGCACAGCTGACTTTTTTACAATATTGGTCACCACCTCTCGCCATACACTTATAAACAGAAAGCCTGCAACCATTAGGCGGACACAACGGCCATCTGATCAAGGAATCCTTAATTTTGATGTAAAATAGATACAAACACTTCTGTCTGTCAAATGAATACACCCATTTCACTAGTTGTACGACATATATTGTTACTAGCTGCCATCTATCGTTTCTCTTTGGTATTCCTCTACTCTTATATCCAACTAAAACATTCCTTACGACTTTTTTTTTCAAACCCCTCCTCTAGCAGTATGTTAGTATCTAAGACTCTAATTAATATTCGCTTTGCGATTAAATGCGAGTCATTCAGTAAGTACCTACCTGTCTGGTATAATTTCAGAGTCAAAATGTGTAATATGGGAATGAGAAATGGTACATTTTAGAAGTGGAAATCAGATATAGCAGATGTATAGATCTGTGTTTAATAAACATGTAGATACTTAATTGGAGATGAGTGGATTGGAAAAAAAACTTTCACCGTTCAAGAGGCTGTGCACTATCACCGAATGCTATTTCATAGGTTGATCTTTTGGTGGCTCTGTAAGCATGACTTCGCCCAATTCAAGGTAACTTTCAAGTCGAGGTAACTTTCTCGGGTTACTGCATTAATGCCGCAGGTCACAACCCTCCGGCATGTATGTTTTCAACTTGGACAAAGTCGCGGGAGACGCTAGTTATGGAGAAAGGAATATTATAAGTTTTGTGGATTTTGATTTAACAGTTCATAGTTCCTCGTAATAAAACCTCTTAAGTGATTGGATTTTAATCAGATAAAAACTTTGTTTGACGTGCTCCGATCTTTAGGTATTATGAACTTTTGTGACATAAGTTTGGGCATTCTGAATCCTTCGTCTTATGTACTAAATATGAACCTGTAGACATTTAAATCGTAGACATTTAACTTAACGATTGCAGACATTTTGAGCCTACAGAATAACAGCCGCTCGGGTCGATCTTCAGGTTAGCCGCGCTTGTCTAGGTTGGTCCGTGGATGTATGACCACCCCTTACATACCGAGTTTTGTCCATGCCTCGATTAGTCCCGTCTTTCAATATGAATTTCTGTAAGAATAAGCGAGAAAAGGTGAAGGTTGCGGGGATCTGATGCGAGTCGCATGGGACTGGTCAATAAGGGTACACTTGGGGAAGGCCTATGGCCTATGATGATGAAGCGAGAAAATACTACTCAGATACAGTCAAGGATACAGAAATTTGACTATATTTTGGCGAGGTGAATCAAAGGAATTAAATCTTTGGTTTCATTCATGACAATATTCCTGTTAACACGATTCTGTTTGCCAAGCCCAGAATGAAGTTTACCCTCGTTAAATTCCAACATATCTTGAAAGGGAAGTTATAATTAACATGAGCTAAATTATAATCTTGGTGAAGCGCTTTACTGTGTATACGGGTTTGTAAGTCAACAATGTCGATGGCACAAGAAGGGATTGACTTATCGCACCCTGAGAACAAAAGAGACCTAACACGAAACTAAAGAAGGCAAATGGACCCAAAGAATTTCATTTAAATGTAATTATAAAGTAATTATAACTACAATTTAATAAGTTTTTTTTTATATTGATTTCATAGGGTTAGGGTAATCAAGAGTTATAAATTACAAAACGCAACTTTTTTCCGATTACGTTCCAATCCAATGACATGTGTTTTTGCTCAAAGGTTTTCTTATTAGAAAAGGCTCTTAAGCAGACATTCCACAATTAAAAACCATAATCGTAAGATTTTTAGGTTATCTTGTATATTATTATAGACGTATATCTCTTTTCTCCCAACTTTTCAGTCTTTCTTTCTATTTACTTTTCTGTTAGTCTTGAGTCGTTTTACAACTATCTATTTTGTTGCTATAATATAATGAATGCTATCTCTGGGAGTGGGTCCCAAAATACATGCATCCCCGCCAGCCTTCTTTGCGTTTTGTGGTAAATAACAAAATTGAGTTCGTGATTTGTGTGATTTTCCAATAAAATATGTGATGAAATGTTTGTTCTTTTCTAGTACGATAAAATAAGAAATGGCATAAGGGGCAGTTTGAAAGTGGCGCCGGTGACTAAAAAGATGTGTGGTAATCGGTTGTCGTGGTATGGGCATGTGATGCGGAGGAATGAGGAAAACGTCGTGAGAAAAGTTTTGAGTATGAATGTGGATGTTTTTAGGAGTAGAGGAAGACCAAAGAAACGATGGATGGACTGTGTGAAGAATGATATGGCAAGAAAGGAGGTGTCTCATGAGATGACAAGTAATAGAGAAGTATGGAAGAAGAAGACATGCTGCGCCGACCCCAAATAAATTGGGATAAGGGCAAGAGAATGATGGAGTTTGAGATGTTTAACGCAATTCGCCGTAATTTTGGGTTTGGTCGCTGTCGTTCTGACTGTGCGTTATAACGCCAGAAATATTGTGTCATGTTAGGTTAGGTGCACGAAGAAACACGTATGTATTTGGACCATGCTAATACGTATAGGACGATGGGATAATGACTTTGTTAGGTTTGCTGGAAATACAGGATTGGCAGGCATAAACTAAGGAAGAGTGGTGACCAGCAAGGAAGACGGAGATTTTTTTTAAGTTGCATCCATTTCCGCCTTAACTTTCTTTACTCGCGCAAATCCTCGCGCCAATAATCGTGCCAGTAATTGTGCCACTGAGAAGTAAGTGCTCACGCCTGTACTGGCGCCAGAGCACGTGCCTCTACTCGCACCAATGCTTGCACAAGTAATTGTGCCAGTGCTGGAAACAAGTGCTCGCGCCAATGCTAGAAGCAAAAGTTCACGCAAACAATGGCTGGAAGTGCTCGAGCTAGTGGAAGTGCTTGCGCTAGTTGGATGCAAATGTCCCCTGTAGTGCGTGCCAGTCATAACGACATTACTTGCGCCAGTAATCGCGCCGGTGCTCAGACCAGTATTTGAAACAAGTGCTCGCGCCAGTGTTCGCGTAAGCGTAATTCACGCACTTTGCTTTTCGAGGCACGGAGAGGTCTTATTGTGCAATAACTGGCTTACCAAACAAAAACAGCCAGTTATTTCTTTCATTTTGTTATGTTTTTATTTGGATCTGCTTAACCGTTGGTGATTAAAGATCATTATTCCAAAAATATAATTGATTGCTCTACAAATAATTTATTTATTTTCACGCTTTCCGTAGTTAAAAGTCATGACGCCAATCAAACATTATGACCTTTTTGTATGAAGTTTACGAGCCATGAATTTAATAATTTAAATTACCTTCTGAAAGAAAGCTTGGTATATTTTATGACTGCAGTAAATTTCATAATATCTCATAATAGCAGTCTTTGAACATTATAGGGAGGAATGGTGGATATTATATTTTGTACCTCGCCATAGAAATAATAAACCAAAGAAGGTATCTTTACGAAAATTCTGATGTAACGAGCCAAACCTCTATCTCAAAAGTTACTACAAATACTTCTACAGAATTTTAAATTTATTTGTGAAAGGAGATCACCCAGATTGGGCATTTTTTAAAAGCTTTTATTTTTTAATTAAAAGCTTTTATTTAACTTGCAATGTATGTATGTAGGGTAAGACTTGGTAATACGCCCTACTTTTTTTGAAATTGTAATAAAAAATAAATCTTACAAGATATAATCCAACTTTTTATTTTGGAACAATATTAAGTCTTTTGACAATAATGGCACAAGTGGTAACCTTAATAGGAACTAAGGATAAAATAATATTACTTAATTTTTTTTTTTAATCTAAGGTGGGGCGTTTTGTAATGTGGTCGTTGGCTAATACGACTCACTCTTATTATAAAATGCCCCAGTGTATTAATCATATATTTTTTCATATTTTTAACTATATTAACAATCGTTTTGGCAAAAACTAACTTAAATCTAAATTAAAATAATATGAGGCACTTAGTCAGTCTCTTTATCAAATCAGACTTTTTAAATAAACATTTGAATAAAACTTAATTTCTAGCTATAACAACTAAATAGATTATTATAACTGCCTATTCCTAATGAATGTGCCTATTCTGCAATTGTCGCCAAGACGAAACCTGCTGTGTCGCAAACAAAACGACAAGCAGAAAAATCAAAAGGGGGAAAGCAGAGTCGCTCAGCAACGAGCGCGACTAAGGGCGCTGTGATGGACCACGAACAGCAGGTTCCAACGAAGAACACATGCGAAGGGGACGGCTTCATAAAGGTGGAGAGAAAGAAGAGAAAGCCTACGTATCGCAATCAGTGTGGGACGGCGCCGGCAGGATCTAACATGCTGCTACGTCCTGCAGTACCGACGACGCAGCTGTACGTGTCCCGTTTGCACCGCTCTACGAAGACTGAGGACATCGTAGAATACATACGGGTGAAGACCAACTGGACCTTGAGGGTGGAAAAGCTGGAGGCGCGCCATAACACCAATTTCAAGTCGTTTGTGGTGCGCGTTCCGACTCATCATTTGGTGACCTTCCTCAAGGAAGAGTTTTGGCCGAAAGGTGTGCTGTATCGGCGTTTTCGCGGCCAGCTACGTGACACCTCGCAGCGTAACACGACGCCGTCACTTCGTGTGCAGTAGTTGTTATTTTTGTATAAAGTATTTATTAGTTTATAGTTATTGTTTTTTATACTTATATATGTATTGTGTTTTATGGGCCCTAGTTGCCTGAAATAAATGATATTATTATTATTATAAAGAAAAACAAAATAATAAACAACCATCGGTAACCAACACGATAACATAACATAACATAACATAACATTCGGCTACCGTTTTATATTGAATAAGTCTTAAAAGTTTTCATTTGGCAATCATCTTAAAATTAAACAATAAAAACTTACTCTATTTTTGTTAACAGCTCCCTTTTTGGCTTTCCGTCCACAACGATTACACATTGGGTTATACATAGTGCAAAACTCATGCAACCATGTTAAACAAGACGGGCATTGAATCCAATCTTCAGTGGATTGTGTGTCATAATAATTTTCCGTGCATTCAACGCATCTGTTAACGTCGTCGTGTTCGTCTGAGATTTCTTCTTCAGAAGACGTATCTACCCTAGCCTCGTTTTCATCATTACTTTCAGAAGTCGATGACCAGCTTACTTTTTTTTTATTCTTATTTCTGACAGTACCTTTCTTTTGCTTCTTTATACCCCCATTTTATTTCTTTTTTACACCATGGACCACCAAATTTCTTTTTATGGGCAACCAGTTTTTTTTCATATTCTACAGAAAATACTGGTTTGCGTCCTAGAGGGCCCTTTGATTTTCCTGATAAAATGTGTCTTCTTAGAGTTCGAGATGGTATGCCAAAGTTTCTGGATGCCTCATTAACACCCATTACTTTGCTTTGGACACTACGCATGGCTTTGTCTAAGTCGTCCGCACTCCATGATGCTCGTAGTGTCCTTCTTTCATACCTCCGAGACATTATCTGTAATAATAACTCGCAACAAGGTACTTAAGACAGTTCAAATATTGGGGCGTTTTAAACAACTAGCTTAGGGGCTTATTGTCAAATTCGATTTTCAATATGCCCCACTGAGATCAAAACACAAGATGCAAGGTTATAACGTTCGAAAAAATAAAAAGAGAAAGGTAATTTTATCTATTTTACCATAGTGTGGGTCATTTTAACACAAAATATAAAAGTATCAATATACATGAATTTCTTGGAAACTCACCTCAAATTGTTTCACGCCAATAAAACTAGATTTAGCAATATTTTTTAAACGGACATCGCAAACTACGTGCACACGTCGGCCATGTTGTCCGGCTACTAGTGGCTCCCCGCGCGTCTAGTTTCGAGCGGCGTTGCTTTGTTAATGTGAGTGCTTGAATGGTGGGGCGTTTTGTCACTGTTGCGTGTATTACCAAGTTCTACCCTATGTATGTTTGTTACGGTGGATTCTTGGAAGCTAAATTAGAACCACTTTTCGATGTCCGATTGAGCTGAAATTTTGCACACACATTTGGTTCTGGTGACAATACATTTTTATGACAGACATGACTTAATCCTGCAGCCAGGATCGTCTCCTCACGAGAGAACTCCTCAACGTTTAATAGCACAGACACGAAACTTTGCGTACGAGTTTATATTTTATGGATAATCACGATTTGTATTATGAACTTATCCTGCAGCCAGGATCGTCTTCTCACGAGGGAACTCCTCAACGGTCAATAGCACAGACACGAAAAGTATGCACGTTCATATTTTGATAGATGGACATGAATTTTATCATGATCTCATCCTGCAGCCAGGATCGTCTTCTCAAGAGAGAACTCACCAACGGTGAATAAATAGCATGGAATGAAAAAGTGTTGAGATTGTGATAATGTGATGTGTGGTCAGAAAAGATTACGGCAAAACTAAAAATGTTAAAATAAAATTAAGTAAAAAAACCTTTTAAAAAAAGTTTTATTTAAATGCTCTAAAAAGAAGAAAATAAAATTTTCTTTTAAACTTTTGACTATCAACTTATAACCTCATTATACACAATTTATATGATCATAAAAGCTTGTCGCGAGGTTTGCGTATGTACTCGTACCCATAAGTATTTAATTACCATGTTCAGTTGAATGGTCTGTAGCACACTCTTAAGTATGTATATACCCTTTCCGTTACACCCTGTATACATTCATATGCATGTTGTAAAAGGCGGTTATTTTAATATTACAAACAGACACTTCAATTTTATTTATTTGTATAGATAGAAATATACGCAAGTAGTCTGCAAAAACGCAAATAGACTTATTTAGGTGCCTAACGATCTTGGCCAGAAAAAAAACGAAAAACATTACATATTATATTATATAAACAATATTCGTTAAATAAATAATGACCATAGTAAGAAAGAAACTGATATTATTGCTATTTAAGTATTAACGTTTTCGCCTTAGCTATTTTTTTCTTGTCTTATTTGAGAAATTCTGTTAGGGAAAGGTAAATCCAATAATGCCCAATAAAATGTGAATGGACTCGGTCCCGTGAGACCTTAAGGGTGATATGTGAATACCCAATAGATACACTGTTAGTTAATCCCCGTTTTCATTAACGCTAGGTGACACTTAAAGGATGTCTTAATAAAAGTGAATAGTGCACTTTTAAGAACACATCCTTAAGTATCACGTAGTGTTAATGAAAACAAGTAGTAACGTAGATTAATGGAAACGGATTTTTTTTTGTTGGACTTAGTGCCGTGAGTTAAAGTTCCAATTTTTCATTTAGTTATTCGTTTTAAGGTTCGCATCTATAGGACTAGCCGGAGTCCGGTACAAATTATACTTATCGATTCTACAGCATCAAAGCTAGAACATTGTAACCTTCCCACAGTAAAAAGTGAAAATCACTCATTACCGAGTAATAAAATTGTTTTTCAACGCCTGCATAGTATGTAATCCTCCTCCTTTGAAACATCAGGCCGCACGTCACGTGGTGTTTGTCTATGAATAGAGATCGAATCCATAAGCTTTTAAAATAAAAGGACAAGCGTGGGCCGTTGTTGCCGTGTTTGTCACAAAAGTTGACGAAAACAAGATTGATCATATTCCCGTGGGAATACCTCTTTCCGGAAACATACTAGAGAAAATAAAAATAAATATCACGTGGATGAACCTCGATTTGTTTTTACTATTTACAAAGTACCTGCCCATGTATGTTTCCTTAAGTATTTCATTTAGGATGAAAGGGTAAGCGCTGTTTCCTCAAACCTTTGTTTCGCTTAAGGCAACCGTCCCATCACCGCAGTTAGCGAGTAGCGAGCTAACAACTAACGTTATAGTAAAAATTTGTAAAAAAAATGGTTTTATTTAAATCATATGCATGAAATTATATTACACTATAAATTTTGTATGATATAAAAGCTCGTCACGAGACTTACCTATGTAATAATAATATGTATGTAAGCGATAAGACCGCCGTTGTAACGTTATGTTTGATTTTTGGTGTACAATAAAGTTTTATTATATTCTTCTATTCTATTCTATGTGTTTAATCTGTAAACGTTAACATTAAAGAATTTGATTATAGGGTGGTTCGGAATGATGCACTGAACTAATGGTGACCGTTTGTGCGTCGATGCCCCTTCTATCCTGTATATCTTAAGAAGTATGCGGAACAGGGTGTAAATTTCCTTACTCCATAAAAAAGGGAAGATCATCCGACCAAACAGATGGTATGTCTAATAGGCAACTGCCCGACAGTTGTTGTCGGGTTTCTCTATATAATCTTAAATCGATGTAAACTTTGCTTGCGCGATTCAGAGCATATTAACTCTTCAGTTTTCTCATAGATGGCGCTGTAGTACTTTTTGTTGTAAGTTCCATTATTGTAGGTCGCTACATATCTATGTCCTTTACTTACTTGTGACTTACAATCTCCTATCAATTATCAATCGGTTCTTGAGCGAGAAAAGTGTCGATAGCGAGTCGCTTCCTCGTCGCTGTGGGACAGGAGGCGCTTTAAGGCAGCTCCTACTGGGCGTAGGGGCCTCCTAACATCAAACAAAAGGATTAACTGTTGTGAAGTCGGAAGTTGTTTCGTTTTCTGCTTATTTGGGTTAGGATCATTCCAATATTAGGAACTTTAAGGTTATCAATAAATACCGAAGTGATGACGTAATTTTTATTTTTGTAGACGTACAATTATTTATTTGTGACAACAGGAAAACTTGTTGTAGAGATTTATTTAATTGCCATTTTCAACGAGAAAAGAAGAGTTTTTTTCATAGCATGATAAAATCGGAAAAAAATGCATGTGCGTGTATTGAAAATCTGAATAATAAAACTGATGTGCTAAATTATTACGTCCGAAAGTGAAAAATAGATAAGCAATGGTAGGAACTATAACAGTTTTATTGAGAGTATAAACTATTGTCAGAATGATGTAATGGCAAATACTGATGGTGGTACTTTATTGCTTGTTTATTTTATTTGATATATGCTTTTTTTTAAATGTGTACTTGTAAACTTTTAACCTTAAACTTTCAAACTTTTTTATTTCTTTATTGTCGGCTTTAAAATGACACTCTCTGGTACATATTTAACTTACAAATCAACAGCCTTCCGCACACCTCTTGCCAGCAGCTTCAGTCTCTAGTATAGCTTAAATGCGTCACTCTTCGGCTACGAGTTAAGCGTGTGCGACCGCGACTGCGAATACAACAAAATAATGCCACAATAAGGCTTGTGTTTGTGTGAGAGCAGCGGTGGCCCAGTGGTGGCACTGCTCGTAAGTCGGGGCGACTTACGAGCAGTAAGCCGTGGGTTCGAACCCAAGCGGGCGTATTACTTTGTGTAATTTATTTCATCACTCCTGCCCTCAAAAACGGTGAAAGAAAACATCGTGAGGAAACCGACATGTTCTAGAATTAAAAATTCGAAGACATGTGACATCTACTAACCCGCTCTGGCCCACTCCCTCTCTTATAGAGGAGGCCTGTGTCCCAGCAGTGGGAATATTAAAGGCTATACAATGAGACGTCGTATCGCCGTTTTGTGTACAAGCCTTCAAACAGTACAAACAGTTACAGTTCCCTCTGCGTTGCGAATTCGCATCGCATCGCAGTTTTGTGTACATGTCATTGCGATGCGACGTGAATCACGCGAAATAAACAAGTGACGCACGCGTTTTATAGCGTAGCCCGAGGCCTTCCGCGGCCTTATCGCAAGATTCGCAAGATGCCCAAGATGATTTAGGTATGCCACACTGCTGACACTTACAAACATGCGGCTCATCCTGCTTAGAGTCCTGACCAGGAAAGAAGAGGATAAATAATAAGTTTAGGTACTTCAGCCATAGACTAGGTGTCCTATCGATTTTTAATAAACCACAGTCTATTTTCAGTGCTTAGCTAGAATTTGACTTGAGTGCCTCGTTGGTCTAGCAGTCGCAAACGCGACTGCTGAGAATGAGATCCTAGGTTTGATTCCCTGGACAGGCAAAGATTTGTGCCAGATTGAATGTAATAGGCTTGCCCCTTATTAAGAGAGACTTAAACATATCTGCCTCCACTTCGGGGATACACTTCGCGGATTACAGACGTGATGTTATGTTATATTTGTCGGAGCCGGTCATTAGTACGGACATGAATCGAAAGCGCGCCAAAAGCGACCTACTTACCAGTCTACCCACACCTAAGCGCGCTTACTACAGAGTCGTGATGTTTCGAGCTCGCGGCGAGGAGGACAGTCAGTGTCTGATCGCGGCGGAGTCAAGACGTCCCGAAACTGTAACCCGATTCATTGTGCCTAGTGTTACTGTGTTGGATTGTAATTTCAAGTAATTTGTTAGTTCGATAAAAGCAGTGTACTTTGGGTATAGAATCTGGTTCTTCTAACCTAACAGACAGATGTGTTGCTGGGGAGTTTGTTCCGCCACTTCTTCTTCCCAGCTAAAACACTAGGAAGTGGCGAAGGGCGGGCGTTTTGGGGGACTGTCTCTTGTAATTTTGACATTCAAAAGGTGCTGATTATCAGCCTAGTTTGAATAAATGACTTTTGATTTTGTAGTGTGTGTTTTCATAGCACGAAACCCATGTTCTGCCAACATGAAGACCGTGTCTAACGAAATAAAATCACCTCCCTACGACATATTATAATGTTAGTACCTCAAATAATGTATCAATTCTCAGATTTTAATTCGGATTCTTCGCGATTGTAAACGTAATAATTCATCCATGTGTTTACAACCAGTAAATGCGAATAACTATAAATTCGGAAACGGATGTCTGCAAGTCTACATTCTCACACGTACTTTGTGGTCGGTTTATACGGGTTGTTTTACGCAAACGAGCAATTGATGCATATTTTTAGACAAAGAAGAACGACTTTCAAGTCGTTAAAATGCTGTTTATTTTTCAATACGAAGCCAGGAGACTGATGCTTATTATTACACGAAAAACAACGTGTTTTTTTTTTAATAATTCAGCTATAAAACTGAGCTGAAGAAACAAAAAAGCGGTTATTGGCTAAACTTCAATATCTATACCTACCACAAATAAATGTACCTTATTTACAAACAAATTGAATTTGATGATTACCATAGATCAAAAAAATCTGCTGTAGCCCTACGTTTTGATGATTTATATGAAAACTAATGTGTGGATTTCAAGGTAAGTCCCGCAGGTTTTTTT
Organism: Cerastis leucographa; assembly: GCA_963082945.1. Classification (NCBI taxonomy): domain Eukaryota; kingdom Metazoa; phylum Arthropoda; class Insecta; order Lepidoptera; family Noctuidae; genus Cerastis; species Cerastis leucographa. The sequence goes on along the minus strand of OY720362.1, from coordinate 12,109,557 downwards.
GTAATGATGAAGACGCACGACAACCATCATGCTATACAAAACCAGTTTATGTGGATCACTCATTGTAATGGAAATAAATACAAAGCGATGCCATGTTATACTAGAAATGTCCTTGTCTCTGTGTGTACAATAAACAACCCCCTAAGAGTCAGGTCACACCGAGACGCGACGCGACGTATTCTGAATTCTCACAAGTGCGCGCAGCGTCGCGTCGCGTCGCGTCTCGGTGTGAGCTGACCCTAAGCTTGTGTAGCCAAAAAGTAAAATTGAATATTAGATTTTGTGTCAATGTACCTGCACTTATTGAATCCATTCACAACTTTTCTTCAAATAAAATCTTTTAATATTTATCAAGCAGGTGATCACTATTCAATACATTTTTTTTGCGCACGTTTTGGCGTAAACGTCAACTTGATTGCTTGTGTTAAACATATTTTTTATTTGTATGCACTCAAAGGTGTTTTTAAAAGGCAAGTTCATTGCTACGATGCTATATGTTTACGAAGTGTTGCCATAAAATCTGGATGAATTATTATTAAAACTTTATGTTGGCGTTACCTAGTAACGGATTTATGGTGGTTAGAAACGCAGGCGCGCTATGTAAAATAATGAGCATACGATATTGAAATTTTGCAAAGCATAATTTTAGCATAACATTAAGAACAGCATAAGTCATTAATTATACTAATTCATTTCTCTTCTCACAGAATCACTAACATTATAACATTATCGTCTTCAATATCAATGGTACCTACTCAGTTGCATCTGATAAAACTGGAGACCGACTCTGCAAGAGGTGGCGGTCTCACAGAAACTCGTGGGGATAAAAATGGTGTTTGCCTAAAAAGTTTGCTTAATATTTACTGAAGTGAAACTTCTTATGCGACTTCCAACAAGTTTAACGTTCTAATGGAGGGGGAATATTTTCTATTACCCACTAAGAGATGGCGCTATTACAAGATTTGTGACTACGTAGTTCTACTAGGGACGCAAGATGGCGTGCAAACAGTCATGCATTCGACTCTTCGGTGTGACCAGCCTTCGCTCAAGTTCCATGAGTAGAATAACCTCGATAAACTCATGTAATAAAAAGTGTACAACAATAAAATATTATTTAGAAGCTCAATAAAATAACGAGAGTGAATGCGTGACACTCGATCGCATGCGTGTAGATTACGAAGTTTCACTTCTTCCGCGCGGAGGGACTCCACGCACTATTTTTTATCTTACCTATCTTACTAACTTTCCTTTTCTTAATTTTTTATTTAGTTCTTTACAAATCTATATTTTTACACCCTGTATACGACTGTGAGTACAGGATGCTCTTAACTTCGCGTCCAAGACTAAAGTTATTGTCTTCACTTTGTTTAAGTAAAATATGTTATATTCCCTGTGCAATATCACAGTGGATACAGTCAACAAAAAGGATAGGTGTGCAGGTAGGGCAATAAAGCTCTTTTCAGTGCACTTTAATATTTTATGTTGTGGTGTTAATTTTATAACCTAGTTTCGTTTATGGTCTCTTGGACGCCTAAAAATTACTTGACCACTATGACATCTCCAAATTAATGATCTTACGATCATTTATCATCCTAGAATCCTAGATGTTGTTGGTAACACATTGGCTCATATATAATTGTTTTTAAATTAATTTTATTTTATTAATGTGTCACTTTTTGTTTTCCTTAATAAATAAAAATAAAATAAAATAGATATTTGCTTACAGATTTACTTCATTCTATCGATAGCTGGTATCGACAGGTTTAATATCGAGACAGACGATGTTAATTACCACTAGTTACTATACAAGGTGTTGTTTTGCATCCTCGTCAAATTCAAGGAGGTAACTACGCTAATGATTCTCGTCCCAAATCAATAATAAAATGGGTAGGTAATTTTTATTTTAAACGCGGCCCGTCTGGTTCTTGCCCTATAACTTCGCTTACACATACAAACAATCTCAAACGTTTAATTGATAATTTTTTATTCTCCCTAAACCACCTTAAGGGAGTTATTCTGAAATATTGACAAACTTAAACGACCAAAAAAATCAGCGTTTATTAATAATTAACTAGGTACGGTAATTTTAATTGATTATTTATGTCTTTTGTGTCCACCTCCTGAAATTTGTCGAGGATGCAAAACAACACTTTGTATAAGATTAGTTGTGGAATTATCGGTCGCCATAAACGGTATATACAATGGCTATCGACAAAATTCGATGTTAATGTCAAAAACCTTGTAAACACTTTAGTAATAATTGCTATAAAGTCTGTGTACTTCATTGCTTGCTTGACTGTACTAGTGTTACTCATACAATTTATTTGCGTCAAAAGTTGCGAATCATGTTTGTAATAGAATCACGTAGCAGGGTATTTTTATTATCCGTGAAATAAGTTTTTTAATGTACCTACCGTTTTTTGGGGAAACGTCGAGTTCTCCCTATTTTCTTTTTACCTATCAGCATAAATCATGAACGATATCATTAAACATGGTACCTACTCATACTTTCATGAGTTTCATTAACCTGTGAAAATATAACGGTAAAGTTTTTAGAGCACCCAAAAATTATAGCTTTTTTATTATTAATTAAAAGCTTTTATTTTAACTTGCAATGTATGTATGTATGTTTGTATGTTTGTTACGGTGGATTCTTGGAAGCTAAGTTAGAACCACTTCCCGATGTCCGATTGAGCTGAAATTTTGCACACACCTTTGGTTCTGGTGACAATACATTTTTATGATAGACATAACTTAATACTGCAGCCAGGATCGTCTCCTCACGAGAGAACTCCTCAACGTTTAATAACAGAGACACGAAAGTTTGCGTACGAGTTCATATTTAATGAATGAACATGAATTATATCATGATCTCATCCTGCAGCCAGGATCGTCTTCTCACGAAGGAACTCCTCAACAGTTAATAGCACAGACACAAAAATTTGTATGGACGTTCATATTTGATGGATAAACATGAATTCTATCATGATCTCATCCTGCAGCCAGGATCGTCTTCTGACGAGGGAACTTCTCAACGGTAAATAAATAGCATGGAATGAAAATAGTGTTGAGATTGTGATAATGATGGGTGGTCAGAAAAGATTACGATAAAACTAAAAATGTTAAAATAAAATTAAGTTAAAAAACCTTTTAAAAAAAAGCTTTTATTTAAATGTTCTAAAAAGCTTGTCGCGAGGTTTGCGTTAGTACCTATAAGTATTTAATTAAACTGAAATTAAAAAAAACAAAAAACTTTGCAGATTAAGTTACTCAATTAAATAGGTACTAGTTTATTTACACAAGTAAACCTCGCGACAAGCTTTTATGATCATATAAATTGTGTTAAATGAGGTTATAAGTTGATAGTTAAAATTTAAAAAGAAAATTTTATTTTCTTCTTTTTAGAACATTTAAATAAAAGTTTTTTTTAAAAAGGTTTTTTAACTTAATTTTTTCTTTATATAGATTTATTGCTGATATACCTTGATCAGAATGAGGGCTGATAAATTATTTCTCGGCCTCTCTCTAGTTGAAGCGCTAACAAGTTCAAATATTATACCTACTTAGAAAAACTGAGAAATATCAATTTGCAAGGTAAGGGTGCCGTTATAATTGCAGAAATGTGATAATTTTCAGATGTGACTTGTTGGTGCCTGCAATGCCTATGCGATATTACGGAGGATGCGCCAAAGATAGCCATATTTTTTTTAGTTTTTTTTTCAATTTGCAGGTCAGTGTCAGATTGTATGTTGATTAGAATATGATTCGCGACCATAACAAAGATGACTTTACAGATTTATTATCATTACACTCCAATACAATCCTATACGTTCATTTAATCCCATTAAATATTTTTTTCTTGAAATAGTCACTGACCAGCAAATTGCAAAAAATTACCAAAATTTGAATTTCGCGGGCTTCCCTAGCGCTTTCACTTTAATTGCAACCTAAAGAAAATAGATTCGGATGCTTTTCTTGTTGGTTACGTGGTTGCAAGTTCTACTACAGCTGAGCACCAGACATCATTTGCTGGGTTTGATTTCCAGTTAGGGCAAAGTGCAAAGCAGCTCGGACTTAGGATTTACGCCCGGTTGGTGACAAGAAATAGACCCATTACTGAAAATGTAAAAAAATATTGATAAATGAAATGAAATACTAAATGTAATGTTAGGTACATTTGTATTGTAAAATGAGGTGAAATGTTAAATTTAATGTAATGGTTTGGTGAAATTTTAATTGTTTTTTTTTAATACTTAATGTCAGGCATTTTCCCAGCAGTGGGACACTTAACAAGCAAGCAAAAAAAAGTAAGGTATGTACCTAATGAATTGTATTTTAAGAAATGTATTGTTATGGAGATAAAGCATAAATAAATATAACCATAACTGGTGAAAAACATGGGTGTAGGTACCTATAGATCCATACCTAACCTTTTGTGGATTATACTATGAACATATTTCATTTCCGTGTCAAAAATATTGATACAAAGATAGCGAGTACAGAAACGCTGGTTAAATAAAGTGGTTAAGCTTTACTCGAAATGGGATCAAAGCATGTATAAAAGTATCCACAATTAAAATGCGGTATACGTTGTATTTATTGCATTTACATGACAAAGGGTTTTGATTTGCTGCCGCGGGCAAAGCGGGCTTTGTGGCACAAATGAGCTATCCGGTAATCGTGCTACAAAAGCTTGGGACAGATTAACTGGTGCGTCAATTATTCAACTTCATTTCAGTAGATGGGAAGCCCGTGTGTGCAGTATTGGAAACGTCACTACATAAAAGTTGAAAGTTGTTGGTTCGAACCGGGGTACGTTACTTTGTTTTAATTATATGTCTTGATCACTGCTCTTAAGACAGTGTAGCAAAGAATCGTGAGGAAACTGTCCTTAAATTAAATAAAGAAATCAAAGACCCATTGTGACATCTTCCAATCTGCACTAGATTCACATATCTCTCAGTGGGGAAGCCTACATACATTTTTAAGTTAGCTATAACGTCATTATCTGCCTAGCTTTTTCCCAAACAAGGTTGGGTCCGGCTTTCAGTCCAGTTGGATGCAGTTGAATACCAGTATTTTACATAAAACGACTGCTTATCTGACCTCCACAGCCCAGGTCCTTGTGTTATATTAATACGATACCCCTTGGCAAGACTTGTTGTCAGATATTCGGGCTTCTGACGTTTTACGAATGTCAAAGATCTACAAATGACAGCCGGGACTAACGGCTTAACGTGCATGGAGGGAACTCGGTATGTAATGATGATCACTCATCCACGTACCGACCTCGGCAAGCACTGCTTAACCTTGCAGATCGACCTGTGCGGCTTTTGTATTTAGCTACGAGTCCCTCAAGTTAGCCTAATGTACCCGCAAATAAAACCAATTTTGATTTAAGTTCTATTTAAAGCCATAGGGCTTAGTTATTCGAGGCGTATATTGCTTTCAAGTAATTTTACTCAATAATAATTTAGTTTACGCCTACGCAAGACCGCTAAAAAGAGTTTTACTTGGTCTTATTTCTTCTCTTTTACTTATCATATTATGACTGACATTTGTGCCATAGTGTTTTTACACTAATACTTTTGTATAACATGAATATAAAGTCCTTAAGATATTATGACAGAAATATCGCAAATGTGTTCCCCCAAGTGAGACAACAAAGAGAAACTCCTTGATACAATTTTGGTTTATTAGCATAATGGTAGCATTTCCAGACATGTTAGCGTAATTTCTTCTTTCTGTTCTCGCCGTAGGTTACGTTTTATTATCTAGGGACATAAAGCGACCACAAAGGTAATTGTGTTGTGCACATACAGAGATCAGACGCAGTTCAAGTAGCTATAGTGAGAACTGCATTTTGTTGAGAGATATCTGAACAGATATTCATTATTATTCTCATCATCATCATTCGCTTGCACTTATCCCAATTTATTGGGGCTCGGCGTACCATGTCTTCTTCTTTCATATTTTTATATTACTTACTAGCTGTGCCCGCGACTTCGTCTGCGTGGAATTTAACAAAAAAGCTATTTAGTTTTTTTTTGTTTTTTTTTTCGTACTTGGACATTGCAACATTATTTTTTTTACAATTTTTTTTTTTCTAAAATAGAAGTAGCTTAGGTTACTCCTTATTACATCAGCTATCTGCCAGTGAAAGTCCCGTTAAAATCGGTCCAGCCGTTCCAGAGATTAGCTGAACAAACAGACAGACAGACAGAAAGACAGACAAAAATTGTAAAAAATGTTATTTTGGTATATATACCGTATATACATTCATATGCATGTAGTAAAAAGCGGTTATTTTAATATTATAAACAGACACCTCAATTTTATTTATTTGTATAGATTACTCATCAGACACTTCCTTCCTTGCCATATTATCCTTCACACAGTCGATCATTGTTTGTTTGGTCTTCCTCTACTCTTTTACACATTCATACTCAAAACTTTCCTCACGACATTTTCCTCATATCTCCGCATCACGTGCCCATATCAAGCCAAACGATTACACACAACTTTTTAGTCACAGGCGCCACTTTCAAAATTCCTGTTATGTACTTATTTCTTATTTTGTCCATTAGCGTAATATACTAATACTACAAAGCTGAAGAGTTTGTTTTTTTGCTTGAGCGCTCTAATCTCAGGAACAGCGGATCCGATTTGAAAAAAACTTTCAGTGTTAGATAACCCATTTATCGAGGAAGGCTATAGGCTATATGTCATCACGCTACAAACAATAGGAGTGGAGCAGCAATGAAAAATGTTGCGAAAACGAGTAAAATGTGAAGCAGGCGAAGTTGTGCGGAACAGCCAGTGATTAGATATTTTTGTTTCGAGGCCTACGGGCCTAGAAAATATTCTATCAGCAATAATGGCAGTGGATAATAGAACATATTTCAATTTACATAGCCATGTCGGTACCTTAAAAGATCTTAATTAAATTATATATTAAGATTATCTTTCTTTCTTTATCAAGTGGTTATCATAGTACCTAACCTGGTATCAAAGTTTTATGCCACCCATCATGGGCCTCTGACTTGGGTTGACATGCCATCAAAACATATCTCTCAGGTATGCTGGTTTCCTCAAGAAAGTAGTGATTCGCGAGCACGTAGTTTTATACGGTGAACTTGTATCATCGTCGCGCAAAAACGCGCACGTGCAACGATCGTTTTGTTGAAACGCGTGGGATGTTGACTGCAACTTGCCAGTTGCCTAGGTCCTCTGACTCAGCTAACAGCTATTCTATTATCACAAACTTTTCTCATACCTGCTAACTTTGAATTCATTAGCAAAGTTGAAAGTACTTCATCTGTAGCTACAAGAGAGTAGATTTATCCTCTTCTTAAGTTTACAAGAGTTTCTCAAGTGAGATGCAGTGAGCCGACTATGCACATTGTTCTTCAAGATTTATATGAGCTGTAAACACGACAGTAATCTCTAACATAAATCGTAGAGTACGTACATACAAATACTTACAGATTTTATATCTATTAACTGCAAATTTTTGTAGTTAGGACGTGTTTTACGATCTTTTGTCTTGTTAACCCGACAATTCGAAAATTGGTGGTGTTTCTTCTTCTTTCTTTTTCGTGTGTTCTGGTATCAAAGATTTTCTGCCACCCATGGGCCTCTGACTTGGCTTTACGTGCCGTTGAAAAACATCTCTAAAGCATGCTGGTTTGATTTTCTAACGATGTTTATACATTCACCGAAGCAAGTGATACTCACATGAATCCGAAAAAATTGCGTGTCTTGGGTTCGAACTTGAAAACCAGGACTTGGCAATCCGAAGGTATAATGAACCTCGAAGAAAAGTTCCACCTAGGTCAATTCTTTCTACAATCCCAGAAAATATTCCTACCGTGGAAAAATGGTAATTTTTATTTATTACCATAAATTCCGATGGAGTCAATTTGAGACTTTATACCAAAAGATAGGATGAATAAATCACAGCTTCCGACTACGTTTCAATAGCGAGTAGATTTTGGCACAGTTTCCGAGTAGAGTTGTACGATTTTCCAAGAAAATAAATTGTGTCAAACAGACCAACTCCACTAAGTCAGCGAGGCAGTTAAACCGTTATTAGGGCTTGGAAAATAATTTGTGTCAGAAATACCAACTCCACTAAACCAGGCGCAGGCTAAACCCTATTAGGGCTTAGAATTAAATTATCATTATTAAGTTATCATATTGATAATTAAATTATCAGTAGTAGTAAGGTTGTTGGTTGTATTCATTCAGCATTTTTCGCGCGAAGTTTCACATCTGAACATAAAATGAAACAAAAGTAAAAAACGAATTCATTAATGAACCCATTGACCGATGTTGTATATCGGCACTCGACAAAAAATGAACATTCACTCGAGTGAAACCGTTGATTTCAACTTTATGAAACATGAAAAAGAGAAAAGGGAGAAAATCACATTTTTAACCACCTTAAAACACACACGTTTTTATACAGGGAAACTTTACGGTTAATAATTCCATGTCCCGAGCTATGAGGGCGAAGTGTGGGTAATAATACTTCCTTTGAAGTACTCTGGGCCCCAATTTCTATGTTAATGTTGGGATTGATCAAAAACACACAGTCACTCTTGTTTATCGTCACCGCAGCCATATGTTATGGAGTTCAGTGGACCCCAATTTGTTATTCCAAATTGGTAAATTATTCATTCATTAGCTCTAATACATAAACATGTTAGGTGGCTTTTTATATTTAAGTTACATGTAATATAAACTATTCAATAACATATATTAAAAATCAAAATACAAACAAACAATTAAAAATGATAATTTAAAATAACAAAATAAGTAATTTCATTTAAACATAATAATTTAGAATAGCACAGTCAATTAGATTTATTAAATTAATAATTTAAAATAACATAATAAACAAAAATAATCAAGGATAGTATCTAACCTAAACAACACATGTAGGGCTAACCAATGCAGCATGAATGGCCAGTCGGTGAGGAGACTGTTGCCGCCACCCCTCACTCTGCCCGCTATCGAGGCTGCTCTCCTACGCATCGTGACATAAGAACAGTCTACGCGTTTGGCGAACATCCCTGACGCGCTGCAGAAGCGAGGCAGCCGCAACAATGCCCTCAGCGCATTACCTTATTGAACTTGGAGGGCACCGTAGGTTTTCTGCGAGTATGTCACCCACAGGCTGATCGTATAAAATGCAGTACAGTAGGCTCAAAATAAGGTGACTTTGACTTCCTCGGGGCTACGAGCAAACCTGCGAGCTATCATGTTCGCCCTCCCTGACCGCACCCTCCGTTTTCGTTTAATACCGGCGTCATTCTTCAAGTCAGGCGTCATAATATGGCCTAAGTATTTAAAACATTGCACGCGCTCCAAGGGCAACTTGACTGGAGGAACTTCCTTCAGATTTTTGGTCCTAGCTTGAAAGACCATAAGCACACTCTTCGCGACGTTATATTTGAGGCAATGTGGTGAGCGTATGTCTCGCATATGCTCATGAGCTCTCTGAGATCACCCACAGACGCACTCAGCAGCACCGACGTCGTCCGCATAGCTGATGTTATTAAAACAAACATCATCGACATGGCGTCCAACATGGCGGCTGCTGAGCGCGACAATAAGCTCATTCATGTAAAGATTGAGGAGCGTTGGTGAGCTCAAGCCAGCCAGCAACACCCCGCACTCCTGTACGAGTCCGACAGAGCTCCCGCATTTCACGCTGTTGATCACCTGGTCGCCGTACCAGTACTGGAAGATGGTAACGATTTCAGGTTCAATTTTATGGTCACGTAGCTTTTGCCACAACACTTTGTACGAAACCAGGTCAAACGCCCTGGACAAATCAAGGAAACTGGCATTTATAGCAGTATTACTGTCTGTGTTATAAACAGCGGGGAAGGGTTTTAAAAACATTTAAATGGCTTTTTTAAGGAACAGAGCAATATTAACGGGCGTCCATCAACAGTTTCGTAAATAGTCTCGGAAACCACAATTTTGTTTGCTCGATGTTTATGTTGATAATTAAATGGAAAATGGATTTTACCGGACGTCGATAATTGACGAGTTTCCTCTTGGTTATTTTTATTTGTTTGTTTTTTATTAGAAGCACATTAGTAGCTGATGAATCAATCGTTTGATTATGGCTGGAAAAAGTTAGGAAACTTACTTGCATACTGATCCTTCAGAAAAACGTATTATGGGCCTTACTACACAAACCGTTATCCACATAAGTTTCAGGAGTTCGTGGATCACTTCCCACATTCGCCAGTTTATTAAACTCACCATTCTCGTTGATTAGTCAGTTTCGCTGATTGGACAATTTTGTGAATTTAACATTTGCATCAATTAGACAGTTACCAGTGTTAAAAGGCTTTCCATAATCTGCCTGGAGCGTGCCCTCAGCTTTTTGGACATTATTATTATACGTTTGTCTAGACATTGCTTGGAAAGGCTAATACTGGGCCGGGCAGAAGATAAATGCTCGCAAGGCAGGGCACCGGCAAGACGGGCAGACGCGATCAAGAAGGCTGCTGGAGACAGCCTGTACCGAGCGGTTCACACTGCAGTAGACCGCATGGCTTGAAGACGTGTCATATGTGGTCGCAATCTTCAGCAGTGAGGGAACAACGAAGAAGAAGTACCACTAAAAAAAGAGGTTTATGAGCTAGCAGAGGGAACATTAATGTTATGCTCACGACACACACCATGTTAGATTCATGTCACAAATCCGAGTCAATGTCTATCTTCATTTAACTAACCCGTCAAACTCAAGCATTCTTGTCACAGAGTCATAACTACTAATCTCAGGTAGTAATAGTTCCATAAGACATTACTTAACCCTCTGATGTGACGTTTACGACATATTAATTAACGGGTAATCCTGCTCTTTATGCGATCATAAAATACATCTCCAACTGTAAGTTTACGTCAATGTTATGATCACAAGAAATGTTTTTGCAGGCTATTGTTTGGGATCGAAAGTCTTTGATTTGGATCGGAATACTTACTTCCATTGTTTGTTTTGATTTTCTTTTCATAAACAAGGAAAGGGCAGGTTCAATACCTTTCAGTAGCAGTTCTTAAGTGTATTTTCCTTTTCTTTAAAGAGGACTATGAACTTCAGTGTATTATGTTGAAAACAACACTGGTTATGGATGGACCTCATTTATTTCACTACTTGTTGTTGCCGCCAAACTTCGTCTGCATAAATATATTATAAAATATTAGTGCTCCTGTACCTGGATACCTGTGTTTTCAGTCTTTATTTTAATTAAGTAACAAACTGTGAACATGTTTCGAGCACTGTCTGTGCGTTTGAACACAGTTTTAAAGAATCATCTTTAAAAAAAAAAAAAATCCGGGGCATTTTTCAATTACTAAAACTGTTGCTATAGAAAATAATAATGAAAACCATTGAGCGCTACGGTTCAATAATAAAGCGATTGCTATTTAATTAAGTAGTTATAAAATCAGTGGTTCGTTATCCAATTTTTACTTACTTAATGTCTGTACGAAGTTTATAGGCCCCTAACTGTGGCGAAATGGTCTACCAAATTCGTAGGCGTCCATAATAAAGTTAATTTTATTGGAGAACATTAACTGGGTTGCCGCGTAGGCGCACCTGTCACATTTAGGTAATTTGCTGGTTGGCTTCCAGCTTTAGCAACCTATTCAATGTGCATGTGTTTTGTATTGCGCGTAGTACTCGCAACCAGCTTGTATGTTAAAAGTTAAATGATTCAATACTAGCTGCTGTCAATGACTTCGTTCAAGTGGAAATTTTAATGTGTTTTTCAGGTATCAATTATACATATGAACTTTCCTCTTGAATCATTCTGTTTATTGATGAAATCCGAAAAATTAAATCTGAAAACCGCATCAAAATCCATTGCATAGTTTAAAAGATCCAAGCGTACTGTCTGTGGAGACGGCCGGAAGCGACTTTGTTTTATATTAAGTAAAGATAGTAATAATATTTCAGAGATACAATAATGTCCACGACAACAACTGTCTTTAAACAAAAAAAAATGTAGAAGAGCCTCTCAATGTTATCACGTTTTAAAACAAGCGAGTGTCTTAGACCTAATTTTTAAGGTCGTCAAATTATTCAGACAAGGCCTTTGAGATAAAAAAAAAAACTTGAAGTCCTAATTTATTTCTTGCCTCCTAATATATTTCACCAGACTTTATTTTGTACGACGGCAAATTTATCTTAAGTTTAACATTATAACGACTTGCAAAATAAACATCATTTTATTGAGCTTTTCATAGGAAATTAAGTTTTCTTCTGTACTTAGAATATATTTTGTTTCTTAGCAGCCTGATTTCAATATTTTGCAAACAGGGGAAGTAAGTAGGTATGTATTATAGTTATTTGTTAAACAATAATAAAACAGAAATCATTTTAAAACTAACGCAAATCGTTTATTAATGAAGAAATGAATTTCGCAATAGAAAACTTGTTTCTAAACCTAAGTTTAAATAAACCTTCAGTTATGGTTTGCTGTTATAGTAACCGCAAATCATAACACACCTTTTTATATAGAAAAGCAGCAAAGTGACTTCAATAATCAAATCTAAATTAATTTAAACCTATCCAGTCATATTTAACAGTTAAATTTGAACTTAAAAGTACATATTTTTAAATTTTGTGTAAGCCTTGCGTCGTCATATATAAATAAAATAATCTATGAACGATACCTGTGTAGGGGGTTCAGATTGATGCACTGAATTTGTGGTGACCGTTTGTGCGATTGTGGCCACACGATTAATCACCTTGCAAATATAGTGTACGATTATTTTCATTGTTACGTGCGCCTTTGCCGTAAAAAAAGACAGATAACATAAAAAGCATTCATATACACTTCACATGAAAAGTGACCTCGCACATCCCGCAGGGAACATAGATACGATTTAAAGTATACCTTTTTTTTAGCCTGCCAAGTGTCCCACTGCTAGGCAAATGCCCATGTTCACCCCGCAAGCAAGATCAGATCGTCACACTACCTTCGCCGCGTCGTACCTCAGCGGCATTTCCTCTGAGATTTCAGATTTCCATTGAGCATACCTATCTAAGTGAGCAAAGCAGTAATATTCAAATGACATAGAATCAAGCATAACTGCGCAATAGGAATGGAACGTTAATTCAAATTATTTTTGAGCCGATAGTACAATATGGTTTTCATCACACTTGCACGTAAACAGTATCATTACATACAGGTTAACTTGGCTGTAATGCCCCTTATAAAACCCTAGGGCGGTAAGTAATTTTTTTTTAATTTACAGCACAGCATGACAGCACACAGGTCAAGCAAGGAGTTTACACGCAATTGAAGAATTGTCTTAAAATATTATCTATACAGGAATTTCATTAAATCTTGCTACATGTTATTTAATTACTTAACTAATGTTCTAAAATCTAAATAATCGATAGTTTTTTGTATCAAAACGTAACGTACGAATTTTTTTTTAAAACTCCCTCATGGCTGCATACCTAGGTAAGTATTTGCCTTTAACGTTTCTGAACAAAACATTTGTATAATCTAATCTGTGGTGTGGGCAAACAGCCCGCCATCCGCAAATCAGTTCACGTATTTCGTAATAATATGTGCTGACTTGTGTATATTCATAATTATTAACTCGCAAATGTGATGAAAAATATTGTATGTTTCACGGGCGGTACGGGAATTACGAACCTCGACTCAGAAAGCCCTCAGTCTTCGACTTCGGGCTTCTACTAGAGCCTCGATCGTAATTCCTTACTTACCGCCCTTAATACACAATATACTATTTCATCACACTTGCACGTAAACAGTGTCATTACACAGGTTAACTTGGCCGTAATGCCCCATATAAAACCCTAGGGCGGTAAGTATTTTTTTTTTAATTTACAGTCAAGTTCAAGCAAGGAGTTTACACGCAATTGAAAAATTGTCTTAAAATGTTATCTAAAAAGGAATTTCATTCAATCTCGCTACATGTTACTTAAATTCTCAACTAATGTTCTAAAATCTAAATAATATATAGTTTTTCGTATCAAAACGTCGAAGATATTTTATTTTTTTACACTCTGCCATGGCTGTATACCTAGGTAGGTATTTGCCCTTAACTTTTCTGAACGATACATTTGTATAATCTGTGGTGTGGGCAAACAGCCCGCCATCCGCTTAAAAATAAGTTCACGTATTTCGTAATAATATTTGTGCTGACTTGTCTAAAATCATAATTATTAATTCGCAAATGTGATGAAAAACATTGTATGTTTCACGGGCGGTACGGGAATTACGAACCTCGACTCAGAAAGCCCTCAGTCTTCGACTTCGGGCTTCTACTAGAGCCTCGATCGTAATTCCTTACTTACCGCCCTTAATACACAATGTACTATTTCATCCCATCTATTCGAAAAGGACGAATTGGTTCGCCTTTAAGTGCACCCAAAGGTGGTGTTTTCTATAAGAAACTTTTAGCGGGCAGTAATGAGTTTTTAATCCTCTTTATTTCAAAAAGTGCGCCGCAATTAACTTTGCCGCGCACTTTTTGAATCTGGAACATCTTTCAGCGCCAAAGAAACCGAACGCAAATATTGTTTGAATAAAGACTGCCTGGTGCGACGGCCCATAGTTCTTTATTAGGTTTTTAGGCTACAAGTTCAGAAGAAAACCATTACAGGATACCATAACAAAATCTCTATTTTTCTAGCATGGTGATTGTCCCATAAAATATTCCAAAACACGTATCGTTTAGGGATGCTACCCATTTCTTTGGGCCGCCGATATTTGATTCGGCAGTATTTTTTGAACAACAATATTACTTTAGCTTCCATATCTTGTGTCAAACGGCAAACTGCTTTCGGCATCACTGCTTCGTTAAGCATCGTGTTCGGATCAGCTCGGCACAATACTAACGGACTTTTTCCTGAACGTATTTCTATAATATTTTTTGGCGCCCAGCGCGATTCCCGACCTAATCATTTGTACTTATTTATTTATGTGACACAAACAACTTAATGATATAGATACAAGAGCACAAACGTACACTTGTAGCTGCTGCCCGCGACTTAGTTCGCGTGGAAATTTTGAAATGTTTTTCAGGGATAAATACAAATACACCTTCCCTTTGAATAATTCCGTCTATTGATGCAAACCGCATCAAAATCCGTTGCGTAGCTTAAACTATGTCATTGTGCGGCACCCCTAATTTTCATAAAAGCTTTGCTAGACAAAGACTCATTGTTCCAAAGATTTATTTCCAATAACAACTTTTGTCCTTTTGTATCATTTATACTCAATAACAATAACACCATAAATCATTATAGGTTTTCGATAAAAATATAATATAATTATGAGTGTATTGGCCCCTGAGGTACTTCAGAAGCTGACGACCGATAAAACTTCCATCGTAAATGTGTTTCGCGGTCACATAGGAAAACTCGCATTCAGTTTTGGTATCTCTTTCGTGGCCCACCTCTATGGCAAAGCCTGGCATCATGCCGATTAGTATGGGCACACTGATTTGAGTGACCTGTCCAGCCAGTTCACGCAATGGTCAGTAATCGAAAATCAACCAAAGCAGCCTGCGTATACCACTGCTAGATATGTCTCGCACTCTCCGAAGCTGCTCCAGTAGGTACAGCCTCTTCCAAGATGCCCGTTGTTATCTAGCGGGATTAGGGGTGTCCAACGATACGCTTTCCAAATACTCGATTTCCACTCCAGGACACTCGACAATCGGATTGGAGATTGGATGACTGTGTAGCAAATTGACAATCCATTACTTCATATTT
The DNA here is from genome assembly GCA_963082945.1 of Cerastis leucographa. NCBI lineage: Eukaryota > Metazoa > Arthropoda > Insecta > Lepidoptera > Noctuidae > Cerastis > Cerastis leucographa. Next base: position 12,093,776 of record OY720362.1, on the reverse strand, counting down.
TATTTGAAACTAGCTTTGCCGTATGTCATTAGGTACTTCCTAGAATTTTATCGTTATCAGCGACACTATCCAATGGTGTAATAATACAGGATGTGTTGATGACCAACCAAAATAATCAGTATTTATTAATAATTAACAGGTACCGTAATTTAAATTGATTATTTATGTTTTTTTGTGACAACATCGTGAATTTTGACAAGGATGCAAAACAACACCTTGTATAAGTTAGGATTAGTTAGCATTCTCCTATGTTAGTGATTTCTGGCAGTTAGTAAATCGGTCGGTAAAAATAGGATAGTTTTTTTTTCATTTGACTTATGTAAATATAAGAAAGATTTAGAAATCCATCAAAATAGTGGCCAACTATTTTTTTATTGCATACATCAGAACAATATTATGAGTGTGTTACATTGAGCGTTACCTTAAACCGTGATTTTAACAACAAATACAAAAGTCATGAGCCAGCAACAATTTTTGCTCAATGTTAGGTACTAGAATTAATGTAAGCTATGGGATGGGTAATTTTACACCCTTCGTGTAGCATTGTAAAGTCTAAAATCAAAACGCTAGCACGCAACAAGTGTGCTGGGATGAAACAGCAACACATACAAACTGCATTCTAGCCAATCGCAACACCTTTCCAGGGTATCGATCCGTGACGTCACAGATTCGAAAGGGGTGAACTATTTCAGCTTCAGTTCACAAGACTCGTTAGTTTAGCGGTCAGAACAGCCTTCAGGACTGATGTCTTGGGTAGTCGGTGGTTCAAATCCACCACGAGTCCGTATCTTTGCTTTTTTTTTGATTTTCTGGTGATATTTTGGTATAATTTTCAATTTTTTATGTCACAAAAACCATGATTCAGTTTTGGACCTGGAAGAGTAACCTTTACACACCCGACCGAAAAAAAGACTTGTAATCAGAACATACAAGAAAAAAAAGCTAGTAAGATACACAACGTTTAGTTTTATTTTGTTTTTTGTCAAATATTTTCTAATTATTAACTTTTTGTTTTATTTTGTTTTTTGAACTAAATGCTTTGACTTTGAACGACCTCCTTTTTTAGAAGTCGATTAAAAAATTAAATGTTTTTCAAACAATTTTTGCCATCGACTGGCTAAGAGGGGGTATCATAAGTTATGACGAAACACACTGTACGCGTTCCCTACATTCAAACTTTTTCTCGTAGTACAATCTGGATTACCCCAGTTCCTTGACCGAGATTGAAAAGGTACGTTTAATTGTAGGTAAACACAATCATATCTAGGTATATATTCGCACACTCTTTTTATGCAAAGCTTATCATCTGCCTTTTCCCAAGTTTATTGCGGTCGGCTTCCAGTCTAACCGGATGCAGCTGAATACCAGTATGAAATTTACAAGGAGGGAACTGCCTATCTTACCTCTACAACCCAGTTAGTACGGGGTAATACGACACTCCTTGGTAAGCCTGGATGTCAGACTTTCGTGCCTTGGACTACCTGTAACGATTGTCAAAGATCTTTAAATGACAGCTGGGAGCAACGGCTTAACGTGTTTTCTGAGGCACGGAGGAAACTCCGTATGTAATAGCTGGTCATCCATCCCCAGACCAACCTAAGGAAGCACGGCTTACCCTAAAGTTTGATCCGAGCGGCTGTTGGTATTTAGCCACGAGGTGCTTAACCTCGCACATCTTTAGATTATCGCTATGGACATACATTCAGCGGCCCAAGCGCGTTATGTGTTTAATAGGGGATGATCACATTTATTTTTTCTTTGTCCGTCGGGTAGTTTATTGAAAAATATTGGACACGTATTTTTTCTTTTTTCACGTGGTCATAAAATTACGGAGATATATTGAGTTGAAATGGCGCATGACGTCACATGTAGGTAAGTTTTATACCTACTTGTGACGTAGTAAGCCCCCACTCTCCAACTTTAATGAGTTTTAACTAATTATTTTTTTGGTATTTTGATAAAACAAAAAATACGTGTCTGATATTTTTGTATTACCTGTCTAACGGACAAAATAGAATGTCGTTTTCTTTACCCAGTCCGCACCCCTATTATCCAAATGGTAGTATCCAAACGTAATCCAAGTATTAGGTAGTTTGCCATTCAAAGTGTATTACGCAATTATTCCACTGCTGTTGTTGTGTATTAGAAAAGAGTATACTTAAATATCTCTCAAAAACACACTCACGATTCCAATAGCATCAGTTTAACATCTCAATAGAGTTATCCGAACGGCGAGGTTTCGGATAGCTTTCAAATAAACGACGCTGTAATTTGAATCACTGTTCAAATTGTAAAAGTAGGAAGCGGATGGTATAAATAGTTTTCGTTCAGAAGAGTTTTCGGATTGTTGAGTATCGTATTGTTCAATGAACAAGCAGAAACAAATTTTTATCTAATCGAATTACTTCTCACTTAATTTGGAATTTTGTTTCGTATTTAATTTGATACCTGTAGGGCTTTGAAGAAGCAAAAATAGATCTTAGATTGATGGATTAACGTCTAGTTATCGCAATCATGATTGCTGAGCATGAGGACCTGGGTTCAATTCCCAGGTCGGGCAAAGTGTTTTTAGGATTTTCCATCAAGAATTTCCCAGAAGCAGCTACGGAGTCTAGGTTAATGCCCGGTAAATGACAATAGGCACGCCCACTATTACATGGGAAGTAAACATAACCGACTCAGTGTGTGTGTGTCTAGTAGGTACACATCTTAAATATAAGTATTATATATCTTTCTAAATTTAATAAACACCGTTGTTATTTTTTTCCAGGGTGAGTAGTTGCTCTCATTTCACACACTCAGTTAGATTAAAACGCGTCGGTTTACTGAGGTAATAATGTGCCGACATCTGTCAGTACTGACCGACTACTGACCGAGTTTTCGGTCCTCCGCATTTTTCTTTCCAAAAACAAATAAATTATCATAAATACATACTCTGGGGGTGCGGAGCTCGTGGATAAATAATAGCCGATTGGATCGATCTTTAGGTTAAACCTCGCTTGCCTAGGTTGGGCCGTGGATGGGTGACCACTCATTATACACGGTGTAAAATTAAATCACCTCATCACGAAGCCGTCAACCAAGCATTCTGTACATACAACTAAGTAACTTTACGCAAAAATTATTGCTGGGAAACGACTTTTTTTTGGGGGGTGTAAAATCATGTTTTGTGGGAGAACTCAATGTAACGCACTCAAAACATTGTGCTGATGTACGGATTGAATAGTACGGGGGTCGTGGAGGTGTTTAAAGTAAAAATCTTACATTAAAAACTTGTATTTAAAAAAATTCTTGTCAAAAAGTTGGAACTTTGACCCCTAATATCTCCGTAACTAGAAGGTTCCCAAGTATGGTGTAGTGAACAAAAAAATGATCGCAAGGACAGGGAGAACCAGTGCCTTTCGGCTTCGTTAAGAGGAGTTTTACACCCTTTATACCAAGTTTCCTCCATACCTTGGAAAGTACGTTATGCAGTTGGTTCCAGCTGTCATTTGTAGGTGTTTGTCAGTGTCGATCTTCAGGTAAAACCGCGCTTGCCTAGGTTGGGCCGTGGATAGGTGACCACTCATTATATACCGAGTTTCCTCCATGCCTTGGAAAGTATGTTATGCAGTTGGTTCCAGCTGTAATTTGTAGATGTTTGTCAGTGGCTACAAGTGGCCTGAAAGGCTAAAAAGAACTTTTCCTGTACTGTGAATGACACACAAACAGACAGACTCGAAACAACTACCTGTACTACGCCATACAAATATTTGTTCGTATTTAATTGTGAATGACATACACAAGCAGACTGACTCGGAAGAACTACCTGTACGCCATACAAATATTTGTTCCGTGCAGCTAATCGCTCAGCCACTGCGCCAACAGTGCCGTCAAAATGCAAAATGGCAATGAAAAATGTTCACTTATATCAAACAAATATTTTCAACATTGCAAGCGCAAAGGAAAAATAAAAACAAACTATTGAAAACGGTCATGCGGTTATTTCTTTGTATTCTAATAAAAGTGTGAAAAGCTTCCTTTGTTACCTAGATATCCTCAAGTGCTTTTGCCCGCTAGGAACCAGCTTCTTCGAGCCAACTGGTTTTATTTACGATCCACGAAGTAATAGGTACAGTCGTATGTTTTCACCTTGCAGTAGCTATGAATGAAAGAAATATAGAGCGCTGCTTGAGTGGCTGAATAGTGGTTTGTATAATATGATATATGTCTCTAACTATGATAGATGTCTCTAACTATTCCTAATTTTATTTTATCCATTCTTTTTATTCAGATGTTTTACTATAGTAGTCAAATCATTGCACCGTTTATTCGTTGTTTAGAATAGTTACAGCACTGATGACAACGTTTGTGTCAATTGTTTAATTTAGTAATACCAACACAAAAACTTACCGACATAAAATTGAATGAGATTATGGTTTTTTTTTTTTTTTTGTTATCTGCAATCAGTCCTCGGACTATGAGCGGATGAGTTCCGTGTCGCTTGTCGTGTAGAGTGTGGCTTCCAGTGATGCCATCTACTCGCAGGTGTTAGGGCTTTACTGCCGGTCTTCTAGTGCCATGATACTGTGGCGCTTCAAGCGGAGCACATAGTCTCGTTGTGTCAACTGACGAGCTAGCTCATTTGGGTTGATGGCTAGTCGTTCTTTATATTTCCCTGCTACATTCCGAATCTCCTCATTAGCTGTGGGAATAGATAGTTGTTGGTGGATTTCAGCGTTTGTAGTGAACCATGAGACATTGGATATTGTGCGTAGTATTTTGCTTTGTTGACGCTGTAAGATGGCTATACTGGAGTTGCTTGCGCTTCCCCAGAGCTGTATCCCATACATCCAAACGGGCTTCAATACTACTTTATATATTAAGAGCTTGTTATCTAGTGATAGTCTGGAGTTGCGGCCCAGTAGCCAGTGAAGATTTTTTAATCTGTATGAGAGTTCGTCTTTTTTGGCTTTGATGTGTTGTTGCCAGGTAAATTAAACGAGTTTATGTGATGGTGAAAATTGCATCAAAAATAAGGTTATATAAAGTTTAGAAGAACAACGCAATCACACAGACAGTTATTGAAAGCATCCTTAATTCATAATTCGCAGGCCATTGCTTTCCACCACTCGAGGTTGGGGTCGATCTGGTCTGTGTGATGAAAGGCAATGTCTTGTATATTGGTAAATAGGCAAGCAGTTCACTTTTACGAAGCACCCTCATCCAGAAGCTTTGAATCTAGTAACGGGAGCAACGTTACCATTAAAACCCCATTCCTCGATTTTCGAATTATAAATCAACAATAGAGGATGATCACATTTTTTTTTGTCCGTCGGGTAGTTTATTGAAAAGTTTTTGCACGTGGTCATAAAATTACGGATATATATTGAGTTGA